>LPNX010393569.1:303355-351821 GCA_001517045.1 Pseudotsuga menziesii
AATTCAGTTAATTAACCACCAAGGGGTGGAATTAATTAACTGGAAAAAATAATAAAATTTCAACAATACTCTAGACAAGACTCTAGACAAATGTCTAACATGGTCATGAATTACACTTTAAGGCTTTAGCCACCTCATGGACTTGACTGGTAGAACGCCCGTCACCACTTTGGAGGATTTTGAGTGAAAACCAAACCGATTAAACTCGTTTGTTCAACAAGATCAATTGGAAAGGGAAAAACACTCGATGAGGGGACTTCCCTAACAATCAGTTCCATGGTGTGGCATCCGTATCATATGATCCACACTAGTACATAAAATTACATTAGTTTTCCCACGCAGGGGAGCGGACATTTCGTTTTACAAAGGGGCAATTGCCCTGCAGAAGTGAAGAAATCCTCAGATTTTTTCAAGGTATAATTATGTACACTTCATGTACATGGAGTTGCCACCTAGTTGAAATAGGTGGGCAACAGGGTGTAACTCTTTCTTATGAACTTTTACCACCTTTTCCTTTCTTTATCTTATAGATCTTGTTCATTTTCCTTACGATTTGGTTTTCTCTGGTTTGGCAGATAGAAGGGGCACTAGGGTGACTGGTTGGAGCTCAACTCTGTAAAGATTTATTTCAGAAACCTTCATTTTGTCTAAAAAGTGGCATTCATCATCATTTCACAAGCATTCTACAAAATCCAAGTACGTTTCACATGTAATTTCTCCTTGTTTTATTTTATGTTTGCATTGTCCATCACTCTATTACATCTAAAACCCTCGTTTCGTAGATCCATAGGTTCTAGCTTGTGGCGAGCTATAAAACTAAAAACCCACTTTAGATTTAACATAAAACCCCTAGATTTAAATTTTTGACTTAATCAGATTCCAGTTGCCCATCCAAAACACTGGCTGACTACTAGGGAAAAACACCCCCCTTGGGGAAAGTGTTCATTTTGACAAACCGCAAACTGAGTATTGTTGGTTTCATTTCCATTCGTCTAATCTTATACCCAACAACTAATTGAGTATACAATTTCAATAATTTTCACCATTTTGGCTTAGATCCCATTTTTTTGCTTAATACCCTAAGGCAATATTGATGCTTTTCACCTGGAGGCTCTGAATATCTTGGTTTTCGTTTTAAACTCTAATTAACCATCTTACTAAGAGATTCCGCCAAGTTTCCCTCGGATACTCATTCATTTTCCTTGTTTTACAGTTTATTAATCATAGGGACGCCCCTTGGGATTTGTGTTTTTCACTAGTCTAAGTTGTCGGTATCCTTGATTGAAGTGATATCCGAGTTCTTTTGGAAGTCTTGGATATTGTAGGTCACGAATTTGGTTGTCTTTCCTCTATTGTCCTGAATAGAATCATCTCATGGGGCAACTACAAGATTCGTGATAACATTTTTGGTGTCGTTGCCGAGGAGGTAGAGGCTTTCCTTGGTTCATTTTACGTACCTCTGGTGTCTGTGAATGTGTTTACTTTTACAATCATTCATATCACATCTGGTTTTAAATTGAGTAACCATATTTCAATTATTTAATTTAACATGGTTACTGTATTATTTTTATCTCTCCTACGACATTTTTATTTTGGTGAACACGACAATTCGTTCACCCGGCGACTCCACAACACGACTCCCCTTAGGGACCTACCCATGATTATAACCTTCGAAGTCGAAATATTCGCGAAAGTTCATTAACCTACATTTGCAATCGTAACAAAAATCTTACAAATCAACCTCCTCATATTTTCTGGAGAGTAATTAACTCGCCTCGACAAATCTTTAGTAACTCTCCTAAAGCCTTTCAATCAAATCCTGTCATTAGTCAACCAGATTCTCCAACTAGTAGTTTGAACTCCCCTACTCCTCCTAGTAGTCCTCCTAGAGCGAACACTGCAATGGCTAACACCAATCTTCCTGCAGTACCTAGACAATTTGGAAGCCGAGCCAGGCCTTCCCCTTTCGATTTTTCAATGATCCATGGTGCTCCTCGTGACTTACCTGAGAAGTACTTTGACAAGCTTCCCATATTCAATGGTTCATTAACAATTCCTATCGAAGAACACATTGAATTAGTGTGGAACTACATGGATGCCTGTGGGGATGAAGCCGAAGATGTTTACATGGTGGCCCTTAAAGCATCCTTAGAAGGAGATGCCGGGAGTTAGTTTGATAGATTGCCTCCAGGATTTGTAGATGGGTATGATACTTTTACCAGAAAACTTATAGAAGATTGGTCAGCTAAGTCAGCCAATAGGTTCCTTTTAAATCAATTATTTGAGGTTAAAAAGAAAGAAAATGAGACTATTCATGAGTTCAATATAAGATTTGACAAACTTGTCTCAAACGTTCCTCAAGATCTAAGACCAATCGCTCAAGATATCCTGATACTTTATTTAAATGCTTTTGATGGTTCATTCGGTCTAAATATTAAAGAGAAGAACCCTAATGACCTCAAAACCACCCAAACCTGGGCCAAGAAAGCAGAAGCTAATATAGCCTTTATGGGGAAGAAGACCTTTTTAGATGTTTACACTCCTTGATCTTCCCGTAGTGATCCAAAACCTAGGAAGGCTAAGGAAGCAGTCACTAAGGAGAAACCCACTATAGAGGCAATGTTTGAAATGATGAAAAACCTCACACTTTTCACAAAGGACATAGCAAGAACTAGGGATCAAGAAAGAAATAGGAATGCCTACGACCCAAGACCTTGCTGGAACAATCAAAGAGGACTCGTGGATGAAAATAGGCAAAAACCTAGAAGAAATGAGCCAGTTGAGGGCAGAAATGTGAACATATGTGCGGAACTTGAAGAAGAGCCTGAAACTTTTGACTCTGAGGATTAGAGCATGAACCTAGTCGAAGATTTTATTGAGGAAGATTTTGGTAGAATCTTGTTTGAAGATGAAGATTGGGAAGAAGAAGAAGAATTGGTATGCACAACAACGCAACCTGCCACACAAGTTTACCAATGTAGGAATAAAGAACAAGACATAACACCTTTCCTAGATAAGCATGAAAATTTAGAAGAGGAAGAATTGGAAGAACAAGATCTTTGTGACTATGACTTAGGGATAGACATAGAGCAAGAATTGCATAAGGTCATGCAAAATGTGTCCGTGAGTGAATTGGTAAAGTTACCATTAGTTAAAGATCAAGTTCAACAACTTTTTGATAGCATTCTAGTGGCTAATGCTCTTGAGATTGTTTACGAGTCTTGTCACATTCAGAGTGTTAGAGGTCGAGAGGTAGAGGTAGATCCTCCTATCCAGATTCACGTTGTTGTGTATGAGAGGAAAAGTGGAGGACACCCTCCGTTCTATCTCGCATTGCAAATCAACAACCTCTTACTCTATAATTGTATGTTAGACTCCGGAGCCGCTATGAATGTTATGCCTTTGAGCATTATGAAAGAAATGGGATTAGAAATCACTCGTCCTTATGGAAATGTTTGTGGAAGTGATTCCAGGAGTGTCCAAGTATATGGCCTGATCAAGAATTTAAAGGCTGATTTATTTGCTTGCCCTGATCTAAATACCATGATGGATGTAGTAGTGATTGATCTTCCTCTTGTATATGGCATGTTGCTATCTAGGAAGTGGGCTACTAGTTGAGGTGGATACTTGATGATGGATTTATCATACGCTTTCATACCCAATTCCGACGGGAATTTAATAAGAATTCGTAGGGAACCTTTTATTGATGGATATCTAGAAACCTACGGAGATGGATTAAAGAATACTTGTGGGAAAGATACCTTGGGTGTTGAAAGAATAAACGTGGCAAGGAAGATAATTATACTCCTGCTTTCTTTTTGGGAGTAGGTAGTTCTGACTCCGAAGATGAAGATGATGTTAGGTTTAGAGAAGAGCTTATTCATCAACAATTGCTTGGTGAAATTATGGATAGTAATGCTGATCATTCTTCTGAGCCCCATGACAATTTTGAAACCCTTGAACAAACCTTTCACAGTGGGACTGTGTCTGAAATGAATGATATTCATAATACGTCGACAAGAAGAGTTCACCGCCCTGTTCAAGATACTAGGCAGAATCTAAGAGATAACATAAGACAGGAAATGATAAATCTGGTTAATCAAAGTTGGGAAGAGGGTGTTCTAATTAATGATGGATTTGGGGAGGAATTTTCTCTAAATAATTTGCTCACTTTTCAAGCTAACAACTCTCCCCTTGTAGTTGAAAATGAAAATCAAACTCCTTATGGTAATCAATCTGAATTAGAAAGGCAATGAAATGAAATTGTGAAAGGCCCAAATAAAGTAGTGGATAAATAAATGCTAAATCTAAAGACTGTTGGCCAGATTATTTAAATGTAATGATTATTTCCTCACGGAGCCTGGGGGTTTTGATATGAGAAGGAGTAAGGGACAACTAATTTTAAGTGTCCCCTAGGATCTCTTCCCTACAGTTTCTTGTGTACTCAATGCAAGGGTCGTAGAAAAGATCTGTTGAATTATTGTAACTTCGAAGTGTATTGTACCCCGATGTTCTTATCGGAAGAATCATTTGTATTTGATTATGCCCTGATGTTCCTATCGGGAGAATTCGTAAGAGTCATGACAAAATCCCCTCCATTCTAAGTCAAGTCATTAGCACCCTAACTAATATAATATTAAGTTGTTTGAGTCTTCCTAGAGAAGTCGGCCCAGTAAGTTTTAGTGGGGTCAACTTGGTTGAGGGAAATGTCAAGTGAACTGAATAATATAAATAGAGGTGAGGTGCTCCTCATTTGAACACACTCACACTCACTTGTGTACGCATGAAAGAGAGAGTTGTAGCTGCAAGGAGGAGAACGATCGGTTTTGGGTTTTATCTTTTATCTTTTGATCATCTATATTGAGGAAGCTTTTGCTGGGTTTTTCCCATTAGGGTTTTCTCAGGGTAAATCTGTGTTGATCTTATAATACTGTTTCTTTGAGTGATCCTGTCTATATGCTTTTGTTATGAAATTGAAATTGAATGCTGATAATCTAGCTTAGCATATGGAAACTTAACATGGTATCAGAGCTAACCTGAATAGGACAACTTTCACAAGGTGAAAAATCCCTCTCTCCCCGACAAGAACTTAGGGTTTCGGGAAAATTTTAAATTTTGAAGAACTAATTGCATGGAAAGTTGTGCCCTCCTAGTGCGCATCTTCTGAGCATGAGATCGAAGTTTTTGAAGGAGTAGATCTCTGAGAAAGTCAAACCCTAGTTTGACTTTTGGACCAGAAAACTGCTAGAAGCTGTCGTGTTGAATCTCGCAAGTCAAATTTGAAAGTTGACGACTTGAGATCTCCAGAAACCAAGCACACCAGTCAACTTGCCTCAGTCAAGCGCATCTCCTTGTAAGATCAGCTTCTCATTATCCAAAACTTCAATTTTTTTGTGATCTCCTGACGAGATGGCCCCAAGCACCAAGCTCAAGGACAAACTAGAAGGCATAGAGAATTACAAAGCATGGAAATACAGAATTGGCCTCATTCTCAAGGAGAATGATCTTGAGAAATATATCAAGGATGAAGTTGCAGAACCTGAAGAGGCTGAAGCTAAGGAGAAGCACAAGAAGGATCTGATTAGGGCACAAAGGATTATTACTGACTCTATCAAGGATCACTTGATCCCTCAAGTGTCATCCAAGAAGACTCTGAAAGAAATGTATGATGCCCTAGCAAGAATGCATGAAAGAAGAAACATCAATAGAAAGATGAATCTAAGAGCTCAATTGAAGAGCACCAAGATGAGTCATGGAGAATCTATCCAGGACTACTTCACAAGGGTCTCCCAATTCAAGGAACAACTAGAAGCCATTGGAGACAAACTTGATGAAGATGAGTTGGTTATGACTGCTCTCAATGCTCTCACTAGACCCTAGGATTCATTCATTCAAATGATGTGTGCCAGGAAGGAAAGCATGAAGTTTGATATTGTATGGGAAGATTGTATTCAAGAGGAGACTAGAGTGGCAAATAGAGAAGCTCTACTGAAGGAAGATGATCAAGCCCTAGCCACTCATACCAAGAGAAGAAGTCAACCCAACTTCAAGAAGGGAAACCACAAGGAGTCTCAACCTCCCAGAAGGTTCCAAAGAACAAGAGAATGTCTCCACCATAGTTTTAAAAATAGGAATCGGACTCGGAATCGGTCGAGGGTCAACTCGGAATCGGTAATGAATCGGTCCTAAATCGGCTGATTTGAATTTAATGAATCGGTTTGCTAAAAAATACATCAAATATTTAAATTTTCAAGAAAAAACAACATTTTCAAGATTATAATCCATGATTCCAAGGCATTGAAGACAAAATAACCAAAATCTGCTCATGTATATACCATATAAGAGTCAATATATCAAAATGGCACAAAGTGTACTGTAATCTGTAGTTTGTGACTGTACTCTGTGCAATACATAAATGATAATACATGTAACATATCTAGGATACTAGAACAAAATACATAATCCATGAGGCCTAGGCGGCTAGGCCCTATATAGTAAAGGCTATATGGCCTGTAGAGTCCAAAAAACATGCTACATAATCAACTACATAAATGATAATACATCATCAATGATCATCATCAAACTCAGCACCACTGCTAGAACTAGAACTAGAAGAAGAACCAGAAGGACTAGCAAATGCATCATGATTTGGCTCGGTCGCGGGCTCCTTAGGATCAAAGTCATCTACTAATGAAGTAGTAGTACTGGTTGAATGTCGATGTCATCGACGACTATAAGTACGAGGTCCTGATCGGCTAGTGCCTGCCATGCCTGGCACTGCTCTCTCAGCATCTACACCTGTATGAACTGATGGCATCGGCAATAAAGGATCTGCATCCAACGGAACATCCAGCAAGTTCTCCATCTCAACATCTAAGTCATCACCAAACTCTGGCGGTTGGGTCTCCACTACCCATTCTGAGTTTGGATCTATATCATCCAACACAATGGGATCTGTATCAGGTCTTTTGCTCATCAATTGGTTGCGCCCGAGTCGGAGATTGTACTGCACAAAGACTGGATCGTTTAACCGTTTTTGCTCTAAATGGTTTCTCTTGTTTGTGTGAATCCGCTCAAACAAAGACCAATTGTGCTCACACCCAGAAGAGCTGCAGGTTTGACTCAAGACCCGAATTGCAAACGTTTGCAATAGTTTAGTATGGTTACCAAATGCCTACCACCATTGTGCTGCAAATGTGAAGAGTCAAGGTAGTTAATAACTTAATTCAACAATTTAAACTTAATTCAAGGTAGTTAATAACTTTAAACTTTAAAAACATAAGTTAATCAAACAATGGAAATGTTTACCAGGTTGGTCTTCCTCTCTTGAAATCTTAGCAACATTATTGGCAAAGGTACCTGTGGCGGCGGTGAAAGAGTTGATTTGTCGATGTATCTCCAATTGGTCTGCCTCATTTGGGGCCATGCGCTCAAGGCAAGAATACAATCCATCTGCTACCTCCCTAGTCGGATCTGGATCAATATGCGCTCTATATTGATACCTTGGGTTAAGAAAATACCCAGCTGCATGTATAGGGCGATGGAGTTGATTGTTCCATCTCCTATCAATGATCTCCCAAATAGGCCCATACTTTGCCACTCTATCTTTGTATGCTGCCTTTATCTGCTCCTTTGCTTGATCCATAGCTTCATAAATGTAGCCCATGGCCAATTTTTCCCCATCAACCAACCGCAACACCTTAACAAGTGGCTCAGTAATTGCCACAACCTCTACTGCTCTTTTCCAAAATGAAGAGCTTTTAATTCTTTTCTTGGTGTCTTTTCCATCTTGTTTGAGGGCCCATTGGGATGAATTCCATTCATCACTTGAAAACATTTTCTCCAAGTTCTGTGCTTGGGAAATGAGAGATAGCAACGTAAGGAAGTGAGTTGCAAATCTAGTAACTGTAGGCCTAACAAGCTCCATGCGCTGTTTGTGTCTCCTCATCAAGCTCAATACCCAATCGTGGTTGTAGATGTATTTGGTGATGCTTTTGGCATGCTCTATAGTGTCCTTGATCCAATCTTGTTTGCATATGTCCTCAAGCATGAGGTCTATGCAATGTGCCGCACATGGAGTCCAGAATATGGTTTTATGCTTTTCCTCTAACATCTTATGAGCAAGAACATAGTTAGAGGCATTATCTGTGATGATTTGTACAACATTACTTGCCCCCAGCTCCTCAACAACGTCATCCAAAAGAAGAAATAATAGATTTGCATCTTTCACCTGATCAGATGCATCACTTGATCTCAAAAACATGGTTCCTCGTGGGCAAGAGACAAGAAAGTTTATGAGAGTACGACCCTTCTAATCGGTCCATCCATCTGACATGATAGTGCATCCTGTTTTGACCCATGATTGTTTGAATTTCTTCAAGTATTCTTCTATTGACACTATCTCTTTTTGCAAAAGAGATCCCCTCAAGTCATGCATACTAAGGCCTTTGAAGCCCTTACCAGCAACTATAACAACATCCCACATAGGCTGGTAATAAGAAAAGCGTGCAGCATTGAAGGGGAGATCAGCATCATACCACCATCTAGCTATGTACTCATAGGCAGTTTCTTTGTATTTCTTCTTCCAATGGTCATCTAAGGTGGGCTGAACATGTGTTGGAGACGTATGAGAAACAATGGCACTAGCAGAGGATGTAAAATAGCTTTGAATGCCACCCTTCTTTTTTGATTTACCCTTCTCTTGTGTAGTATTGGAGGGTGCAACATACCCAAAAGGATCCCTAAGATCGGTAGAAGGAATAGATGAAGAGCCTTTAATTGAACCCGGAGCATAGGTCCCACCCATCATTTCAGCAAGCCTCCTCTTCTTTCCTACTTCTTCCTCTATCTCTTTTTGCCTAGCCTTAGTCTCTTCAAACTTCTTAAAATATTCTTACATATCAGCTCTAATTTGTCCAATGACATCTAGTGGAGCTTCACATGCCTTCACTTGCCCTTTGATGGCAGCGAAGTGTTGTTTACGCCTGTAAATTCCACCACCCTTAATCAACTTCTTGCAATACTTGCAATACATAACCCCATCAACAACATTTGCATGTGCCCATGCCGGATCTTTTGCTTTTGGGGCCATTTCAGAATCCGGATAGGCGTAAAGTTGAAACAACAATGAGTATTAATTCCTCTAAAAAACAGCATTAATTCCTCAAAAAAAGTCATAATTACTTGCTGTAATCATTGTTTTCTTCACTTAATTTAGTATGATTTCATCACATATTTGCATTGGTTTGTGTGCTCAATTTCATATGCCATTTCTACATTGTTTTCATTGCCAATTTCAGCCTCTCAACAGAGTTTATAGCTTGCTGTAAATTCTAGTTTTAACTTCTACCTCTACTCTAAAAGCTTCCAGCATGGAAAATGGGCCATGTGAAAACTTCAAAATGTAAAATTGCTGAAGGATTCCTCTCTTAAGCTTCTAACCGTTGAACCTTGTAGCACTAGCAAAGCATCACCTTTTGAACTGAAATGCCAAATAGAGTCTTCATTTTGAAAGAAATTGCAGTTCATTGTGATATTTTAAATTTTTAATATTTATATTTTTTTAAGCTTGCTGTACCTTTGTAAGCATGGGCATAATTTGTTTTATGTGACTTCCTTCCCTCCAAATATTCAGGATTTTATGTAGCAGGCTCTTGGATACAATTTGTGGATTTTAGTAATATTTGTACCTAAGTTTGTAATACATTAAATGATAAAAACCATGTAATAGTAGACTGTAGTATTAAGTTTGTAATATTCACTTGTTTGCCACTGTCCACACTGCACAGTGCTGCCCCAGTGCCCACTCCAAAGCTCTACTAGTGTTGTAACTGTTGTTAGCAAGTTGCAAGTTGCAACTCGGAACTCCACAGGTCTGATGTGACAGTCCACACCTCGAAAATACTCCACAGTCCACACCTCGAAATAAAATGAGTCCAACTCCTTGCTCCACGGTTTCAAGTTTCAACTTTCAAACAAGAAAAAGGTAATGATCTCGACCAGTAGTTGTATTTTGTAGTTGTGTTGGGTAGTTAGGTTAGGGAATGGGATAGGTTAGGACCTAGGTTAGGGAATAGGTTAGTTAAAATTTAAAAAATAAAATAAACAAAGTAAAAAATAAAAAAAAATTAACATTTACCAAACTGGACCGGTCAGGCTTGAACTCAGTCAGTTGGACCGATTAGTTATCGAACCGGACCAGTTTGGTACCAAACCGGCCGGTTCGGTAACTAATCAGTCCCCGATCCGATTTACCTGCCGGTTTGACCCGATTTGGTTCCAAACCAGTGAACCGGCCGGTTCTGAAACCGATTTGGCCGATTTTTAATACTATGGTCTCCACAATAGGGACTATTCCAGCTTTCAATGTTTTCATTGTGATAAGATAGGACACATTGCTAGAAATTGTCCTTTGAAGAGACAAGAATACAAGAAAATGAACAACAACAACAAAAGACATCATGCACATCTAGCTGAAGAAGAGGATGAAGAAGAAGAAGAGGACGGACCTCAAAGAAAGCAAGCAAGAGAAGAAGATGCAAAAGAGTATGTACTATTCTCTGCACTCTCTGGGTCTGTAACACCCGGAGAAGACACTTGGCTTATTGATAGTGGTGCTTCAAAGCACATGACGGGACAAAAGAAAACTCTGTCAAAACTAGAGGAAAATAACTCTCCTGAGAAGCATCTCTGGGAGATGACTATCAATATCCAATCAAAGGAATCGGTGAAGCAAGCTACAAGCTTGATTCAAAATATCCCCTAAAGATGAAGGAAGTTTTATATGTACCAGGTCTAAAGAAGAATTTACTTTCTATCTCAGCTTTAGATAAGAAAGGATTCAGAGTTTCATTCATAGATGGCCAAGTACTCATGTGGCCCAAAGGAAAGTCAATTGAAGATGCAGTTGTCATTGGTGAACAAGAAGGAGGCATGTATAAACTCAAGGGACATTCAGAAACAACCCTTGTTCATGAGTCCACTAACCCTAGTGAACTGTGGCATAGAAGGCTTGCCCATATCAATTACAAAGCACTACCTCATGTGAACAAAGTAGTGACGGGATTACCAGACTTGAAGATCAACCATGAAGGCATTTGCAAAGGATGTGCGAAAGGGAAGAATATCAAGAATCCATTTCCGAAGAGTGAAACAAAAACTAAAGGTACGTTGGAATTGATTCATTCAGATGTGTGTGGTCCAATGTCCTCCACATCTTTTAGTGGTTTTGATTACTATATTACATTTATTGATGACTATTCAAGAAAGACATGGATATACTTCCTGAAAGCAAAGAGTGAGGTGTTTGAGAAATTCAAGAAATTCAAAGTCTTGATAGAGAATCTTTTAGACAAAAGAATCAAGACACTCTGATCAGACAATGGCGGAGAGTATACTTCAAAAGAATTTGAAGCCTTTTGTAAAGATGCTGGAATCAAGAGGGAACTAACTACTCCTTACAATCCTCAACAAAATGGTGTTGCGGAAAGAAAGAACAGAACAATCATGGAGGCAGTAAAGAGAATGATATATGATCAAGATCTTCCAATGCATCTATGGGCAAAAGCAACAAGAAGTATTGTCCATGTACATAATAGAATATCTCACAGTGCTCTTGGATTCAAGACTCCAGAAGAGATGTTCACAGGAAAGAATTATGAGGTAAGTCACCTCAAGATATTTGGTTGTCTAGTATATGTTTATATATCGAAAGAGAAAAGAACCAAGTTGGACCCCTCCAGAAAGAAGGGGATATTTGTTAGATATTGTGAAGTATCCAAGGCATTCAGAATTTACATTCCTAGATTCCATCACATGGAAATCAGTAGAGATGTAACATTCAATGAAGAAGCAGCTCTCAAGAGATCCAGAAAATGTCAACATGAAGAAGTGTATGAGGAAGATGCACCTCCCAGAAATGTAGAGACTACATTCCTCCCTAAAGATCATGATATGACAAAACCACAAGAACCTCCTACGATGGAGATATCACAGAAGAGAAAGCCTACTTGGCAAAGAGAAATTATACAAGCAGAAAGATATGGAGCTCCTAAAGGCTCCACAAGGATAAGCAAGAAGCCCAAGACATTTTCCAACTATGTAGCTTTGATGTGTGATCTTGTAGATCAAGAACTTACAAACTATGAAGAAGCTGTACAAAAGAAAGAATGGGTAGAAGCAATGACGAAAGACTACCAGTCAATAATGAAGAATGATGTGTGGGATATAGTTCCCAAGCCAGAAGGCAAGAGTGTAGTATCCTCCAAATGGATCTACAAGATAAAACATGCCGCTGACGAAAGTATAGAGAAGTACAAGGCAAGATTTGTGGCTAGAGGTTTTTCTCAGAAAGAGGGAATTGATTATGAAGAAACATGTGCACCAGTAGCACGGTATACTTCGTTTAGAGCTATCATGGCACTTGCTTCCATGATGAAATGGGACTTACACCAGATGGATGTGAAAACAATCTTCCTGAATGGTGTGATTGAAGACGAAGTATACATAGAACAACCACAAGGATTTGAAGTTGAAGATAGACGGACTCACGTATGCAAGTTGAAGAAGGCCCTGTATGGACTGAAGCAAGCTCCTAGAGCTTGGTATGGAAGGATAGATAGTAAAGCCAATCCTAACCTTTACTTCAAGGTTATAGCAGATGAACGTGTCATACTATTACTGTATGTGGATGACCTATTTCTGAGAGGGAATGAGAAACAGATTGTAGAATTTAAGAAGAAGCTCGCTGAAGAATTTGAGACGAAAGACCTTGGGTTAATGCATTATTTCCTAGGTCTAGAAGTATGGAAGAACTCAGAAGGAATCTTTCTCAATCAGGGAAAGTATCAGTGGAAATTGTGAAAAGATTTGATATGTTGGAATGTAAAGCCATGGCCACACCCATGGATACCGACCTGAAGTTGTTGGCTGGTGAATCCATTAGAGAGAATTTGAGGTAAAAAATGGGCCTCCTAAGAGATGTACTACAAAAATATAAGATATATTAAAATATTATGAGTTAGGAGTTTTATGGGGTAGGTATATATGACAACTTACCTCCTACACTACTTTTTATGCACAATATAAATAACCATGGTTGAGTTACTTTTCTAAATTGACTATAAATAAAATTAATAAAATAACTCTACAATGATTTGACTAAGATTCATTGTAAATTCCTAAAAAATTATTGTCCTTTAGCATTTATTTGTCTTGAACTTGTAAATAAAATTAAGCAAAAATGAATTTAATTTATATGCATAACTAACATATTTTTTTCATATAAATATCATTCATGAATTTAATTTATTTTAAAAGAACAAGATTATATATATATATTGATTTGACATTATGATATTAAATACAATTGAGTAAATATATAATTTAAAATTAAAAAACAAGAAAATGACAATATATTAGTTTATAAAAAATGGTGAAAAGACATTTTTATGAATTATGAGTACTTTACTTGAAAATGACAATAATATTATTTTATGAGAAAGTGAATTGTGAGTACTATACTTGAAAATAACAATAATATTATTTTATGAGAAAGTGTGAAATGACTTTTATTGTGAGTACTTCAATTCATGACTTAAAAGTACTTGTACCATTACCTTGGTTAACTATGGGTTTTTATCCACCATAGAAAATGTGACAAATAAGCATTCTTAACTCATGCAATGCCACTTCAACCATGGGGGATGATGTCATCTACTAGAATGTAATTGGTTGATTTTTATAGTACATTTTGGTCCTTTTGAGGCCCATTTTTGACTTCAAATTCTCTCTAATGATCAGAACTAGTGGATGTGACTCAATACAGACACATTATTGGGTCGTTGATGTATCTAACAAATACCGGACCAGACATTTGTTTTGTTGTGAACACCTTGAGTCAGTATCTAGTTCAACCTAGACGTGTTCACCTGGTCGCTGCAAAACATGTGATGAGATATCTGAAAGGAACTATAGACTTTGGTCTATACTATGATGGAAACCATGACTACAGATTGTATGGTTATACAGATGCAGATTGGGATGGAAGTGTCTCAGACAGGAAAAGCACATCAGGTGGATATTATTGTCTGGGGTTTGCTATGATTTCATAGTTTAGCTGGAAACAATCCAGTGTTGCTCTTAGCACGGCTAAAGTAGAATATATAGCAGCTTGCTCTGCTAGTTGTGAAGCCATATGGCTTCGGAAGCTGATGTTAGGTTTATTCAACTTGGAGTTGGACACCACAGTGATTCTATGTGATAATTAGAGTTGTATAAAGATGACAGAGAACCCAGTGTTCCACGATAAGTCAAAGCACATAGAAATCCAGTATTTTTACATCCAAGATATGATACAAAAAGGAGCCGTAAAACTCCAGTATGTGAATACCGATGAACAAGTTGCTGATGTGTTGATGAAGCCTCTGTCTCGAATAAAGTTTGAATATTTTCGACACTAGCTTGGTGTTGTTCGGAGAGACCTTCCCCGAAATGGGGAGCAATGATGTTACAGTGGGAGTGTATCATCCCTGGACATTTGTCCTAAATTGATCTGTAGACTTATGTCTCCGAGAAAGAAGCAAGATTGCATCATCCTTGGACTTAGTTCTGAAGTGATAGAGAGTGATTATCCCATAATTATATCCGGTGACTTCGGTCCTCGAGAGTGTGGTAGGATTGCATCATCCTTGGACTTAGTCCTAAAGTGATAAGGAGTGATTATCCCGTAATTGTATCCGGTGACTTTGGTCCTAGAGAATGTGGTAGGATTGCATCATCCTTGGACTTAAGTTCTAAAAGTGATCCGTAGACTTTCGTCTTCGTATTGGGGATTGCAGGTTGTTGTTGATGATGATGTTGTTGATTGAAAGATCAGAGTGTGATGACGATGTTGCTCAAAGTATTGCTGATGACGATGATGATGTTGCTCAGAGAATTGCTGATGATGACGATCGAAAGGCCAAAGTATTATTGATGATGATGTTGTTGAAGACAAAAATACTAATGATGATGTTGTCGATCAAAATGTTGTTGTTGCTGAAATTGAAGATGAAGACTAGATGTCAAAGATGATGAAAAAGATTCCAATGATTTATGGATGTATCACCTTGATGATGTTGAAGATGCTCTCTCTCCTTCTACTGTTGTTGTTGTAGAATACCCTTCTCGTTAAGGGGGAGTGTTGAATTATTGTAACTTCGAGGTGTATTGTACCTTGATGTTCCTATCGGGAGAATCATTTGTAATTCATTATGCCACGATGTTCCTATCGGGAGAATTACTAAGAGTCATGAGGAAATCCTCTCCATTGTATGTCGGGTCATTAGCACCCTAATTAATATAATATTAAGTTGTTTGAGTCTTCCTAGAGAAGTCGGCCCAGTCAATTTTAGTGGGGTCGACTTGGTTGAGTGAAATAAGTGAACTGAAGAATATAAATAGAGGTGAGGTGCTCCTCATTTGAACACACTCACACTCACTTGTGTAGCGCATAAGAGAGAGAGAGAGAGAGTTGTAGTTGCAAGGAGGAGAAGGATCAGTTTGGGGTTTTATCTTTTATCTTTTGATCATCTATATTGAGGAAGCTTTTGTTGGGTTTTCCCATTACGATTTTCCCAGGGTAAATCTGTGTTGATTTTGTGATATTGTTTCTTTCAGTGATCCTGTCTATATGCTTTTGTTATGAGATTGAAATTGAATGCTGATAATCTAGCTTAGCATATGGAATCTTAACAAGATCCTCACAGAGCTTGTTCTTTAGCTTGGATGTGAGTCGTAGACATGATTGTTAAGGTTGAATGGACACTTTTCAAATCAACTCATCCACTTGTGAGACACCACCATTCCCTATTGTTCATCCATCATGTATATGTCACCTTGGTAAAGTGTATTAGTTATCATTCAGATAGATCACTAAGTCAAAGTCAGTCAAAAGTCATCTCCCCTTGCCTTAACCTGGTTCTTCCATCCTTGCCCATCTGTAGCACATCTTTTACACTTTGTAAGTATGGCATGAACAAGCAAACTTCCAAAAGATTCTACGATTTTTCCAGAAACAAGGGTACATCTTACTATTATTATTATTAATTGTAACCATAATTATGAATAACGTAATTACGTTGGGTTTTGATATACATTGTTGGAGCATTTCTTACCTTGGATGGTTGCAGGATCATATTGATACAATATCTCACCTTGATTTTGGGTACTTTGACGTGGTCAACCCAGTTGATCAAGTCAATGGTTCCCAAGGGAGTGACTCAAAAATACAACATGGTCTATATTTGTTCCAAACTTGCCCAGGACCAATACTGTATTTTTCAGTTTTAAGAGTTTGGCCCCGGTTCTCCATAAAAGTGATTATTATCACTTAATTATTCGCCAAATGATCAAATTTTATTCCAGATAGCAGTATGATTGGTTCTCCTAGAGGAGAGTAGTGTTCCAAGGGGTATGAGTAGTCACTTATACTGTTCTTCTATGTCTTGAGATCTTCCAAAAACAGTCAGTTTTCCCCAGTTTGCACCCTGGACAAAGTTATGGTGGATTTATCAGTTTCCAGAGATTGTACCAACAAAAAATGAACTAGTAAATCACTAAAAAAATTGACTTGGCCTCTTGAGTCAACGAAACGGCTTGGAAATTTGATAGATGATGTTTCTCAACATCCCAGACACTCCTTCAACATATGTCCAAATTATTTATTTCTGGCTCAGCCAATGAGGAAATCCCCCAAGGGGCGCCCCATCTTATTGGCTATTGATGTATTTCATGATTATATCATATGATTTAGTTGTAAAGGGGCCTAGGGTGAATTATACCCCTAAGTGACCCCCCTCTGTGTATTATTGTGTCACACTTTATGTTATATTTTGAGTTTGAATTAGGATAAGTGTCCTTGAGCAAAGTGTGCCCCCTTTGGTTGACTCAGTCACTTAATCCATGTGATAAGTTATGTATTGTTGATCTCCACCATTGATGATCTTTTAATCTCAACCGTTCGATGATAAGGTGAGTTAGGGTTTATGTCTCTCTAAAACTATTTAAGAGAGCTAACCCCCCCATTGTAATTCATGAGCATTAGCATCAGAATTTGAATAAAGAAATTTTTGTCTAGGACTTCTCTTTGTGTATTTTGTGGATTCGATCTGATGTTGCGATGACTGATATTGCTACTATTCTATACTGAGCATTGCTCAAGACATATCTTGATTTTTTCCTTTACCCATTTGTTTGCAGGTTGAAGAGGCGCGCTAGGGAGGACACAATTGTTGGGAAACTCAACCCGTCTCTGCTCTCGGGTGTTTGGTTTAGGGAGTAACTCTTTCTTATGAACTTTAATTGCTTTTTCCTTTCTTTATCTTACAGATCTCGTTCATTTGCCTTACCGTTTGGTTTTCTTTGGTTTGGCAGATAGAAGGGGGCGCTAGGGTGACTGGCTGGAGCTCAACTTTGTAAAGATTTATTTCGTAAATGTTCATTTTGTCTAAAAACTGGCATTCATCATCATTTCATAGGCATTCTACAAAATCCAGGTATGTTTCACAGGTAATTTCTCATTGTTTTATTTTCTGTATGCATTGTCCATCACTCTATTACATTTAAAACCATCGTTTCGTAGAGCTTGCGACGAACTATAAATCTAAAAACCCACTTTAGATTTAACGTAAAACCCCTAGATTTAAATTTTCGGCTTACTCAGATTCCATTTGCCCATCCAAAGCACTGGCCGACTACTAGGGAAAAATGCCCCCCTTGGGGAAAGTGGTCATTTTCACAAAACGCAAACTGGGTATTGTTGGTTTCATTTCCATTCACCTAATCTTACACCCAACAACTAATTTGAGTATCCAGTTTGAATAATTTTTACCATTTTGCATTGGATCCCATTTTTCTGCTTAAAACTGAGGGCAAAATTGGGGTTTTTCACCTGGATTCTCCGAATCTCTTGTTTTTCATTTTAAACTCTAATTAACCATCCTACTAAGAGATTCCACCAAGTTTCCCTCAACTACTCATTCGTTTTCCTTGTTTTAGGGTTTTTGGTCATAGGGACGCCCCTTGGGCTTTGTGTTTTTCACTGGTCTAAAGTGCTGGTATCCTTGATTGAAGTGACATCTGAGTTCTTTCGGAAGTCTTGGATATCGTAGGTCATGAATTTGGTTTCCTTTCCTCTTCAATCTTGAATAGGATAATCTCACGGGGCAACTACAAGATTTGTGATAATAGCTTCCATCTTCAACCTTGTAGCAAAGGTTGAGATCTCCATCACTCTAGGTGATCTTCAACCTCATCATGTAATTGTATGTGCTATCTGATGGGTGCCTTCTGAGTTCATACAAATCCTTTTGCGCACATGTGGTTATATGCTCAATATACACTTCTACTTTACTGGAGAAGTGTGTTTGGTCAACGAAGTACGTCTCGCCATAATCTGCTCCCTCTTTATGAGAGAAGCCACGAACCTTGCGTTGTACTTCTTGATGTTGTCATCTGCTGCATGCATGATCTTGTAGATCCACATGAAGGATACTACAGAGTTCCCTTCAGGTCTCGAAATCACATCCTAGACATCATTCTTCATGATCGACTGATATTCCTTGACCATGGCGTCCTTCTATTCTTTCTTCTTGACTGCTTCTTCATAGCTGGAAGGATCTGCATCAATGATGTCACACAACAATGCTACATAAATCTAGTGTGTCTGAGGCATCTTACTTTCTTTGGAAGTCTTGTCATACTTTTCTTCATCTTGGATAATCTCTCATGACCAAGATGGTCTTCATCTCTCGAGGTGGATCTACCGCTCTTTGTGGCTTGATCATATCATGATTTTTATATTCTTTGGAAGCTCTTTCTTCTGTCACTGTGTCTCTGACCCTGGGAGCTTCATGTACGTTGTTGGAGTGAATCTTCTAGTTGAACCATCATCACTGGTTCTTCATAACAAGTCTCATCCTTCTTTTCTTGTAGGTGATTGTGCATGATCTTTCCTACAAGTCAAATTCAGTTGCATGATTAGAAGCATTTCATAGTTTCCAAAACATATTAATAACAACAAATTCTTCTGTATATGTTACACAGTCGTGCAACTATCTTAGCCCATGCAACATTTGTCCATATCCTGTATACATAAGGTAACTTTCTAGATGCCTTCCATCTCTACCAGAACATTATTAAGAGTGTGCACTACTCCCAACATGTCAGAAAAGAGGTTTCATTCTAGATAAGTAGCAATAGAATGTTGTACAACACCATAGGCTACTTACCCATCACATGCAAGTCAGACACTCCAACATGCATAATACACTTCCTAAATCTAGGAACATATCTATGTACATAACTGAACAATATCAATTAACCAACTAGATATATAGGAAATGACAATTCAAATACTTATCTATGTTTGTTTGGTAGACTACCTCTTGATCTCCGTCTCCTTGCATGGATTACTGGAGTCTTTGACAACGTGCTTCTACTTCATTGCTTGATTCTAAGGACATGTGCCTATCTTGCTCATGATTGGAAATACTGAGCAAGTATTCTTACATCACAGGTCATATAGAACTTTGTATTGGTGTTGAATCTGTGTGTCCTACAAATGCATCCCTTCTTATCCAATGCTGAAGTGGATAAGAGTATGATCTTTTTCTTCATCGGTAAAATTCTTTTGAATCACTTGAGGAATCCTCACTTGATGAATCTTCCCTTGCTTTCTTCTCAGCTAATAATTCTCTTGGCTTTGACTAGGTCCTTCTTGTGCTTCACTTTATCTTCATCTCCCTCTGGATCTGCAGCTTCTTCTTTGACATAGTTTCTCCAAGTCATGCTTCTTCAAGTATGAGAAGCAGTCTATACTTCCATGCTCAAAAGTTTTCAGCTCCTTCAAGCTTGTCCTCAAGCTTGGTATTGTTTGTCATTATGATAAAAATGAGAACCTCAAATGGAAATAGACAAGATAGAACTTACCAATAAGATTGTTTCAACTAAATGCTTGCTTGAAAGATTTTCTAGATGACTTCTTCTAGTGGACCTAGGGTTTGATAGAGAAGCCCTAAATTTTCAACTTAGGTAATTTTCAGATATGATTGGATAGAAAGATGCGCCTCCTCAAGGCGAGCTAAGCAACATACTCATTTTCCCAAAACTATGGATAGAATTGCAAAATATTTGATGCCCTAGTTTTTCCTAGCAGTAATGTTAGGTCAAAAATTGAAAATCCACATAATGAGAAACTTCTTCCATAGAAAGATGCGCCCTCCTAGGGAGAGTTTGATGGTACTCGTTTTTCAACTGATTGGTGGAGGGAAGTGCCCGGAACTGGAAGCCCTAGTTTCTCCAATTTCTTCTGTAGAACTTTTTGATATTGATTTTGTTGTATCTTTGAAATTCCTGCTCCTCAAGGTCTGCAACTTCCTCCTAAGATAGCCTAATCTATCTTCTTCCAAATTCATAGGTTAGAACAAAATTGGATTCCCCAAGTGGAACTTATGCCAAATTTCCCAAGGTGACTTGTTTGAGGACTAGTTCAATATAGCGAACTTGTACGTACTGCCTCGTGTCACTGTTTTAACTTCGGGTTTTGAAACTCATATCACAAAAACTACATTTTTTGTCCTATTGGAAACATCTTTCGAAATTTGATTTCGACTTTCCTAGCCCGGGATATAGCAATTCTCCCAGGTCACATGTTTAAGACTGAGTTCTGGAATAGGTTGGAACCCTGATTTGGAGGAATCGTATCTCCTAAAGTATAGCAAATCTCAGGTTGAAACTCGTACACAACGTACATCAAGATTTCATCTTCAGCTTGTCCAAGTTTCACCTTCTGAGCCTCCTCCAAACTCGAGTTATAGAGAAAATTCCAAGATGACTAGATTTTGTCTTCTAGGGCTTTCAAGCATGAAACCCTAATCTCCAGTAGATGCAATTGTAGCAGTATTTTGGTTGCATAGAACCCTCTTTCAAAGTAGCTCTAATACCATGTTAGTTTTTCTACTTTAATTCAATTTGATTGGGATCTTTATCTGAAAGAATAACAAGCACAATAAGATACACAAGACACAAAGATTTTCCTCGTGGAAACCATAAAGGAGAAAACCTTGCAAACTTCCTTAGAATAGTTCCGTCACTAAACTACAATATCACAATATGGAAAAACCCAAGATCTAGATGTCTTCTACAACTCTCTCTCCTTCTCCTCTAGCGAACTCATCCTCTCTCTCCTAATGTGCACATGAGAGAGTGAGTGAGTGTGTACAAATGAGGGAGGGTGCCTCCCTATTTATATTCTTCAGTTGAGTGACTTACTTAACTAATTAGGTCGACCAGGTTATCTCTTTGGGGCCGACCTACCTAGGAAGACTCAAAAATACATTTTACTTTATTTATCTTGGGGACTATTGCCCCGACTTACAATGGAGGGTAAGACCTCAATGACCATACATAATAATGACATCCCGAATGGAGGGAAAACATCTCCAACGGGGGTACAACAATATACAATCATAATATACAACATAATATCTTCCATAAGCCTCCCCAACTTTGTCCTAACCTTCTCTACCACGTCCTTTCTCTAGATCTGGATTCAGTTACTCATTATTCACCTCTTTCACTCATTGCATACCCCTTAGAGTGTCTTGAGTAGGTGCTCTAGCCCTCACAGGCTAGTAGGGTCTTCCCCTTGATCATTCTCTGGATTGATCTGAAGTGACAAGAGTCGATCTGGTCTGACAGATACCCTTCATCTGTAGTGGACAAGGCCCTTGTGGTATCACGAGTTAGCTACCTTACCTCTACCGTCTCGGATAGGATACCTTCAGTGGGAAGCTACACTTTTTGTGGTAACAGGTCTATCTTGACCCCATCTTTGGAAATGATGTGTCCTAGTAGTTTACCCTCATTAACTCCTAATACTGATTTGGCAGGATTTAGAGATATGCCATACTTTCTGCATCTTTCAAACACTTTTCTAATATGGGCTATGTGATCAAATCTTTCTTTGGAAAATACAATAAGGTCATCTTGGTAGATTTCTATTCTTTTTCTAATCAGTTCATTGAAAGCATAGTCCATGGCTTTTCGGAATGTTGCACCTGCATTCAAAAGACCAAAAGGCATCATTAAGTATTCAAATGTTCCCCAAGGTGAAGTAAAGGTGGTCTTGTGTTGATCTTCCCTCTTAACAAGCACCTGATTATTCCCCGAGAAGCTATCCAACATAGACATTATACCCAAAGTCACCTGGTTTGAATTCGTGTTCGAGTTTGGCGACCTTGAAGTTTGAAAAAAAAATCATCAAAATTTTGGTGATAAAATTCGACATTAAATTCGAGAGGTTATAAAATTAAAATATATATAGAAAGGTTATCAAATTAATATATATATATATATGAAAAAATTTAATACAATTTAATATATCCCTTAACCACATGATAAAAATGAAACTAAATGAAACTATAGTATATACAAACTATATTATATATGATTTTTTTTATAAAAATGAAACTATAGTCTATACCAACAAGATCATATATGGATTTTTTTAATACAATTTAACATGTTCATTAAGCATAGTATAAAAATGAAATTATACCATGATAATTAAGCATATATATATTTTCAGAGTGTTGTTCATTAAACATTGGGTTGCATATTAATTACATTTAGCTGTATGCAATATGGTTCACGACTGACGATATGGGTCACAAGGATATGCAACATGGATTAGGACGCATTTGGTTCGAATTATTGTTTGAGTCAAGCAATAGTGGAGGGCGAGGGTGAGGCGCACACAACAAGCTATAGTCAAAAATCGAGTTCGAGTCTAGACAATGGAGGCGGCGAGCAATGATAGGTGACTAGGCAGACTCATAGAGTAGAGGTGGCATCTAGCGATGGAAATGGTAGGCGATAGGAGCTTGGGCTTCTCGTTTTTTATAGAGATAAACATTGGTACTGAAGAGGAACGAAGTAACATAAATATTGGAAAAGGTACTTCTAAAACAGAAAGAAAGGACTTAATAGAGCTAGCAAAATAATACAAAGATGTGTTTGCTTTTACGTATGATGAGCTAAAAGCCTATTGAGATGATGTATTCCAACATACAATCTCATTGAGACCTGAAGCTAAGCCCTTTCGACAAAAACTTAGAAGAATAATTCCCAAGTTGGCACCCATGGTCCAAAAGGAATTACAAAAAATGTTGGCAGTAGGCAATATTGCGCCAACAAGGCATTCATCATGGTGCTCAAACTTGGTTGTAGTAAGAAAAAAGAATGGACAGTTGAGGTTATGCATTGATTTCTGAAACTTGAATATCTCATGCATGAAAGACAATTACCCCTTAGCCGATATGGAAACTTTACTTTAAAGAGTAACTGGGTCGGGTATAATCTAAGCCACTAGATTCGGCGCTTTTCAAGGATGAAATTCAAATTTCGACGAATTTCAAGGAATGTCGAATTTAATCATGAATTTCGCCAGCAAAATTCGCATGGAAAACTAAAAAATGAGAATCCCAAGCTCGTATCGCCTACCATTTCCATCGCTAGATGCCGCCTCTACTCTACGAGTCTGCCTAGTCACCTATCATTGCTCTCCGCCTCAGACTCGAACTCGATTTTCGACTATAGCTTGTTGTGTGCGCCTCACCCTCTCCCTCGACTATTGCTTGACTCGAACAGTAATTCGAACCAAATGCGTCCTAATCCATGGGTCACATGGAGGTGACGAGCAATGATAGGTGACTAGGCAGATTCATAGAGTAGAGGCGGCATCTAGCGATGGAAATGGTAGGCGATATGAGCTTGGGCTTCTCGTTTTTTAGTTTTCCATGCGAATTTTGCTGGCAAAATTCACGATTAAATTCAACATTCCTTGAAATTCGTCGAAATTCAAATTTCATCCTTCAAAAGCGTCGAATCTGGTGGCTTAGATTATACTCGACCCAGTTACTCTTTAAAGTAAAGTTTGCATATTGGGTAAGGGGTAATTGTCTTTCATGCATGAGATATTCAAGTTTCAGAAATCAATGCATAACCTCAACTATCCATTCTTTTTTCTTACTACAACCAAGTTTGAGCACCATGATGAATGCCTTGTTGGCACAATATTGCTTGCTGCCAACATTTTTTGTAATTCCTTTTGGACCATGGGTGCCAACTTGGGATTTATTATTCTAAGTTTTTGTCGAAAGGGCTTAGCTTCAGGTCTCAATGAGATTGTATGTTGGAATACATCATCTCGATAGGCTTTTAGCTCATCATACGTAAAAGCAAACACATCTTTGTATTCTTTTGCTAGCTCTATTAAGTCCTTTCTTTCTGTTTTAGAAGTACCTTTTCCAATATTTATGTTACTTCGTTCCTCTTCAGTACCAATGTTTATCATTTCTTTTTTCTTATCTCTGTCCTGCCTATCAAAGGTACTTTCTCATTCAACAACATTCTTTGGGATACGATTCATAGGCTGGTCCTCTTCAACATAAGTGTTTTCCTCATCTTGAAAGTTGATTTGATAATTAGAAAAATCTTGCATGTTGTTGATGAATCTTATAATCTGACTATCATCTTTAAAAACTTGCCAATTATTAAGTTTATCTAGGATTGAGGGCCTGAAGTTTATTTCAAATTTTCCATTCCCTTTTACGAGCTCCTCAATAAATTCCAAAGTCGAAGCTGCTACAGTGAGTTTATCTGCCTCACTATTTTTTGTAGTGTTACAAAAATCGACGATTTATCGCCAACATCGTGATATATCGCGATGTCTCCTCGTCGGCGATATTATTGCCAAAAATCGTACCGATATTTACGCGATGTTTCCAACGATGTTTCCTTTGAGAAATCGCGATTTTAACACGATTTTTTCCTAAACATCGTGAGTCGAAAATTTTTTTCCACTGCCAGGCGAATAAAGGTAAAAATTGATTTTTTGTTGTTGTTGTGTTATTTTATTTGTCACCCGACAGGAGTGAGCATTTTGTTGCCGACAGGAGCAAGAGCGAGGGTTTGAACTTTGGTTGCACTTGTGGACAGGAGCAAGGAGGAAGGAGAACCGAGCGACCAGAATTTGATATGCGTGGACTCTGGAGGACCGAGGTACTGTTTAAACATTTACATTTTTATTTAAGGGTTGAGTGAGTGTATATCGACAGACTGTGGCCGTGTGGGTGGACTGTGGGTGGAGTCTGGATTCTCAACAGTCCGCCGAGTCCCAACGGATTGTATACGCCCACGCTGGCAAACCTAAAAGTGTTTTGTTATTATATATATTATATAATATATGTTATATATACTATATAATACATATTATATTACTATATAATACATATTATGTATTATATATAATATTATAATTATTATTATAGTATACACTTACAGTATATATTATTATTCTATTATTATATATTATTATTATATATAATATATAATATTATATAATATTATAATATTATCATAGTATACACTTACAATATATACATAATGATAATGCTATATATTATTATATAATACAATATACATTAAAATTTAAATTTTAAAACATTTAGTTATTAAAAATTAAAATTCACAGTTTAATAAAATTTTACAGCATACAATGTGTCAATGACAATCTGTCATAGTAGCATACAGTTTAGTAATTTAAAATTTAAATTTTACAATTTTACAGCATGAGCATACAGTTTAGTAATTTACAGCATGATTGTATATATATTTTCTTTTAGAATTTAAAATTTTATTTAATGTGTATTGTATTATTTGCAATGAAATTCGTTAAAAAAACTTTTTTTTATGTTACAGGTTTTAAAATTTCAAGCTAGTTTCCATATTGCCATATTGCAAAGCTATAAGCATGCCGAAGACTTTGGATCCATTCTAGGAGTATGCAGAGTCGGTTGATCTACATAATCGGTAAAAACTTAGATGGAAAATGTGTGGGAAGGAGATGACAAGGGGGATAAGTAAGCTCAAATACCACCTCGCACAACTTGCAGGGCATGAGGTGGATATTTGTGAAAACTCTACTCCTGAAATAGTTCATAGGGCCAAACTTGCAATTGAAGGTATTGGCAAGAGGAAAGAAGAAAGGGAAACTTTGAGGCAGGAACTTGGAATGAGAGCAGCATTAGGATTTGGGACAGCCAGGCACACTTTAGGGAGAATGGGGAGTGAGACCTTGTCCTCATCTTCCGTCATGCCTTCAACGACACATTCTATTTCTCACTTTTTGTCGAGATCTCGTCCTGGTGCATAACCAGGTATAAAGTCAATGTACAAGATAAAAGAGAAAAAAGAAGCAGATAAACTTGTGGGTCGATGTCTTTTGTGGAGTGATATTCCATTCCACTTTGCGAGGAACCCATTCTACGTGCATATGTTTGAAGCTGTTGCTATTGTTGGGTCGGGGTATAAGCCCCCCACTTATGAGGAGGGCCCATCCTTGATGATGAAAGGGTCGATTGCACTTCTAGGTTAGAGGAGCTTCGACGTTCATGGGAGGCCATAAAATGCACCGTGATGTCAGATGGTTGGAGTGATAAGAAGGGTAGGACCCTTCTCAACTTCTTGGTTCATTGTCCTCGAGGCATAATGTTTATAAAAGCCATGGATGCATCTGCATAGGTCAAAGATGCAGCATTACTATGTCAGTTGTTGGATGAGTTCAACCAAGAGATAGGTCCGCAGCATGTTGTCCAAGTAGTAACAGACAATGCTACGAATTATGTGGCAGCTGGTAGGATGCTTATGGACAAGCATCCAACTTTGTTTTGGACACCTTGTGTGACACATTGTATTGACTTGATCTTAGAGGATATGGGGAAGATCCAGTTTATGAAGGATGTCATTCATTCAGCAAGAAGCATCACCAAATTTATATACAATCATGCTTCTGTGCTTAGCTTGACGAGGAAGTTCACTCATGATAGGGAGTTGGTCCGTCCTGCCATCTCTCGGTTTGCCACTTGTTTCATCTCTCTTCAGTCTCTCCTTACTTCTATTTGGGACTTGTAGACTATTTGCAGATAATAGTTGGTACACATAGTACAGATGGGGCCTTATCAGTTGGAGACAGGTATATATGGTGAGATTAGGTATATACTTTTTTGGTCTAGTTTTTCTCTATGATGTATGTCAAACACCTATGCTTATCATGTTAGGATGATTATTGTGGCCTATGCTTATATGATATAATGCTTGAACTTGTGTTATGACTAATCAAGGGACTTGATGTTAAGACTGTTGCTCACGCCATGCTTGTACAAATAGTAAACCTTAGTGCTCTATTAGGTCCATGTGTCACCCGTCCTCGTACATCCAGTTCATCCAGTTATGAATTTTGTCCCATGACTTAAACTGTTTGAGACTTGTGAGATTGAAGATCTTTTCCCCCTCATGACCCATGTACATTATAGACTCCATGTTGTTATGTGTCTTTGGCTATGAAGCATGTGGCTTGGCCAGTGTGGTTGGGTTCACTGGGAAGTTCTCCTTTAGTCCTCAAAACAAGTGCTCCAACAAACAATGTTGCTAAACACTAAGCATCGGAACACATAAAAGCTATATCTAAATGATGTAAAAGTAAAAATGTTTTAAAAGGTAGTCAGTGGTCAAGGGATTGAGCACTCATTCTTTGTATAATGTAAGGCTCATTTGCCCTTCACAGGGGCAACAGGGAGAGGCAAACTCGTCGGGGCTATGGACTGCTCATTGGCAATGGGTCTAGGCATTAGTCATTTACTGGAGCTCAGAAGGCTTTTCAGGGCACCTGCTCTTGTAGGTTGGCTACTATCTTATGTGAAATGTGAAATGTATTGAAAATGGTTAATGGTCAAAGGACGAGCACTCACTCTTTGTATAGTGTTTGGCTCATTTGCCCCCACAGGGTAGCAGGGTGAGACTAACCTGCAAAGGTTGTGGCTTTGTCAGTACTGGAGCCCAGAACGCTTCCAGGGCACCTGCCTTTGAAGGTTGACCTATGTTGCAAATTAGTGCAAAGGTAAACTTGCTAGAGTCTGAAGGAAACGAGCCCAAGTACTTTATCCACTTGTGAGACACCTCCATCCCCTATTGCTATTTGTCATGTATATGTCACTTTGGTTGAGTGTATTGGTTGTCATTCAAAGAGATCATAAAGTCAAAGTCAGTCACAAGTTATTGCCCTTTTCTTTAGCCTTTGTTTTCCATCCTCACCCAGCAATAGCGCATTGTTTACACTTTGTAAGTAAGGCATGAACAAGCAGACTTCCAAAAGGTTCCAAGATTTTTCAGAAGCACAGGTATATTTTACTTACTATTATTATTATTGTCACCATGATTATGAATAGCTTGAATTAAGCTTGGTTTTGATATACACCATTGGAACATTTCTTACTCTTGATGCTTACAGGATCATATGGATGTAGCATCTCACTTTCGGTTTGGGTACTTTGACCTTGTCAACCTAGTTTGACCAAGTCAAGCACGGTTCCTAAGGTAGTGACTCAAAAAACAACATGGTCTATATTTGTTCCAGACATGCCAGGACTAGTATTGCGGTTTCAGTTTTGAGAGTTTAGTCACAGATTTCTTGATAAGTGATTATTATCACTTTATTACTGGCCAAATGATCAAGTTGTATTACAGATGGTAGTGATTTTGGTTCTCCTCGAGCAGTGCAGTGTTCTAGGGGGTATGAGTAGTCACTTATACCATTCTTTTATGTCTCCAAATCATCTAGTGCACTTAGTTTTCCCCAGTTCTCATCCTAGACAGAGTAATGGTGGATTTATCATTTTCCAGAGGTTGTAATAGCAAAAATGAACTAGAAATCTCACTGAAAAAGTCGATTTGGGCTCTTGGGTCAAGGAAATGACTTGGAATTTTGGCAAATGATGTGTCTCAACATCTCGGACAGTCCTTCAACAATTTTCAATCAGCAAGTTGTTTGAATTATTTTGTCTTGATTCATTCAGTGAGGAAATCCCCCCAAGGGGCGCCCCCTCTACTTAGCTAATAATGTATTTCATTGCCATATCTTATGTTATGAATTTTTAATGGGGCATAGGGTCAATTAAGCCCCTAGTTATCCCCTCTCATGTATTATCATCTCATACTTTATGTTATATCGTGACTTTCACTCGGGATAGGCATCCTCGAGCAAAGTGCACCCCCTCGGTTGACTTGGTCACTTGATCCATGTATTGATCATTGTATTGTTGATCTCCACCATTGATGATGTCTTAATATCAACCGTCGGAAGATAGTTAGTTGAAATGTGGACAAACTCTCAAACTATTTAAGAGAGGTGACCCCCCCATTGTATTTCATGAGCTCTAGCACCGGAATATTGAATAAAGAGATTTGTCTAGGATTACTTTCTGAGTTTTGTGAATGAATTGATGATTTGATGATTGGCATTGTTGCTCTTCTGTACTGAGTTTCTTTCGAGATAGATTTTGTACTTTTCCTTTACCCATTCATCTGCAAGTTGAAGGGGGTGCGTTAGGGAGGATGCAGTTGTGGGGAAACTCACCCTTTCTCTTCTCTTGGGTGTCCGGTTCAAGGATTAACTCTTTGTTTATGATTTTTTACTGTCCATCCTTTCTTTATTTTGTAGATCTCACTCATTTATCTGACCATTTGATTTTCTCTGGTTTGGCAGGTTGAAGGAGGCACTAGGGTCACTGGCTGATGCTGAACTCCATCAAGATCGTTCATCAGAATACTCATTTGGTTTGGCAGGTTGAAGGAGGCACTAGGGTCACTGGCTGATGCTGAACTCCATCAAGATCGTTCATCAGAATACTCATTTGATCAAGAAAACGACATTCTTCATCATTTCTAAGGTCATATTCAAAATCTAGGTACATCTCACAGGTAAATTCTCCCTCGTTTAATTTTTGCATGCATTGCCCATCACTGCTTTTACTGGAAAAACCCTTCATTAGAATTAGGAAAAATAACCAGATCAATTTGCACTAGGAATCTGCAAATTTGGCCATCACCCAAAACCTTTTCTCCGTCCCATGCGTCAGCATTGGACTCCATCTGCCCATCTCTAGGCACTAATAACTAGAGGAGAAAGCACCCTCTCTGCCCTGCTAGTCAGTTTTCCCTTGTTCCTTTCTTCGGTTTTGCTTGGATTTTTGTACTGTTGAATCTTGCATCCAAGTAGGTGTGTTGAAAGTCTAAATTCTTTGTATCCACCTCGTTCTGGGAATTTTCCATATCCTTGATTAAATCCCCCCAGGGTCCTGGGTTTGATCATTGGAACAAACACCCCAACCCTAGATCTGTTTTAAACTCTTTAAGTCACTGATCCATTTCATTCGAGTTACATTTCTATAATCCTTAAGCGCTTGTACTCAAATACTCCTTAACTTGTGGCTCATCCCTTAAATATAGGGCTTCTAGCTCTCACCTTATTTATTCACATTTCTGAGCTTGATCTAGTTATTAGCTGTACATCTGTCCTTTTAGGATAGGATCGGGTCTCCCCTATTTTCACTTGGGAATTCAGTGACTTAAAGCGAAGGAAGTCCTAACCGACATGACAACCATCCATCTTTTAGGGGTTGGGATTTCCATAGGTCATGACTTTGGTTGCCCGTTCTCTATGCCATCCTGTATTGGACTTCTCTACTGGGACAACTACAAGTTTCGTGATAACAATTTCTCAGTGATCTTTTGAACAAACTTTTCTTTAGGTTCCTCTAAAGTCTTTATGAAAATATCTCTTTGACTAGGAATCTTAAGGATCTCAATTACTGGGACATAAATTTTAGCAGTTGACAACCAATTACCCAAATCAATGTTCATATCTAAAGGGGGAGGAGTCTTTACCTTTGGAATGTCTTGATCTGATTTGGTCGAGATCACATTTTTCTTCCTTTGATAGACAATACCTTTGTACGTCTCCGTAATCTGCTCAGGTGTAGATTTTTCACCAAAAATCTTTGTTGTATTGTCCTTCTCTTAACTGGATTCCCTTTCTTACTTCCATTTTTCTCTAGAATTAGGATGAACATGTCCTACATTGTTTATGTAATCAAGATATCTAGGATAACCCACAAAGTTATTCATTTCTATCTGTTCTTGTTCAACTATGTAGAAAATTTTGGACAAGTAGATTCCTCATGGAATTCATCACAAGGCCAACAATAGGGAGGAACCTCTTCAATCACCACATTGTTTATTTCAAATTGATTTGGAGGTCTCTACTCATGGGGAGGATACTTCTTTTTCCATTCCTGTTTTTGCCTTGGTTGAAAATTTCTATGATTTTGAGAAACTTGTGCCTTTTCCATGTTGTTTATCCTATTTTGCATTACATTCATCTGGGAGGTACAGCTTATCATCATTACCTTCATCATGTCAACTTCTTTCATTGATTCCTTACCTTGATCTTTGTCCTCAGGTTCTATTGCTTTTCCTTTGGCATCATGTGGTTTGGAAATGGAAGTGGTGCCTTTGACAAAGCCAGGGGTATTAGATTTTCCTGAAGATTGCATGTTCAATATCTATTTTTTCGGTTGTTTCCATGGCTTTCTTCAGGTCTTATGGCTCCTTGTCCCTAAGTTGATACCTCATTTCTCCTTCAAATGCTTCTATATAATATATGAGAATTGAATCATCAAGTGGTTTGATATCGGCATGGAGTCTAATAACCATATCACTGAATTTTTTGTTGAATTCTTCAATGGTTTCATTCTCTTTCTTTTTTGTACTTGTTAAGGAAACCAACAGATGCTTGTTTTCCTTCTTATCACCCCACCTCTGATTGAAAGTTGTTTCGAAATATTTGAAAGTCTTGATACCATTGTCATCTAAAGAGGTGAACCACTCAAAACCATCATCTTCAAAAGATAAGGCAAAAGGCCTCATCTTGACATCTTCGTGGTACATGTTGTGGCACCACTTATCGTAGCATTGCGTAAAATCCAACAAGTGAGATTTAGCAGTTATAGCATCATTACCATGGAATGAAAGGACCTTTTCACTAGCTTTATCAGAGATGTCTACGATAGAGTGATCTAGTGGTTTAAAAAGAGTACCCATGGTACTAGGTGGATTATTTGATTGAGAAATATCAAGAAATAAAAAAATGAATGTCCAAGATTGACTCATATGAGAGATATTCAAGGATTTTATGAGAAGCTAGCTTGCTTTTCCTCCTATGGTAAACTTGTTCAAGTTCAGGAATGAACTGAAGCAAGCCTTCAGAGTTTCTTCTTGTAGAACACCTTGGTAAAGTTAAAGGTAGCAGAATCTTCAAATGATCTGAATAAGTTTATTAAGTTTACAACATTCATCAAACAAAGCAGAAAAACAAAAAGAAAACTCAAAGGTCGTATTCCAAGAATAGAAAGATTTGTCCTCGGCAACGACGCCAAATTGTTGTCGCCTAATTCCCACCTCGGGTCATGTGGCAGAAATATTCAAGCCATTGGGTGCGACCTTGGGGGCAATCTAGAGCCAAGTGTTGTCACCTGATACTCAGCTCCTCCGTTTAAGCCAACTCCTAGCGAAGACAAGTGGAGTGGTCCCTGTAAAAATAAAATATAAGGTATCTAATCTAAGAAAGAAAAGAACATTTAATCTAGGTGTCAATGTGAAATGAATTTAATATTTGACATCAATCCAATGCGAATGAATTATAACAACAACTTTGAATAAAGACACCATTCACGGCATTTTCTATAATTGATTTAAACATGAAAAATATAACATGGACCAGTGCCGATGAATGTGAAGTGCTTGTGTGTATGGAGTGTTGTTGTGTCGTGTAACTATTGTAGTTGTCTTGTTGGTCGATTTTAAACTATTAATGAGTGATTAAGGGAATGGGTAAATTTTGGGTTTGGCCCCAAAAAAAGCTCTCTTGAAATGAGAACTAAAGCGGCTTTACCAAGTGTCCAACGGGGCGAGGCATAACCTGCCTGGAGTATCCTCGTAACTTTGTGGTAGTCGCCTTTTGCGACCTCCCGATTTATCAAGAATATGCTTATGTGGATTTTTTTATTAACCTAATTACTCGTATCCCTTCCTGGTACAACCAATTGATCAAACAAGCTACAGTGGTGCAGAGCATATGGGGAAGGAGCTTTTGTTAATTTTATTAAATCTAAAATGTGATCTTCTTTACACAATTCACGGCTGAGAATCTCTTTGCCCTTTCAGGTAACTCAGGTATACACAGTCAGGTTAATTTTATTACTAAAAAAAGTAAAGACAAAAAGGAAAGAAAAAAAATGAAAAATGTTTTCTAATTAATCCTACCACGAATCTCTTTTCGATGCCTTTTACTTGAGCAAGCTCTTTCGGGAAACACTGTAACTCGAGAAAGCGTGGGGTGAGTAGTTCTTTTATTTCAAACAAAATAAAACAGCTAAACTAAAAAATAAACTACTTCAACAAGCACACTACACAGATCCCCAATGGTGATCGGGAGAAGGCTTAACACAACCTTCCAGATCTCTTTGTTTACTTCAGTTACTACAATCGCTTTGAAATAAATCTTTTTTGGGACACTTGTGATCTTCATAACTTAGATCGACAGATTTCCAAGTTTCCTATGAAAAAGTGAATGGAGAGAAGGGGGATGAAAGGAAGGGGTAAGTAGAGAGTCTTTGGTTCGCTTGAAACTTCAAATTTTGAGCAACATGCCTCTCTACCTGTTCATCAAAAGACAAAAGACATCCAACAAGTTTATTAGAAAATGCTCCCAAACACTCCTAAAGTGTTTGGGAAAATATTACAAAAAGTTATAAAAAAATTCCAAGTTAAACTACTTCAAAGAAATGACAAGAATAATTCAAAAGGACAAGTCCTTTTGAGGATCTTGGTTCACTTTTAGGCAGCCAATAGAAAGCACTTTTTACTTTGCCAAATTTATCTTCTCCGTCATTCTTGCAGTCACCCTGCCTCCTGTTTCTCTACCCACAGTCTGTACCATGTTGCACAGGCAAAGGGGAAAGCCTAGACGGGGAGGTGCTGGTAGGGGTGCGTCCAGCCAGCAAGCCACCACCTTCAACGCTCAAGCCAGCTCAGAAGGCTACGAATTGGAAATTCTTGCCCCTCTTCGTCTTATGTTTGACGACTAAGAAGACGAGCTAACCAACTCTCTTTTGGCTGCCAATCAAACTACTGACACAGGAAGAATTACTGGGGGTGAAAAATTTGTCGGTTCGCCTCCTCCTTCGATCCACCACCCTTCAACATTCAACCCCTTTCCACGATGCCATTCCTGCTGCCTCTGGCTTCCTAGCTCCTTTTGTTCCTCCTGCTCCCTCCGTCAGCTGGTCCCCTCGACCTTCCCAGTTGCCATCCCTCATGTCGACCATTCTGCTACACCCATGGACCTTGAACTCCTGCTACCTCCACCGCAACGAAGATTGGCCAGCACCATAGTTGGAAATCCAATACCACCGCGGCGACCTTCAGGAAGTTTGAACCTCTTCCGGTTTTAGCAAGCCCTCTCCGACAACGAGGATGCTTCAAGCCATAGCGAGGACTCCTGTGGCGAAGATGATTCAGGCAGTAAGGACGACGACTAGAGCAACAAGGGCGACCCTTCAGGCAAGCAACTGAGCTCTGGTTTTGGGACTCCCATCATTGAGGAGCCCTATACAAAATTATAGGACAGGTTTTTATGTTTCAAGCTTTCTTCTTTAGGCCAAAGCTTTTGGGAATTTGGTTACCCAAGTTTATGATTATTATGCTCTTCCTGAAGTTTTTTTGTAAACATTATAAGCTACATCTTGCTAGGATTTGTTTTCCCTCTTAAAGGGAGGATCTTTCTGACTGTTATGGTTAGATTTCCCTACTTGGGCATACTGGTCTTTTCTTTTTGTTTCTTCCTATCTACAGGACAGATTCACAGTTTTGTACTATCGCATGTATCACTATTTTACTTCAATAGATTAGTTTCTGAATTCACAAAAAAGTACTTCTTTATAACACAACTAGAATCTACTTACATTGCAAAAGGAAACTAGATCTAATTATGATTTTTTGCTTCGAGATGATAGATCTAATTCAAATTGCAATTTAAAATGGTAAACAAATAAAATGGATTTATGAGGAGAAAGATAAGAGCAGCATGGATCTTTGAGCAAAGAAGACTTTGAAAATTTCGACGTGTGCGACACTGAGTGCTTGATCTTCTGAAAGAGACTTGAAAGAACAAGAGCAAGCAATATCTTTGCTTCTTCAAACCAGTAACCTGCAAATAGCAACATACTTGCACTCAACCCATTAAATCTAGAAATGAAACAAGATAGAAATCAAGAGAATATGAGCATAAGCAAATGAAACATATAATCTTGAATCTATAACTTAATACAAATAAAATATTAACTAAATCAAGCAAGTTTTAGTAATCCTTCCTACAAAATTGATACCAATCCTACAAGTAGGTTAGATCTTCATAAAGTAAATGACAAAGACTAAATACAGATTACCTCATGAAATCGAGATATTGCATCCACTCATTTGATAGCATCACACAACATGGACTTCAAAAGTCTCTTTTATTCTCAATAACAAAAAGATAGTACAACAATTACAATTCGCCAGCCTTTGCTTGCAAAACTCTGACTAGTTTGTAATGGGGAGAGAGCTGCTCAATTTATAGCATACATGAGTAAGAAATCCAAGGGCGAGTCATGGAGAAATTGGTGGATCTTGTTGGAGTGATCACTGAGGAGGCGCCACCTCTCAATGGTAGGCAACCTCTCTCCAATAGTCAACACATCTAAATTAAACAAGCCGCCAATCCACCTACTCAAAACACCAATCCATAGCATGGGCCACCTCATCATGACGTGAAGCTTGGAAGAGGGCGAGCCACTCGATTATTAAGATATTCACTTGGCATCCAAATTAATGCAAAGGTGACGCTTTAGTAAGTGATGAGGTTGTCATCCATAAGGGACAAGGATGCCATGTCATCCAACTTGTCCCTTTGACTTTTTTTTAATTTGTCCTTTGCCATTGTCGCATCATTAACATTATACTGACGTTTTGATGCCCCGTTAGCAAAAATGGCTTTAAGTGACAAATCAATCACCCTAAGCATATGAAAAGTAGGCCTTCGGGTAAAGAGGACGCTTTAAGTGTGAAAACGAGCATCCCCGCGCCAAATTTTTTCTTGGGATCAAGCTTTTATACCTTCTACAATTTTTTAATTAAACCATTAATAAATGGCCTAATTTTGCGAGAAAATTATTCTCGGAAATAAAAAAAAAACTCAAGGGACTTAGCACATGTCCATATGACTCAATATTAATGTCTAGCACGTTCATATACATTGACATGTGAACATTAATAACCTCTTGTTGGCCGGATTTTCTGAACTAGGCCAACTTAAGGAGATTAGGCCCACACAAGTCGCTTAGAGCAGCTCCCGGTGTGTTTAGAATGGCAAAACCTCGTAGGTTATGGTTCTGCTACCAACTGAATTTATCCTCTTAAGGAGAACATAAAAAAAAATTCAGTAATAATTTACCCTAACTAAATTACTGCTTAAAATCCTAGAGTTAGTTTTCTATGTTTAAGTTATCATAAAGTGCTTTCTTAAGGAAAGTCTCATGTTTTGGGATTTTGTTTTAAATGTTTTGACTAAAAAAAAAGACTATTTTAAATTTTAACAAACTAATTTAATTCTATTTAACAGCTATTAAAATAAACTAAGCTAAAATATGAATTAAAATTAACTAGCTACCCTATCTTAGCTGAGAGCAAACTTTTAGATTACTATATCAATTATCAATTAACAATTATAAATAACAAAATGAAATAAATCATACAATTCCAGATAAAGAAACTATTAGAACTGTTATCACCAATAACACTCTATTTAATAAAATTTACAAAACACAGAGAATAAAATAAGAAATTATTCTATTCACTCTGTAGATTTATTTTGTCAACAGATAATCGAAATTCAACATTAAAATCTATATATAAAAGATATAATAACTTATCATTCAAAACAACTATCATAATATAGATGTAATCAAAATAAGTTATGAAAATATAATACTATTCAATCACAATCATCAACAACATTTGAATAATCATGACATTGACAGTATCAATAACAGATATCAATATTGAGTGATAAGAGTAATTGAAACTATATTGATGCAATGAAAACTAAGTTCAATTGCACACAGATTTAAAGTAAGAAAATTGCTTTTGAAATATATATATATAATAACAAAGTACTGAAAACAAAATTTGGTACCAGTCTTTGATGTCCCAGTGGTAATCATCCACGGAGAAAACTTCAGTAGATTAATCAAAACCAGAAATGTATTATATGTTTCACAAGTATTTTCTCTCGTACTCCCATCGACCCCCACTACAACGAGCTTCCTAGCTTATATAATAAGACAAGTAACTCCTTCCAACTTTTGTGTAACAACTATTCTAAAAATATCAATTTAGTTTCTAACAGTTATTACATAATAAAGACAGAATCTTCATCATCGTTCTGTTGTATTCCTCAAAGAAGGGCACCTGGCAAACTCGATTACAACTTCCATAACTATGAAACGCAACTCGTCTATGTTGAAAGCATCCATATCAGTTGAATTTGTAACAACCTCAGCCTCCGTTGCAAAATATTAATGAAGTCGAACAGCATCATGATCAAAAGTCTATCCAAAAATGACACCTATAAGAATCGAAACCATGCATGAGTTTTATAATTAATGTAATAGATACAAAACAGAAATAATAATAAAATCTAATCTAATGATGAGCAATGCCCGCAGAATCTACGATTCTGTGGGCATGCTAATTACTTGATTTTGTTATTTTCCCAAAATTGTAGCAACTAACATAATTTTCAAGAAGAGACTCGGAATTTGGTAGCCTAACGAGCTTCTGACAATTTAGCTTTGAGTTCCAGAATTTTGAGCTTTTGATGCTCTGTTTGCTCAAGCAACCGCTGATTCATTATTGTCATGGATTTCTTAGTGGCTTTGTATCTGTCCTTTTTCATTTTCATTTCTTGCCATTCACTAATCCACGACAATAATTCATTTTTAAGAGATTTGATTTCCTCTTTCATATCCGATTCATTTGAATATAGTTCCCTTAACTCTGTTTTCAACTCGGTAATTTTGTCCATTATATATGTTTAAGAGTTAATCGATTTTCTTCATTGCTTCTAACAGGTGAAGAATCACCAGTAAACGAAGTTTTCTGTTCAGACTTATAGGGAGAAGACTGATTAGCGGATTCATTTATCAATGACACAACAGGATGACTTCTTTCAACATGTTGTTCATCGTTACCAAGAGAAATCCCATGAACTGGGGATAATTCATCATCTTCACTATCAATTTTGACTAGAGGAGACTCTTTATGCTGCTGATTAGTAACTGGAATGGAGGCTGTAGTCATACTTCGAGTAAATCGTCGTTTACCAATAGACATAGAACCCGTTGGCTTAGAATCTTTTCTATCACAACAAACTTCTACTAACTGTTCAAGTTTTCGTGTAGATTCATCACAAGGTTTTTTAAGAGTGCACAGATCATAAAGGAATTCTTGAGTAACAGGATCGGATTTTTTAACATTCATTGATTTACTATCCACCTTTGTAGATGCGCCGTAACGTTTGACAGATGAAGATGGGTTCATATTAGTTCCAGCATCTAATGGATCAATTTTATTTGGAACATCATTACCAATATGGGTATCTAAAGGCAGACTTGCTTCTTGTAACTTACTAACCCCTGGCTCAGCTTTATGAACATCATCGACTTCAAATTTTAATGGAGCTTTACGCTTTCTGCGAGTTTTAGGAGGAGGAATATGCCAATACTGTGTCGACCCTAGCTTGTTTTCAGCCAATAATTCATCCCAGGATCTACCAATAAGGGATAACTGGTGCTGAACCAGAATCTTAATCAAACCATGGTGGAACAAGCTTCTATCAGGATTGCTTACAATATTTTGCACAGAGTGTGCCATTTTCTTCAAGATTTGAAGCAAGTAGAAAGGGAGATTAAGTTTACAACCCTTCAAAGCTAATAATAATCTCAAATGATAATAATGGATATGAGATAAGCGGCCGTCATAGGAAACATACCTGACTAAAACTTCATAAGACGCTCGCCATTCTGGTTTTAGGAATTTAACAAAAACCCCAAACTTTAGCTTTGCATTAGCAGGTAAGGGTAAAAGCAATGACTTGCACCTTTTTTTATCAACTTCCTCCTTTAAACCAATGCTCTCCAGTCTAGGGAAGCTTTGTTGCTTCTGCAATTTTGTCTTCATCAATTATAAATTGAAACCCCCCAAGTTGAGCTACATTCTCCTTCAGGATTAGAGCGAATTGTCTGGTGACTTCAGTATTATGAGCATTAAAACATCTAAATAACGAACCCCAACCTATCTTTTCAAATAATGCAGCAACTTCCTCATTAGCTTCCACCAGTTTAGGCCCTGAGATCTCGAATTGACTAAGGGGAGCCATTTTCTTATCACTACAACTCCGGTCTCGGTTTGGGATGAATGTCGTTGTGAAGATGGAAGGAATAGGGATCCAAGCGAAAGGCATCGCGTGAACCATCAAATCACTAATTGATTCTGTAATATCCCAAATCCCGATATTTTCTATTTCTAAACAATTATGCTGATACAACTGGGCATGCAAACTGCCATGCAAAAATCCCTATTTTATAGGGAAAATTAGGGTTAGGGTTTGCGAGATAGAATGAACACTTACCACTGATAAGCCGGTCTAAACTACTCCAAAGAAAGTCTGCCAGTACTGCAAGCTGGATCGGAGAGGATCTGAGCTCCTCTGCTTCATGTGAATCCCCCCAGCAGTAAGACGCCCAAGTAGGAAAGTGTGACGCCCTCAAGGAAGGAGGTGTCCGATCGGACTGAGAATTTGCAGGACTGATAGCGGTTAGGTGTCCGAGAGAATGCCCAGAGCATGCGAAGGTTCTGAGATCTCTAGGTAGGGTAGCGAATCACTTCAGAGAGGCAGCTACTCACCCCTTGGAACTCCGAAACGGCTGATAACTGCTTCGGATGAGCACTGATGGATCTGAAACTCACTGGGTACCGGAGTGTGAAGCTGATGATGAGAATGGTGCCTAAGTTTCGGAAGGAAATTGAGATCTGAAGGCCCAGCAGCTAATTAGGGCTTTCTGGCTGAAAACCCCCTCTTACGGCTGCACACGTGTCCCTACAACGATCTATACCATATACTAGATAACTGATGAATGAATGAAGAACAAGTGGTGAACCTGTATGGCTTACCCAGAATAAGACTAGGACAGATGTCTCACTGCCGAAATCCTGTTAGCTGAAGACTCCGTCTCCAACCCCAATCGCTGTGCTGCTATCCAAGAGCTCCCAAAATAATCATAATCAAAAGTGAAGTCTCCTCTTACTTTCTCCTCTATTTATAAAGTTCAACCGTGCAAAACCCTAATCTTTGACCTAATTAGGTCACTTTATCTTCTAATTTGCCATTGACTTGCATGCATGCGGAGGGAGACTTAAATAGTGCATGCATCATTAAAAATAATACTAGGATGGCATGCACGAGGGTGGCCTTTGGCCCCCGGTGGCCCTTCTTGACCACTTGATGATGCCCTAGATCTTGTATGGTTGGCATCAATCCTTAGTTGATTCCCTAGCTGTCAGTAACTGCTCGAACCCACAGGAATCACATAAGTTAGCGGTTTTGGGCCTTAAGGCCTAACTGGAAGAGGACATTATAGTCCTCCCCACTCGAGATTGCTTGTCCTCAAGCAACTTCAAATTGGGATGCTGCAATACCTGTTCACCTTCCCAGGTGGCATCTTCTGGCGGTAGTTCCTTCCATTGAACTAAGTATTCCCTGATTACCCTGTTCCTGAGCTTCCTCTCCCTAGTCTAAATGATCCGTTCGGGAATCAGTATCAGCAGTCCTTCATCATCTAAAGGAGGCAATTCGGTGGATGGAGCAATGTGTTGACCAAGGGTTTTCTTCAGGCTAGATACATGGAACACATTGTGAATTTTGCTTTCCTGAGGAAGTTCTAGTTCATAAGCCACCTCTCCCACTTTCCGAATTATTTTTGTAGGGTCCATAGAAGCGGGGTTTTAACTTCTCTGCTCCTTTCTTCTTAAGTGAGGACTGTCTGTAAGGCTGGAGCCTTAAGTATACTAAATCCCCTACCTCGAAGCTCCGCTCAATCCTATGTTTGTCGGCATACATCTTCTGTTGATTCTGTGCTGTCTGCAAATTCTCCTTCAGTATTTTCGGGATGTCCTGACTGTCCTGTATCCAATCCTTAGCCTTAGGAGCCCTACTATCTCCAAATGCCAAATCTGCATAGTCTAGTGCCTCGTAACCATATAGTGCCTTAAAAGGAGTCATCCTAATAGACATATGATAAGTAGTGTTGTAGCAATACTCCCCTAATTGTATCCATTTGATCCAAGTTCGCTGCTGCCCTACTACATAGTTCCTTAGATATCCTTCGATCCACTTGTTGACTATTTATGTTTGCCTGTCACTCTAGGGATGATAACTCGTACTGGTAGCCAGTTCGGTCCCTACCAACCTGAACAGCTCTTGCCAGAAGGCACCCGTGAATCTGCTATCTTGATCACTGACAATGGTCTTAGGTAACCCGTGTAACCTGAAGACTTCCCTGAAGAATAACTCAACTACTTGAGCTGCCGAGTAGTCTGATGATATTGAGAAGAAATGTGCAAATTTGGTCAGTCTGTCAACTACGACATATAAAACAATCTCGCCCTTGGACCTTGGGCAAGCCTGTAATAAAGTCCATGGAGATGCTCTCCCACTTCTGTTCTGGAATCGGTGGTGGCTGGAGTAGCCTTGCTGGATGGGTGTTCTCAACCTTGTTCTGCTGACAGATGCTACATTCCTAGACATGCTGCATAATCTCCCCCTTGAGGCCCTTCCATGAGAACCTCTCTCTGATCTGCCTGTAGGTCTTTAAGAACCCTTGATGCCCTGATAAAGGAGAATCGTGGGCTGCCTGAATGATCTTCTTCCTCAATGTGGATTCTGGAACGAGGTATATCCTGTTTTTGTAGTAGATGATGTCATCCACAATCCTATACCTGTCATCCTGAATTTGCCCGTCCAATAATTCGCAAGCGAATTTATTTTTGGAGTATTCCACTAAGAGAAGTGCCCTCCAATCCATGGATATACTACTGAGAGATAATGGGGGTGGACGCCTGGATAATGCATCAGCTACTACATTAGTCTTACCTTTCACATACTCGATCTCGAAATCGTAGGCTTGTACCTTGCTGACCCATTTCTGCTGTCACTCATTCAGTTCCTTCTACTCCAAGAAATACTTGAGGCTGTTATGATCGGTTTTGATTTTGAACTTACTGCCCACTAGGTACTGTCTGAATTTTGTGAGAGCATGCAAGATGGCTAGCATCTCTTTGTCATATATGGAGTAATGGCGCTCGTAGTTCTTCAGTTTACGGCTCTCAAATGCAATAGGGTGATGATTCTGCATCAATACTGCTCCTAACCCTTCCCCTGAGGCATCACATTCTACTACAAAGGGTTGTGAGAAGTCTGGTAATGCTAGGACTGGACAAGAACTCATAATAACCTTCATCTCCTCGAAATTTTTCTGCGCTAAGTCTGTCCAAGTGAACGCCCCCTTCTTGGTGAGATCTGTGAGGGGTGCTGCAAACTGGGAGAATCCGTTAACGTACCGTCGGTAATAAGTGCACAGACCTAGGAACCCTCTCAATTCTGTCACTGTTTTTGGAGCGGGCCAATCTCTGATAGCTCGGATTTTCTCCATGTCAACCTGTACTCCTGCATTGATCACATGTCCTAAATACAACATTTTCTTCATGCCAAACTCACACTTGGACATTTTCGCGTAAAGCGACTGTTCTTCTAAAATACTCAATGTCTCGTCCAGGTGTTTCAAGTGCTCTTCCCATGTTTTGCTGTAAACCAAGATGTCATCAAAGAATACAAGCAAAAACTTACGTAGCTGTTCCCTGAAGGTGTGGTTCATGCATGACTGAAAAGTGGCTGGAGCATTGGTAAGCCCAAAGGGCATGACCAAAAACTCATAGTGACCATAGTGACAGCGAAAAGTTGTTTTGGGGATGTCCTGGTCCCTTACCCTAATCTGATGGTATCCCGAGCGAAGATCGATCTTGGAGAAGTATTGAGCTCCCCGAAGCTCATCCATGAGTTCGTCAATTCTGGGAATGGGATACCTGTTCTTAATGGTCTTTTTGTTGAGTGCTCGATAATCGATGCACATACGCAGCGTACCATCCTTCTTCTTAACCAGAACTACTGAAGATGCAAAGGGGCTAGAACTGGGCCGTATATAACCAAGCTCCAGTAATTTTTTGATGGTTTTCTAAATCTCATCCTTGTACCTTTTGGGATGCCTGCAAGGAGTGGTGATGACTGCTTGTGTTCCCTCCTCTAGCTCTATGATGTGCTCAAAACCTCGGTCTGGTGGTCTGCCTGAGGGAAGGTCCCGAAAAACCTTTTCATGTTTCTGTAGTAAGGCTTGAATGTCACTTGGGTGTTTTGTGCTGGTCTCTGGGGGTTTCCTGAAGGTGACAAAACATTTTGCAACCCATTCTATATCATCATGTCGGAGGATTGCCTCCATTCTCTGTGACGAGACTGGTTTTGGGGGATAAGTGTTCATGCCCCTCAAAACTACTTGTTTACCATCTGGCCCCTGAAACTCCATTTCCATTGCCCTGAAGTCCGTAGTGTATTTCCCTATAGAATAAAGCCACTAAACACCCAATACCACATGAGTATCTGCTACATCCACTACATAGAAAGAGTCTCTCATCTGATAGTTACCTAGGGCAACATTTAATTTTGGGATCCAGTAGTTGCACTCCATGCTAGAGTTCCCGGCTACTGCTACAGTGAATCCCTCGAACTTCTCTGTCTGAATACCTCTCTTGGCTACCCAAGCAGAGTCAATGAAATTGTGGGTGGCCCCTCCATCAATCAATACTCCTACCCTGTGACCCTGGACTACTCCCCTGACCCTGAGAGTATGGAATCTCGGTACTCCTGACAGTGTAGCAATGACTCCCTCTGGTGTATCCCCCTGGTGTGATTCCTCTTCTGTGGCCTCCTGCTCATCGTCATCCTCCTCACTGTCTGAATACACCTCAATGTAGTGTGCCTTTGCCTTCCCTGCACACCTGTGTCCTGGCACCCATGGTTCCTGGCAGGTGAAGCGTACCTTCTTCCTCCTCAAATATTTCCTAGTGTCCTTGTCTAACCAGGTTTTCTTGGGTACATCCTGCTGGAAAGGTTTCCTGTCCTTGTCCCTAACAGGAAAATTGGTTTTCAGAGGGAATTTATTTTTAGGAACTGAATCCTGAAGATCCCTTGCCCTGCTAATAGCATCCTGCAGAGTGAGGGGTTTGTAGGCTTTCATCCATCCCCGTAGTGGCTCTATGAGGGCCTCAGTGAATAACATAATCAATCTGCTCTCTGACACATCTGTTACCATAACGGCTAGCCTCTGAAATTCTGAAATGAAAGCTTCTGCACTACCAGTCTGCTTGAGCTGAGCCAACTCCCTGAAATGGATCTCTGGATCTTTCCTATCAAACCTCTCCATGAGTTTCTGAGTGAACTCACCATAAGAATGTATGGTATTGTGACCCAATGTCACCAATCCGTGGTACCACCAATCGTGAGCTTTTCCGTCCAGGTGAAGTGTAGCCAACTTAATGGCGTCGGTCTCTGTCATGGGGTTGAGTTGGAAATAGGTATCCAACTTTTGGACCCATGTTCTCGCTGATCCTCTGCGAGTCCCATCAAAGTTTGGGATAGTTAACCTACCCAAGGTCTTTTGCAGCTCATAGTTGTGATTGAAACCCTTGTTGAAATTCCTGGGCCTATTTCTACTCTTCATGTTGCAGAAATCTGAGAAAGACATGGCGGCATGAAACTCATTCTCTAAGTCTCTGTACTCCTATAAATAAGCCCCAAACGGCTCACTCGGTTCTACCTGCATGACCAGGCCCCCTACTGTATCTGCCAAGAAGTGAGGCATGGTAGGCCTAATAGAAGGTCTGTTGTATATGTGCGGAGTGTTCTGGGTGTTAGTGTATGCCATCTTTCCACTGCTGCTTGTAGATCCCCGATCTACTGGTGAGGGAGGTGTACTGTTGATACCTGTTTCCAGCTTTGCTGATAGTCTGTTGATTGCATTGAGGACTTCTTTTTGTCCTTTGGCTAAGTCTTGCAATGCAGAGACCAAGCTGCGAAACTCCATCCGATCCTCCTCTTCTCTCATTCCTTTCCCCCTATCCGAATGTATACCTGTTTGTTCCATGTTTGAATTGGTATCTTCTAGTTGGATATCTTCGAAATCTTCGGTGTATCTACTCTTCCTCCTCCTATAGGTTACAAAAGGATCTCCTTCTGTATTCATCTACCTTTCATATCTTATGCCCACAGCTAGCCAAGAAAATAGCTCTGATACCACTGTGATATCCCAAATCCCGATATTTTCTATTTCTAAACAATTATGCTGATACAACTGGGCATGCAAACTGCCATGCAAAAATCCCTATTTTATAGGAAAAATTAGGGTTAGGGTTTGCGAGATAGAATGAACAGTTACCACTGATAAGCCAGTCTGAACTACTCCAAAGAAAGTCTGCCAGTACTGCAAGCTAGATCAGAGAGGATCTAAGCTCCTTTGCTTCAGGTGAATCCCCCCAGCAGTAAGACGCCCAAGTAGGAAAGTGTGACGCCCTCAAGGAAGGAGGTGTCCGATCGGACTGAGAATTTGCAGGACTGATAGCGGTTTGGTGTCGGAGAGAATGCCCGGAGCATGCGAAGGTTCTGAGATCTCTAGGTAGGGTAGCGAATCACTTCAGAGAGGCAGCTACTCACCCCCTGGAACCCCGAAACGGCTGATAACTGCTTCGGATGAGCACTGATGGATCTGAAACTCACTGGGTACCGGAGTGTGAAGCTGATGATGAGAATGGTGCCTAAGTTTCGGAAGGAAACTGAGATCTGAAGGCCCAGCAGCTAATTAGCGCTTTCTGGCTGAAAACCCCCTCTTACGGCTGCACACGTGTCCCTGCAACGATCTATACCATATACTAGATAACTGATGAATGAATGAAGAACAAGTGGTGAACCTGTATGGCTTACCCGGAATAAGACTAGGACAGATGTCTCACTGCCGAAATCCTGTTAGCTGAAGACTCCGTCTCCAACCCCAACTGCTGTGCTGCTATCCAAGAGCTCCCAAAATAATCATAATAAAAAGTGAAGTCTCTTCTTGCTTTCTCCTCTATTTATAAAGTTCAACCTGTTGCCGCCTTTCACACACCTGGGTCACGTGGCAGAAATCTTCAAGCCACTCGGTGTGTCCTTGGGGGCAAGTCTCGAGTCAAGGCTGTCACCTTGTTCTTGACTCCTCCGTTTAGGCTCAACTCCTAACGAAGCCAAGGGGGGTGGACCCTATTAAGTTACTAAGGATGATTTCTTAGTGGGGTGATATTAAACTGAATCAGTTATTTAGGAGTTTGAATATTTTAACTATAAACAATTAAAGATGACAAGATACGAAGATAAACACACGAAAGCACAAAGTTGATACACAATATATATATATAGCGCAAAAATGACCAGTGCCTTAAAATGGAGTCAACTCAAAAGATCAATATGCTTGCATGTGCTTGGAGTGAATGTTTTGCGATTGCATCTTGGTATGTTTTAAGTTAAAATTGAAGTATGAGTTATTTAAATTAGGCTAAGGGGGGACTCTAGATATACCCGAGAGTACTTGGAGTATGTCCAAAACAAACCTTCACGGCTACCTGTAAGGAATACGTGGGCTGAAATGGAGTCTCTGGGGCTATTGTTTGTAATGCACTCGTTAGGGTGTGACAGAGATCGGCGCCCCGAGGTCACTTTTCAGAAGTTCCCGCTTCCTTTGGGTATTTTTTCCACCGTAAAGGTTTGATCGAGGTGTTGGATTTTCACCTGATGGTTTGTCAATTGGGGAAGGTGAGTCCTAATTATGCTAGTCACCCAAGTGCTTTTGATACAGCTTGACTGATCGGACGAACCGCAGCCAAGTGCAGAGCATACACACTGGAGTCTTGTAAATTTTAATAAGTTTTAAGCTGTATGTTCTTGTTTAAAAGAAAAGCCTCCAAGAACCTCTTTCGATCCAAGTGGATCTCAATCGGGAATCGAGAAGGGGTTAATTTTAAATTTGCTGATAAACAAATGATGAAGAATAAAACAACTACACAATCTGGTTTTCTGATTAATCCTACCACGAATCTCTTTCCCCTTGCGGGTCACTCGGGAAATCGTGGGGTAAGTATTATGATTACTTTGAAATGTAAGATATGGAATATGGAATTAACAACAAGATCAAGTATACTACCCTGCAAGTCAGATCAATTCTAGTGGAAAAGAAATAAGCAAAAAAAAAAAGACGAAAAAAGGCACCGACGCGAATCCCCCCAGGTGGGATGGGGAATGGGCTCGAAAGAGCCTATCAAAGGACTGATAAATCAGAACTTTCTTGGTCCTTATACAGGCTGAAACCAAAATATTACAGTTTATACAAAAAAATTACAAATTATGTGACAAAAGAGAGACCCCTGGGGGGATTTGAGCGCTCCAAAAGCCACTTTGGACAGCAGCTTCCTTTCTTTTCTGTCAGACCTGCTAAATGAAAGCGAGCGAGTTAGAATAACAAATGCCCAAAAGCACTTTATGAGTACCTTTGGGTCAGCCTACTTTATCTCAAAGAATAATGAAATTAAACTAGCTAAACTGACGAAAAAGGAACCAAGGAAAGCAAGCTTTCCTTGGGATCTTGTCTTGCTATTTGTGCAGCCAATTAAAATCACTAATATTGTAGAATATTGAAATTATCGAACAGCAAATGAAACTACCTTAACAACAAGCTATGAATTTTCACTAAATTGCTTGCGAAAATAAGGTACTTTTAGCTAGATCTCTTGAAATTGAACTTTAAGTGCAAAATGAAACTAAGATCTAGAAATTGAAAGGGATATTGCTAATTAGATCTATGTGTGTTTTTATTTATGAGATAGATCAGATTAAAAAGAAACCTTTAAAGTAACCAGTTTGAGGAAAGTTTAATAATTTTTAAAGGAGGAAGAGAGAGAGAGAGTGTTTGAAGCCTGGGAATGCTGGGCTTTGGATTCTACTTTGGTGGAACACCGAGGGACTATGCCATTCATAAGATACTGAATATGAGGAAAATTCAAACCAACTCAACCTCTTCTACCAGCGAGATCACCTGCAACTTAAAAATCTTTGCACAAACAGATGGTTAAAACATAGGTGCTACCGAAAGAGATGATTGGAAAGCATGCAATTAAACTTAAAATACATACAAATCCAATAGATCTGGAACAAGCAGCAATAAGAGCATAAATCAAACTAGAATAA
>LPNX010393590.1:0-10517 GCA_001517045.1 Pseudotsuga menziesii
CAAATGACATTGTACAACCCAATCCCTTGAATGGTTTTAATTAAGAGTTTCGTAATATTTACACTTGTATTATAATGATTTGAGTAGTCACAAGTTGAAAGGTAGATTACAGTACCGGTAGACACAACAAGAATATTTGTCAATGGCCCACCTTTAACATTTATCCAACCATCGAATACAATGTATACCCAATATTTAGCCCAATCATTTGCAAATTGTCCTAGAGCATTATGGATTTTGGCTCTTTCGCTATCAACTTCCATGTTTTTGGCTTTGTCATACCTTAGGATTATGTATCCTTAAGGGGCATTGTTTATGGATTGTATCATTTCATACTAGTAGGGTGAGCGAAGAACATTGAATGTCATGCAACATGTATAGAGAACCCTGAACAATTTTCCATTCACATCATTCCTACAACCTTGGTTAAGGAAATTTGATATTGCTCTATGCTTTTAATGCATGAGCGAGACTAGCATGGGAAGATGGAGATCGACTACAGAACATTTTGTGAGTTTTAGGTCTTGTATTCAACCCTTGATTTTTTGGATTTCTTTTGTGCTTCCTCCTCTTCCATCTTGCATCTATTTTTATCTTTCGTTGGCACTTTATTCCAGGTTTTGGCTGATATAGTCTTATTTTTGTCACATAACATAATCCCACGGAGATGCTTTCTCACATTGGTATATGAACCTTTGTAAGATTTTTTTTACAATGGATGCAAATTGTGGTTCCATCCCCTTTCCCTCCCTCACGCTTTGTTACATGCTTCCACAAGGGCATTGAACTCTCTGTTAAACACCTATTTGGTTTCTGTTGTTTCATGAACAGGCTGCAAGTTTACTATCATTGTAAGAGTTGCAGGTAGTGACATCTCTAACATGGTAGTTACAGTACATCCCTCTCAGCTATAATTACTGTGACAGCTGTAACAACTTCTAATTCCACCTGAATTTGTGCAGATGTGACTGCTGATCCTAGATCTTTCCATTGCATATCTATGTGATATAAATACATATATTTGTAATTGAATATTGTTAGAGAGTCCTTTTCTTTTTATTCTAAGTGTATGGTATTTATCTGTCTGAATTTTTTTGGGAAGGGCTTTCCTTTCTCCAAAATCCCTTGGTCTAGGCTTACTCTGTGTGGGCTCTGTATTTACTTGTTCCTCTAATTCTACTGTGCATTTTAACAAAAAACAAGTCAAGTTTGAGCACTGCCCGATTACATATGTTCTATTTGAACTTGTTAATTAAGTTTGATTGCTTCCAAATGCCTCCCATAACTTCTAGTTACTTTTCTAGTAAATGTCACCATGGTTCTGCATTGTTTTAGGCTTTTAGCAAGTTTTGCTTCGTGTGTTTGTGTCTAATCTTCCTGCTGCCAATAGTTACTAATAATAATTGATTCAATGTGAATGATTTGTGTTCAACCAGAGACAATATTTTTAATAAATAGAATTTGATCATTTCCTTATTTGACCACTGGAATGCAGAATTCAGTTGGGATGATGTGAAGAGTGGCAAGCACAGAGAAAATTATCTTGGTCATAGCATCAAGGCTCCCATTGGGAGATGGCAGAAAGGTATTTATTTGTGACTAAAATATTACTAGTTTTTTATCGCTTTGTAGTCTACTTGTCTTTTACCTTAGGTGGATAAATTGATCTATGCAAACTGAATAGAACAGTTTTCCATCATAAGTGGATTACTAATTTACTTTTAGTTTGAGTTCAAAATTTAAATTTGAAAATTTTGCATAATTGTCTGAACCCTGCATAATCTCTTCATGATTGATGCCACATTTTCTGATTTGATTGAATTTCATGTCTACTAGGTTGACGTCTTATTTTGTGTGATGGATAGAAATTAGAAGGTTTCCTTTAGATACTGTTCTGATAAAATATCATCATCTTTTGTCAGTCGAACTTCTAGTTATGCAATATTCAGGGCCAAAGCACTTAAATGATCATCTCATAATGTTCCTACTCAGGAAAGGATCTGCATTGGTATGCAAGGGATAAAAAGGTGCAAGATTTCAATGAAGAGGAAAATAAAGAGGAGATTAAAAGGGTCAAAGAAGAGGAGGAGCAAGCCATGCATGAGATTTTGGGTTTGGCACCAAAGTGTGCAAGCCGTCCTCAAGGAAATCAACTGGATAAAAGAGAGGCTGCAGAGCTACTGAGGAAAGGAAACTGTGCAGAGGATTTGGCTCCTGGTTATACAGAAGGAGAGCGTGTACAGGGGCTTGGTTTTTCTTGGTAATGTTTCACCTTTACGTTGTTATTGTTGATGAATGATTGGATTTTTACTGATTTGTTGCTAACTCTCTCAACCTTGTTCTGATTTTCACTTGCAAGAAAATGACTGTGCTTCACTTCTTATGTTTTGATTTGGTTATCTTTTCTATAGATGCATATTCATTATTTATTCTAGTTTTTTATTGCTTTTCATTTGCATTTGTATTTATTCTCTCAGACTTCATAATGCAGGGCTCCCCATCATTCTGTGAATGAAAAAGCTCTTCCTAAAGAATTGAGTCTTGCTTCAAATAACAAACTTCAGGAAAGAGAGAATGAACCTCACATGAATTCTTGAAAGGATGAAGCAAGCCAATAGTCTGATGGACATGAATCGGATTCTTCAGGAGATGATCAACATGCTAGGAAAAGGAAGATGAAAGAGGAAAAAAAGAGGATAAGAGAAGAAAGAAAGACTTCAAAGATAGATAAGAAAAGTCATGAATCATATTCCAAGCGAGATAAGAGAAGGCATGGATCAAAACCCAGTAGAAAGCACAAAAGGCAGCATGAGGGTAGCAGCGATTGAAAGGGTAAACATGCTTGTTAAACTATTGAGATCAGAATGATATCCACTTTTCCAAAAATCATTGTTTTTCAGTTTATGTTGATGGAAATTTGAACATCTTCTTGCTATCAAACCAGTGCTAAATTGATTTGATAATTAAATGATGAAACAAGTAAAATATTGGGTGTAACTGTAACCTAGAAAACTGGTACTGTAGCTGTATTGTTATGTATTAATGTATATCTTTTTGTACTCTGTATTGTGTACGCCAATCAATGGATTGCATGCTTAAAAAGCAGGAAGACCACCTTTACAAGAATTCATATTTGATTTGTGGGATTTTGATTTTTATACCCAACTTTTCCAATGGACCATAGACTGGACAGTATGGACAGAATACTGAGAAGAGGAACTAACCATTTATTTTGTACTGATGACTATGCTGAGCTATTCACTCCAAAATCATTGTCAGTGATATTTAATATTTATGTTGAAGGCATGTATACAGGGACATGGTCTCCTCAATACTTGGTCGTCCTTGTGAAAACACCCTCAAAAACCACTTATGAACTATCCATCCACCTTTCTCCTTTCCCCATATGATTTTGATGCTTGTATTTCTACACTCTATGGGAACCCACCATTTGTCCATCTACAGACAAACCAATTGTCCTCTCCTTATTCTCCCACTGTGGTCGGCCTGCTTCATTGCTTTTTCACACTGGGTTGCTGCACCACCCTTTGCCTCAGTAGTCCACACCATCACTGCTATTGGGGAAAATTTTCTTTCCACTCTCTTTTGTTGCTGAATTTCACTGTCAGCATAACAACCCGAGCTCAGTGTGGAAGCAGCATCAACAACAGTATCTGAGCTTCAACGGATCCGATGAGTCTCATGCTCCATAGTTTTTTTTGTTGTTTCTGAGGGATTCATTTATGGGGTTTGGTTCTTCCACCTATAAATCAATGCTATTATTTCTATTTCTATATCCTTTTATTAAGCATTCTTCTTACAAGATCATTCTCTAGCTACACAATCTCATTGTATAAGTTCCATGCTCAATCTAATTTATGATACTTCTCCTTTCTTGCTTTTCTTGAGTTTGATTGTCTCCTAAGTTTGGATTGTTGCTCCTCCCACCCCACCATTTATTGACTAATCGCTCAAGCATTGAAGAACTATAATCCATCTATGATCTATCTGATCAAACCCAGCAGTCACAGTTCTTCCAATTTCCACCTAGCAGCGTTGATCTGTCTGCCCTTGCTCCATGGATTTGCCTTATACAGCCTTAGCAGTGCAAGGAAAGTCACCCTTCTCTGCTTGTGCATAAGAAAACCCTAAGGATTTCTATATACCTTCATGTATCCTAGTAAGTAATAATATCAAGGGGAATTAAAAACAGAGAGGCGGATCTGGTGGATCGATTCAAGGCTAAAGGTTTTGGCTGAGCTCACCATAAAATTTTCTATTGTTGTTATTAGGTATCTAATCATCTCCTTTAGTGCTCAGGCTATCATTGGAATTACTTCACTCTTGTTATCTCCATCAGAATATGTCATTTGCATGAGTTTGGACTAATGAAAAATCTAATATGATTGTATTAATGCATTAAGAAATTTTTGTTGCATGTGCTGTTTTACTCTCTTTGCAGGATCTGATGGCCAAAATTAATGAAAAATGAAAATCTAATATGATTGTACTAATTCATCGAGAAATTTTGTTGAATGTCTTTACAAAGATGCTTCTCTATCATTGAGCTTTCAGAATTATAATGAACTGGTTTTTTATTGCTGCTCTGCTTTTGTAAATGAGATTTCCAGTTGACTAACACGACATGAACACTATAGCATGGTTTAGAATATATTACAGACTGTATATGGTTTTAAGTTCATTTATCAATTGTAATTTGTGGAAATGAAAATTAACATATAGTGCATAGTTAATTTCATCAAAGTAACTTGGGATAAGAAGCAGATGCGAAAAATGTAATTTGCATGTCTGTTGGGTCTCATAGGATGTATTGCTAGCAGCTATACATGGGAAAATCCATCCTCATTTCAGAGTTGGATTCGTTGACCCATATAGTATTGTCCTTCTAGAATAAGCTGTTTATTAAATTCTCTTAAAATTGTACTGGATTCATATGTTTCCTGTCACTGTTCCTCTAATATGATGTCCATATTCTTTCAGGTACTCACTGAAAAGATGGAAGAGCTGCTATACTTTGACAAGTATAGAAACTGAAATGGTAAACCATCTAAACTGCTGGTCCAATCTTCTCTTCAAAGTCTGAATTTGTCAGGCTGTCTCTGAATATACCCATGCCTGGAAATGCTTACTTTTGTTTGAAAATGAAAGTGTACTCAGATTTTCCCTGTGTATTTTTACTCTCATCAAAACAAGTGTCCCATAAGAGAATATCTCACCCTAACACTCTCATAAGCTAACCACGTGACCATGTCATTTCTGCTGTTCAAGTGAAAAAATTTCACTTGAACACCCATGCAATATGGGGGATAGAAAGTTCATTACACAAATTACGGATCTGAAAGGTGAGAAACAATAATTTAAGATGGTCTTCATGTGTTCAGCAAGGGAGTATTCCATGTAGAGATTCAAGATAGTTTTGCTCTTGTTTCAATGCATTTTGAATCTTGATATCGGTTCTATGAAACTTATTGAATGGTTTTTCTGTATCAGCAAAATGAAACTGACATTGATGTAGACAACAATTATCACTTTGCAAAGCTTGGTAACACTCCAAATCAACTGCTTGTACTTTGCGTGCAATATCTTTAGCTTTCACCAAAGGTGATGTAAAACTGAAAAAGATTCCTTAAAACTGATTTTAGGAATTTGTGTCTCACCACAAAAATGATTGCATGCATGTTCAGTCTTGGTGTAAGTATTTAAAAATCCCACATCGCTTGACAAGAGACTATGGTGCTACACTGCTACAATAGAACCTTGTCAATTATAACATTACAGGAAGTATATCATTAATATAATTTATTTCCCATCCCTGGATTTGATGATAATATTTCCAGACTTCAACAGTTAAACATGGTAACCAATTTTTCCATAATTCCATACTGATTGAAGTGCTGGTACACCAGTTATTGGATAATCACTATGACCTGTCTCACCTGAATGCTTCTGATTTCTTTCTTGAGATCTAACATTTTTAATATGTGACTTAAAACTGTGAGTGCTTGAAGCCTTCTTATTGTTGGTGCCGGTGGTGAGGAAAATTTGTTGCCGCTTCATGCTACACCATCCCCTGAATTGTAATCCAGCAAAATCTCCCAGGATAAGTATAGTTCCTCATTAGTCTTCCATTTGAATTGTCACTTAACCATATCACCTACTGCTTCAAGTTGCTTCAGAGAGGAGTTTGAATTTTTTTGGTAGGAGAAACAGATCTTTTGATCCCTTTTATCAGGGCCTATCCAGCTTCTTCCCAGGATCATTCTTTTATGTTTATTACATGCTTTTCAATTGAGCACATCATATTTTTTATCTTGTGCTTTACAGTACAGGAAATCATTAATATAGGAAGACATCATAACCTTGAGCAACTATGAGGAACTATGAAGATTCCTGTAATTTCCAAAGATTGGCCTGCATTTGTTTCTCATGGTTGGCTGCATTTCCATGACTGAATTTTCCCTTGGGAACTTCTATCGCAGTTTCCCTTCTGGCTGTAATTATCAAGGATTGGATTATGGTTCTTCATTTAAGAACAATAGTGTTTCTTTGTTCAAGAACAATAATGGTTCTTCAGTCAAGAACATTAATGGTTCTATTTTTAGTGGAAGATGGCCCTTGTTAGCACAAATCTTGTTATTGGATTTGGCACCTTTGTATGTCATAGGCAAAATATTTTTCCCAGATTTCTTCTTATGTTGTGATTAGATTAGTGATTGTTGGAGATCAAGTTCCATTGGGTCAATATGATTTCTCTTGTCTTGATGGCATTTTTTATTTGAAAAATTGGTTTTGGCTTATGCTGTGCATATCATGATATGATTGTCCCTTTTGTCCTTCTGTCTACCATCTTTTGTTTCAAATTTTCTGCTGCCATTTTCCCCATAAATCCTATGAACCTAAGAGATATTTTATAATATTGTTATCATTTTTCTTGTTGGTGGATTCGTCAGGAAAGGAAAGATAGCAATTTCCAATAAACAAATAATCTTTATCACTATTGACTTTACCCCCATTCAACATATACTGTTCTGAGCAGAATGAAAGACCCACTTCCTTTAAAACATTTCATACTTGCATCTCTCTCTGCATATAACATGAAGGATGGCAGTGGGCAATAGAGTTTCCATTCTGCATGGTGCACAGTTTTTATTTCTCCATTTCATAATCTTGGATCTTCTGTGAGGGAATTCTTGAATCTTATTATTCTGGCACATTACATAAAATAGTTTTTTATAAGTAAACTCCCTGCAGTTTGTCAAAAGATGGCACTGCTTGTTTTTGTTGTGGGTCTCATTGTTTAATGGGGGACCTTCATATAGTCTATATTCATTTTCTCAATATTCCTAGATTACCACTGTAGGAATTGGAGTGTTAATCTTGCTAGAGAAGGGGGTCTGCAGTGTGCGCTCATTGACCTTTGAGACAATGATTATGAACTGTAGAGAGAGGAGGGTGAAGGAGATACTGGATATGATATCTGGGCAACATATACATATACATTCTGGGCATTATCAGTATTATCTAGCATTTGTATTTTTTTTTTTAAACACTTACAGCAATATTATCTGGCATTTGTATCATATAGAATTATAAACTCCATATTACATTAACATAATAGATACTACAAATTAAAATATAAAGAGGGCATTCATTGTTAATATCTTTTGAGGTATTTATAATTAGTTTTTTTTTAAAATTTTTTATAAACTTATAAACCCCATACTTTCATTAACATGATATACTTCTCCACTTATTGGAACCTAAGCCTCCTTTGAGAGATCAATGACTTTCACCAAATCGCCTAGACTAAATCCTTTAAAGTTGATAGGATTATCAGATATAACTTAGTCTAATGTACTAACTAGGTCTCGGTCACTTATCAAGGATTGAATCTACTAAATAAGGTGGTGCAGTGGATGATTACATTAAAGAATGCAAAGGAGTATGTGGAGAGTGGCTGTGTGTGCCAGAGGATTCTCAAATGGTCAAGAAGGAATGAGTTTACCCTGCACCCAGTTCAGGCGCTTCAACCATTTGGAAAATGGGTTTTTCAATTTGTAAGACCCATTAACTAACCAGCCAGGCATTCTGGAGCACAATTTATAATTAGTACAGTTGTATATCTCATCAGATGGGCAGAAGCCAGACCTACTAAATCTTTCTCCACCAATACTGTAGCCTATTTCATTTTTGAACATACCATTAACAGGTTTGGATGGCCTAAGTGTTTTACTAGTGATTATGGCTGCCACTTTATTTAAAAGTACCATGATTTAAAAGCTCACCCGGGAGTTCATAGTCCAACATCAAAAGAGTAGTCTATATAATCCATGATAAAATGGAACCATGGAAGATGGCTCACCTAACCTAATAAGGGTGAGGAAGCCTTTAATCAAATTGAAGAACATGGGTTGACCAGGGTATGTTCAGCGAAATGTGATGATTTGGATGAGAGGATTCCAGTAGTATTCTAGGCTTACAGAACTAGAACTAATAATTTGACCAAGTAGACTCATTTTCAGTTAGTATATGGATGAGAGGCTGTGATCCCAGCATAATTTTTAGTTCCTAGTCTGCTTATTTATTATGTTACCGTATGTCTGAGGAGTCACTCACGAAACAGATAACAGAACTGATGTAGCTGGATTAAGCCTACGTTTGTTTTAGTCAATTTCCATCAAAAAGTAAAAAAGGCTAGGAAGACAGCATGGCATGATTTAAACATAAAGAACAAAACATTTCCCAAGGGATATATGGTATTTTATGATAGCAAGTACCTGAAGGAGCCAGGCAAATGACAGATGCATTGGTGGAATTTGTTCATGAACTTGAGTAGTTGATGATCTTGTGTGTGGCTTCTCTGTGTTCTTATATGTGAACTTGCCTTGCCTCCCAATAGTAACTCAACCTTAATAGGTCTATGGACCTTTCCCAGCCTCCCTGTTTTTTCCAGGGTGTGAGGCAGGGGCTTGGGATTCTTTGCCTCTACCCCTGCTTCTTCAACCTGCCCTTTTGACTCCCATGCATGTTTTCTGTTCTTCAAAAAATGTATGAGGACCTTCCACTATGAAACTCTTGGTATATTGATACATGAACTGGATGGTTCTGACAGGAGACAAGGGAGATAACCCATAAATGCCTTGATTCAATTGAATTATAGCCAAACATGGACATTCTTTCCCTACCTTCCAACATGGTTATAGTTGTCAGGATGCAGGCAACATTGCTCCCTTGAATGATGGACACTTCCCTTCATAATGATTTCCCCTCCTTGGGATATCTTGATACAATCTGAGCATTTAAATTTTTTTCAAATACAAAACTCTACTACCTCTAATCATCATTAACAGGTGGCCGTAAATGGTTTAAATCACCATTATGGCACTGTTCCGCTACTTTCAAATCCTCTCTGACCTGGCTCCCAATCTCTTTGCTGGCATGGATGTTTGTCACCAAAGCCAAGCTGCCCTTAATGGTGGTTTATAGCCTGTGGCCATCAGTACCCAATTTCAAGCACGGTTTTAGTTGTGAACCAATCTTTGTTCAACCTTCATTTTCTTGGCATTAAGGTAATGGGTAGGTTCATGATGCCTCTTCAAAATTTTGTTTGTAATATGCTGCACTATGAATCAGACATCACATTTTTTGTTTAACAACAGTTCTTTAGTGTCTTTCCTCAAGTTTGTTTTTGAAGTTGGACATGGTTTCTGTAGAGCTGTTAATTGGATTGATTTAATTAATACTTGACTAGCACCTACTGTCTGGATCAAAATGTTGTAGACTGGGATTCTAGATTAAAATCACATTGTTCCTAAGAATACAAGTGAATTCAAACACCAAAAAATGTAGTGTCAATAGAGATATAGTGAATAAAATATGTTCTGACAAATGCAACCTATATTAAGTTACGGGTCATGGAATTTTGAAATAGTCTGCCAAAATATTTGGCATCCTGCTTCCTCATAATAAACCAGACTTTACAAGTGAATTTGGATATTTAATATATCACAATAAAAAAGAGTAATGAATGTCAGAAACGCTTTGCTGTGGCATTGTTCTAAGAGAATTCTAGTCAGAAATCCAGTGAAATGGTCTCTTGGAAATTTTTGAGCAAAATAATGAAAACATGGAAATCAAGGAGTTTGACCTATTGAGATTATGTTGATGAACTATGTATGTTGAATGTTTATAGTATATACCTCCTAGCATATTTAGGTGTTGTGTTAGCTCTATGGGAATTGTCTAGATGAAAGTTAGGAAACTGGTACAAAAAACATTATGGGTCCATATGACTTGTCACTTCTATAAAAGCCCAATTAAATTGTGACAAATTTTCTGTAAAAACCAAAAATTCCAAAGTACAACAATGCATATGAGTGTGATTTTTTGAAATAATCTTCTGGGTTTATCCCTATCTTGTTCATTTCCCAACAGAATGAAATCCTAACTAGGTTCTTCCCTTGTAAATTTCAGTTTCCAATGTTGATGACATTTTG
>LPNX010393590.1:10693-53592 GCA_001517045.1 Pseudotsuga menziesii
TATTCTTGATAGATTATCTTGTGTCTAGAGGAAGCACTGTTCATGCCATTGAAATGCCTAATATGTAAGAATAGTAAGGATTGGTTTTGTATTTAAAATAGCATAAAGACGACTAATATTATTCTATATTTTTTTTTCTTTCATGCATCTTTGTTGATCATAAAAAATCTAGTCATAATATTTGTATTTAAAAAAAAGAAACACTTATAGCCATCGGTTAAGTGATGACTGTAAGTGATTTAAAAAAAAAAAAATTCAATAAGTGTCTCTTAAGCGACGATTTTTTTTGGCGAAGCGTCGCTTAACTGACGGTTTTCTTTGGTGAACCGACGGTTAAGCGACGCTTAGACAAAAAAAACGGTCGCTTAAGCGACACTTATTGAATTTTTTTTTTAAATCACCAAAACCGTCGGTTAAGTGACGCTTAGCCAAAAAAAACCGTCGCTTAAGACACACTTATTGAATTTAAAAAAAAAAAATCACTTACCGACGTCGCTTAATCGACGCTTAACCAACGATTTACATTTAACTGATGGTAAACTGACCTGTCGCTTAACCGATGGATTGGAAAGATGTCGGATAACCGACACAAATCCACCGACGCTTAAAAAAAATCATAGTGTCGTACAGGCGATAGGGAAGTGTCAAAAATATGACAATATGACCATCAGATATTTGGTCGAAATGTAGTAGTGAAAGGAAGTGGGAACTCCTATACAGTGACCTCGGGGCACCAATCTCAATTACACCCTCAGGTGTATTATGAACACAGTCTCATAGACTCCATTCAACCCACACCTTCCTTGTGGGTATCCGTGAAGGTTTATTTTTGGACATACTCCAAGTACCCATCGAGTATATTTGGAGTCCCCCCTCACCTAATTTAATCCACTCATATTTCATATTAAATTAAAATGTACCAAGAGGCAATTGCAAAACATTCACTCCAAGCACATGCAAGTACATTTGATTATTTTGTGACTCCATTTTTAAGGCACTAGTTCTTTGTTTAATTCTTTCAATATATATATTGTGTATCAGCAATGTGCTTACATGTGCTCATTTTTCATCTTGTCATCTATGGTTATTAATAGTTAATTTCAAACTCCTAAGCAACTTATTCAATTCAACATCATCATACTAAAGTAATTTTCCTTTGTAACTTAATAGGGTCTAGCCCCCATGGCTTCGTTAGGAGTTGAGCCTAAACGGAGGAGTCAAGAACAAGATGACAACCTTGAATCAAGAATTTCCCCCAAGGAAACACCGAGTGGCTTGAAGATTTCTACCATGTCCCCCCCAAGTGTGTGAAAGGCAGCAACACAATGCAGCCTCTTGCATGTTTAATAAAGTGACTGGCCTTCTTTCTCTTAGATGCAAGGAAAATTCATGATCAAAATCATTTGCATAATTCAGCTTAGCTGAATTTTTATAAGGTTTGATTTCATTTGGTATCCTACCATGCATCTTATTAAAGTGTTTAGAAAATTATGCTATAGTTTCATCATTTTTTTTTTCTTAAAGCTCCAAATTTTGTGTTGTAATAGGTATGGTCTTTTGTGTCTCCACACTGCCTCATCAACACCTCTTGTATATTCTCTATAAGAGTTATTGAATTAACTGGTAGCTCTCTAAACCATTTCCTTACTTCTCCATCCAAACTCTGCACAAACATCCTCATCCACACATCTTTAGCCTCTATATTTTGATTGTCTGCATAACTAAGGAATGCCTCCCAATTCTCTTCAGTAGTTATCTCACCCTGACCATTAAACCTAGGTAAATACTTTTGATAATCTCCTCCATGGAGGAAATTTGGAGGCTGAGGAAGAACTAAATGAGCATATCTAGCAGCTAGCATTCTATCTATCATATCTAGCTCTTGTCCTCCCATTTTGGAGCTAGTTTGGTTTGATGAAGGAAAGAGTTTATTTACTTTTCTAGAACCTAGTTCAAAAGGATTTTACTAGTTTTAAATTGAAACAAGGGAATCTTACTAGGAGACTCAGTTTTTGATTTTTTATAAGACATTGGATTAGTAAAGATTTTAAAACTGTCAACTGGTATAGTAGGGATTGACCAAGATAGATTTTGTTTTTCCTCTTCTGAATGTGCAAAAGGTAAGACTAAGTCAAACTGATCAGGGGTACACAAAGAAGGGGAAGACTGAGATTTGTGAATTTGTCTTGCATATTTAAAAATTTGTTCTGGGTCTGAGACACCCAAATGTAAAGGTGAAGTAGGTTTCCCTCTTGTTCCAATCTTTCTGGTAGCCACTGTGAACCACTGCTTGGTGAAAAAGTGGTCTGAAATATTTTCTGATTTTGTTCACCTCTCAAAATAAGATGAATGATGATATCCCAGGGAAAATATACTTTAGTTTTGTCCCCATAAATGGTGCCAAATATGTTTGTGCTAGAAATTGTTCCTAGTCTACTACAAGAACAAGCTAGAATAATCTCAAAAATAAAAGCAAAATGAAACTGTTTTTTATGATTTTGGTTTGAAATTTTATCAATCAAGAAGGTAAATCATCAACAAGCTAACACAAGTACTGAATCATGAAATAAAATGAAGAACTGGGATGCAAACACATAGAATAAAAACCATAAGCATTATGAACAGAACATTGATTTCATCCACAACATATAAGCACTTGCATGAGAAAACACATTAATCAAGAAGTGAAATTATATGTTGAGTGGCCAAACAGACCATAAATAAAACCAACATGGAAGATAAAAATGGCTTATAAGTATGTATATATCAGTATCAGTCTTCAAACTTACATGAGAGTCATGAGTCTTAGCTTGACATACATCCAGATCTATATCCCCTTCTTGAACAAAATTCGAACCCTAATTTCATTTTCTTTCCTACTTTTATCTTTTTCAACTAAGTAGTTTCATAACTTTCATAACTGACTTTTAGGTCTGAATTCAAAATAGTTACAAAAGTGGTTTTATTTTCCAAAATAACAAAACTATTAACTATAACAAACTAAACTACTTGACACCTGGGCACTATAAAGCATTCATAAATTCTTAGAAGCTTCAGCCAACATATAAATCCCCTCCAAGGAATGAGATTTCTTCTTACTTCACTCCTGCTCTATCTCCAAACTTCTAATTCTCTTTAATAACACTTCATTCTACTGGCTTAGATTTTGAATTTTCTAGTTTAAACCTTCAACTTGACTCTGAATCTCCCTTTTCCTCTTCAACGCCTCTTTGGACACAACTATCAGCTCTTGATAGTGTGTGTTGATATCATCCAAATATTCTCTTAGTCTTTTGTTTGTCATTACCAATCTAGCATTAGTCTCATTTAGAAAAAAAAATTGAGATTTGTGTTGTTCCAAACTTTTCTTAAGGTTCTCAATTTCTGAGTCTATATGCCCTTCTCCCTGTAATGTAGAACCTTGATTTGACAACCAAGGGATGTTAAACTTCTTAAAAATAAAGTCATATTCTTTCCCGTCTTTCAATGTTTCTTGTACAAAAGGAACTTTTGAAGACATACCTTGTTCAATACTGAAAGTAGTTTCCCTTTCGGAAGCTTTTTGTCCTCCTTGCATTGGTTCTAATGAAACTGAATGCTCTTCCTCAATTTATACATGTTGAGGTCTTAAACCTTTTTCACTCTCCATTTCCTCTTCAGTTGTAGAATCCTTGATCACTGTAATATTTTATTTCTTCAATTTAGGGTTCAGGATCCTCTTCATATTTAACCTGAGTTTGTTTTTAGCCCTGGTCTCGGGCCTCCACTTCGATTCTCACATTTGTAAAAGAGATTTTTCCTGACCTTTCACTTATGAACCCTGCAAAACTTTATCTTTTAAATCAGCTTCAACAAAAACTTTGGTTGATATTTTTGTATACAAGTAGAACTCTGTTTTTGTTCTATTGAACTCACATCTTCCTCATCATTTGGAACAACTATCTTTTCCCTTTCCTAATTCTCCAAAAATTGCTCCTAGTCACCATCCAGTGTTTATCCTCCATATTTATCCATAGGTTCTTTGAATTCCTGTCCTGAACTATTCTTCTGAGCACTATCGTGCACTAGATCATTAATTAATGCTTTCTTGAACCTCTTAACAAAACCAAACTGCTTATTCATTAGGATTTTCTTTACTTGGTCCTCTTGTTCAGTAATAAAGCCTGACTAGAATAGGAAATGGTCCCAACTCATGTTCTTCCTTTGCAAGACTATGCAAATAATTAACTTTATCAATCAATGGTGAAATCTCAACTGGTATGCATGGTCAATATGCCCCTTAATTCTGTTATACATCTTTTGGATACTCTTTAAAAGGAAATAGGGAAAATCCATTTTTGAGTGTAGGTTAAGATGTTGTAAAAACCTAATATGGTATTTAAATACTATAAAAAACCTTCCTTCACATGTAACATAGCTTTGCACAATCCCAATAGCTTCCTTCCATTCAAGCTTGAATTTGTTGAAATGAACTCCTTTTTCGTAATCTAGGGCTTCAATCTCTAGTAGCAGGAAATCCTTTGGGTAAAAGCTGAAAGGGATGTTTTTAAACCATAATTATCCCTCTCTTGATACACCTGTAGCTTTATCAATTAATTCCTTTCTTAATTCGAACTTATAAGTATAGAATGTTACAGTATCCTTAATAAAATTATGGGCAAAATGGTATGAGACCTCCGGGTTGAAACCTATGATCCTTTCAAAGAAATTGAACTAGCCTCCTTTTTAAATAATGTTGCACATTCTAGAAAATCATTTTCCCAACTTGTATCAGTAGGTTCATATCTATTAGTCTTTCCACTCTTCTTCAATTTTGCACTGTAACCCGGCTTGTATATTTTTTAGGAAGCTTCAAAGATTTTCGACGTCCTTCCCTGCAGCAGTAAACTCATAACCAAAATGAAATCGTGGCAATAAAGACCACGATTTTCTCAATGATCCTTACACAATGAAAAGATGACAACCCATGATTTTCTCAATGATCTGTACACCTCTTCATACATTTTTCATGATTAGGAACTCAAATTATGGAGATGTGTCATGATGTCCTCGACAGGTGGTCGAAAAACTTCCATTATCTTCAACTGTCTTCAACTACAATGGTCATGATCAACCACCACTCTTTCCAATGATTCGGGATTCCTGTAGCGCCTTATTGGACTAACCCTGAATTTTACACTACATGAATGTTCTCATGAAAATTTTGACAAAGAACTCAAAGGAAAAGGTTAGACCTTAAATATAAATCTTGGAATAGACTTTAATATGAGCATTTTCAGACTTCAAAGGATATATAATACTTAGTAAGCCCAAAGAAAACCTAATAAAATCAATTAAAATAAATTAAAGCAACTAAAACCTATAAAACCAAGTAAAATGCATTAAACATTATTACAATTAAACCAAACCCAAAAATGTAAAGTAAATAGGAAATAAATCTTTGAAAAAAAACACATCAAATATAGGAACAACTTTCAGTATTAAAAGAATGTTTATGTGAATTTCAAGTATTTTCTTACTGTATATTGATGAGTTACTATTGAATGTATGGTGCCATCTTATTAATCAGTGATGAATGATTTTTTAAAGCACTGCTGGAATGTTGTGTATAAGTTCATTTTTAATTTCCTAAGTTAAATCATAAGTCGCACACTATCTGTCAGTGCAAGGAATCAGCTGCATCGCACAAGTTTCACCAGTTGTTGAGATTAAGGACAGGCTCATGTCGCGTGCATGCTATCATACTATTTTTCCCAGTCGTGAGGTAATAGATTCCATCGACCTGTTACATTTGTCGAGCACCTTGGCTGCATGCCAAGGAACTATAATCCCTTTCCAACTATAGAAACATAGTTTTGGTAGTTACCCATTAGATATCTTGGGTGATACTACGCCTACCTTGCAGGTGTTACCGACTGAGCTTGCTTTGTCAGGCCAATGTCTTGTGGTGCCTTGTTGGTATTGTGTTTTTGTTGAACTGTGGGTAAAGAAAAGAAGGAGAAAGAGGCCAACAAGGGGGTCACTCCTGTCGGCTTGAAATAGGTGAGGGGGTCTCTCCTTTAATCCTGAAACATGCGACTAAGACTACAGAAGTAGGTCGCTCCTATTGAGGCCAATCTGGCAAGGGGGTTTCTCCTTTAGGCCTGAAATAGGCGAGGGAGTCACTCCTTTTGGCCTAAAATGGGAGACTAATCCTGTGAAATGAAAAATTTAAAATAAGAACTAAGAACGGCTAACAGTAACTGGTACTGTGGCCGAACAGGCTCAGGTAAGCCTCTGGAGGGCTCGACCAGTAACAAAAATGAAGGAAAACTTGAAAGAAACTACTAAGAAACTAGTGAAAAATCTACAAAAACTATTAAACCCCAAGAATCCAGTGGAATCGACCTGATGGAGTCACCAAAATGTATTAGGGTTAAATCCCTAGCTACATGCATAAGAACCTACCTTCTGTCTATATGATGGAAGGCTAGAGTTTGTCAATGGAGAAATATTTGCAGCAAATTGTTAGAGGTAAACAGAGAAAACCTGCAACAAAAATGTCAGAAATTACAGCATATACATCTAAATAACCTATGAACTAAAAGAACAAAATAAATGGGACCATATACCTTCCAGTTGCATTTAAAATGGGGCCACCATGCCCTAGCTCAAGAGGTTGCCTCTCCACAAGGTTGGATGGTGTGGAGCAAGGCTCAACACACAAGAGGTTTAGCTAATGGAGGAGATGAAATGAAGGGAGTGAGTGGCTTGAGAATGATGGTTTCTCAAGGCACTCATTTGGGCATAATAATGGTAGGAAGAAATGGACGTGAGTTGATAGTGACCCCCACCCTCTTATTTATAGTTTTTTCTCTTGTTTTAGGGGTTTTAACCCTTGGTTAGGGTTTTAAACCATTTCTTCCTCTTTCTTAGCTCCCTTTGGGGTTTTTAGACCCTTTTAGGGTTTTTATCCCCTTTTTGAGGGATTTAGCCCCATTTTGAGGTATTTATCCCCTTTGTGAGCTATTTTGGCTATTTTGTCGGTTTTTAAGCCCCTTTTTTATATTGTTTTATCCTTTGAGGGAAAGCATAGGTAAGAAAAGGATGTGGGGTCAACAAGGGTTATCCTAATAGATGTCTTCATGTGGTGAAGGCCATATGGACTAAGTTGGGTAATTTTTTGGGTTAACAATTATTTCTTTAGGATTTATAATGCTCATCACATAGACGTAACTAGGAAGTTCACCTTATCCCTTAAATATGATGTGGCTCATATAGGATATTTACAACTAGTTTTAACATAATATCTTATTGAAAAGGCCAGTAGGTTTCCTCAAAAGGTTGCATGTTTTTTTAAAGGAGGAAAAATTAAAAAAATGAGTGGAAACATTTCCTTCTTCCATTACCAGACGATTCTGATATCCAACATAGATTTCCGAACCCCAGTGGCACCCTCTTTTGCAAATCATAATCATGTACATTACACGTGATGGTCGATTATCTCATGTTCATTTGTATCATCTTCGAATTATTATGGAATTTAAAGGAATAAAGATAAATTTTCCTTGATTTGTGTTAAATAGCCTTAAGAAAATGGATTTCACAATCCAACATACTATCGGGGACCACGATAGGAGTATGTTTCGTCATGGCCTTCTTAAAATTGTGCTTCAATGTCATATATCCTTTGTAGGTAGAAATTGGGATGAATTTATGGATAAAAATAGTTTTGGGAAAACTTGATATTTTTCCTCTCCCCTTCCCAAGGTTCGAAAAAAGTGAAGGAGATCATCTTTTCCTGAATATTCTAATAAATTAGACCCAATGTCTAACCCTAATGAGACTGCGGTGAATACCACTCTTCAGGAAGATGATTTGAAATGCGACATAGGAGGGGATGATAGTAGTCCGATTTTTTAAACCCCAATTGATGCATCACCTTCACTAAATCCTAGTAATATACCTGCACAAAAATATAAAGAGTTAAGAAGTTGTGAAGATAAAAACTTTGCAAGTTGCACTGAGTATAGGCCTAAACAAAAAGAATACGTCTCAGTTAGATCTAATACATGAATACTTACTTTAAGCATGGACATTGTTTTTATTCCTAAAATAGTGCAATAAGTAAAAGAGCCCCTTTAGTGGAGGTAATACGTGATGATGAAGACCTTTCTCATGTTCATGAGTTTCCTCCTGAAGATGTTTGCAATGAAAAAAGTATGGAGTTTAATAATTCCATGAAAACACCTTCGTGAGGATTTACTGAAGAGTTATCTCCTCTCATGTATGAACATAAACCATCATGCCCGGGTGATTTGCCACCTACTATTAACAAAAGGAACCTAAAATAGTCCACCAAACGAGTGTTTCAAGAGAATATCACATCATAGTCAATAGATTTACTTATTAGAATATATCTATTTGTCATAGATTTTCTATTAAGGATCATTTATTTTGAATTTTAGATACTTAATTGTTAATATTTTATCTTTTCTATGATATACATTTTATGGGATAGCAATAGTTGATATTGTTATTCCTTTACTATGTGGATGTAATCTTTGAAACTAAGGTTCTGATTTAGTTTTGATGATTGTTCTCAAGATTTTCATGCCTCAAGTTATTTATATTTAAAAGAACAGTAAAATAAAATAGTCATTAAATAGCTTTTGGTCAGGATAGGTAAAATAGATTTTAGGTTAAGTAGAGTTTGTAGCTATTATTTTCCATTTTTTATTAGGTAGTTTATGAACTTAATTAGTCTATTTAATGTAGGAAGTAGAGTAAATTATTAGGGTTTTCTTAAACATTAGAAAACAAAAAATGATACAAATGTGAAGATTCTCTGTTGAGAGAAAGAAAATAAAGTAGCAGGACCTCAAACCTATGAGAGTTATCTAATCCAAACATACTGAGGGTTTTGTTAAGCACCTTGTGTGGGATTTCTCTCCTTGTTGGCCTCAAGTCAAAAAATTTGGCCAATAGTACATCATGAATGCACTTTCCTCCTTTATTGTATACATCATGATGTTCCCCTTTAATGGGAAAGTGCTCACTCTCAACCAACTTAAATACTACAATGCACATGCCTCTACCAACCATAAGAATGTCCTACCCGCAGTAAGCGAAGAAAATCCCACTCCCTAAGAAAAAATTGGCCTAGGTGTGTACAAATATTTTGACCTGGTAAGGGAATATTCAGACCCTTAAACTAAAATCCTCATCACCATGGAAGGTCTCATTTGTACCCTTTTTACCTCCAAAAAAGAGTCTCCCCCCTGTAATGACATCATCATCAACAACCCCAACCAATCACGACATGGAACAAGTCCTGAACCCTTATGTGACTCCCATGTTCTAGATACCATTTTTGTACCCCCTGATGATGGACCAAAGTTGTAGTTGCTAGAAAACTACAAGGGAATCAATAGGAGGAGATAAGTTGTTTGGGATAGCTGAATCCCGTCAACATAAGTCCTCCACTGGAACAAGGTGTCTAGATCCGAATGGATCTGCTCTTCCTCTGTTGAATATTTGGAAAGGTTCTAAGGTAACATTGAACTGAACTATCTAAGTAAATTGAAACAATAAGTCTGGTTAATTTGTAGTAGAACAATTAGATCTATGATTTATGACAAAAAGTTAATCCAATATATAGAAATATAAATCAGATTTGTTCGTTGCCAACTTCGAATAGAACTAAAACAATCAAAATTTAATTGTTATATGGGTGAAATCGTGAATCTGGGTGTCTATTATGTGCGAATAATTTTTCCGAATTCATATTCCGTAATATTTCGATCGAACTAATTTAAGTTTTCACCCGAAAACATAGCTCGGCCGAAAGTTAGTTTTAATGGATAGCGTTAACCTTAAAGTTAGAAATAACTAACTTTCTAACTTCCCAAGTTTAAAATTAACGGTATCCGTTAAAAGTAGCTTTCGACCAAAATATTTGTTCGGCCGGAAACCTGTAAATTTTCAGAAATAGAATTCCATTTAATTTTTTACTCTTATTCTAATTTCGGATAGATCGGATCATATCAAATACTTACAATTTATCTTCACAATTAATACGATTAGTTGCATAATTCAATCTACTTTCTATAGATGTTATTTTTTTTTTAAAATTTGGTGTGATCCACTAATTTTATTTATTTTATTTCTTAGAAGGTTTGTGGATTGCTTCAAAATTTAATAGAATTGATTAAAATGAAAAATCAATAACTTATTAAAGACATGATAAAAAGTTTTGGAAAAATCATGTTGCCCAACATTAATGTGTTGTCTTCAAAAGGGTACTTTTAAAAAAAAAATTTGAATTGGAAATTAGGGAAGATGTTGTGCCAAACTAAACATGTCATTTTTATGGTAGTTTTTCAGATTGGTCCACTTCAAAAAATTCTAATAATTATTGCATGCAATTTTTGGATACAAACTTATAGACAACCTTTAGTACAATATGTCTCGATCATCATAACATATTTTGTTTTTAATGAACAATAGTTGAATAATGAATAAACTGGTGTCAAAAAACATGACTATTTATTATAATTTCATTAATTAATAACATACTATCAAACACTTGCAAAAATGACATATCAAATGCCAATAAAAAAAATCTAAAAAATAACCCATAGAAATCTAACACAATTCTCTACAACTTTTGTTTTTACTACAAAATGAAATTCTAAATACAAATCTAATTTTTCTTTGCTCGAAGTTGACAAACTTGGAAAAAAAACACTACTTTTCTGATAAACCCCCCAAAATAGACACCCAGATTCATGATTTAACCCATATTCAAAGATATTAAGTGTATAACTGTTCTAACAGACTAATACTAATTGAAAAATTAGCATTTACAAGGGTGACTGTTCATTAGTTGCAATTGCTAATATATGAATTAAATAAATAAATTTACTTAATGCATAAACAACATAGTAACTCTGTAATGAGAAATCAATACAATAATTAGTGTGTTTGATAATAAAGCAAATATAATCAATATCTCAGAGAAATAAAATAATAACCAAAATTCACTAAAGAATATCAATGAATAGCAAAAATATGATAGAAGAAACTATGTGAATTTTATTTAAAATGTAAGAAATTACAATCCTACAAAATTTATAAAGTGCCTCTGGTCTATCCTTTGTGGTTCTTCCTCCTATAGTCCTCTAGGGTCACTCCCACAAGCTATGTCCTCGATCACCCCTATGAGATATCCCATCTCTTTAAATAATCATTACAAAATATTACAAAGAAATAAATTCCTCTAAATATATGGGGATTACATAATATTAGTTTTAAGATTTGCCAAGGGTATATTTCCACTTGGAAAAGGCGTCTAATAGATATGTTATATCCTTATACTAATAAAATTCTAGTTGCAACTGAGCCATGCAAACTAATGATTAGATATTCATTTTCTTAACCTTCTCCCATTCTCGGAGAAAGAGAAGAGATTGATTTTCATCTGCGAAGTTAAAGGAGACTCAATCCAATCCTTGATCTCATCCAAGTGAAGGTGATAAACCTGTTGAATATGCTCCTTAGATTTTGAAATATCCCTTTCAATATGTTCCATATTGACCTTTGGAGGCATAGAATCTTCTATCGGATCCATCAATGGTAAGTCTAGAAAACCTGACAAAAATTATGAGGCGAACCACCTCTTCTTGCATGCTACCTGTCGATCCTGAATGGTGGAATCTATTGATTCAAAAAAAAATTCCCATGACTCTAGAGATATATTAATCCATCTTATCTTGATCTTGTCAAGGACTGTCGCATCATCATGTATGCCCTAGCCCCTTAATGTATCTCTGTCAATCCACCTGATTATCATATGCCTTTGTTGCTTCCTTCCTCCTTTGAGTGTGACCATCAAGGAGGTAAAATTGGAATTTGAAGGAATTATAAGGTTCATGCATCTCATTCAGTCCTTCAAATAGACCAAACATTACCTGGTGAAGATCATCCTGAATTCTGTAGGCCAATTCGTTAAATTCCTCCTATATAAACTTGGAAAAGGAGGAAGTAACAAATACAAACTCGAAATTATTCAACTAATGTTCAAAGGTTGTGATATTATCCACCTATTTGACATTCATCTCTTGCAATTCTTCAATACTTCACTTGGGGATATTTTTCTACTGTTGCAATTGCTTGATCTGCTATTCATAACCATCTCTAAATTATTTCATCTCATTCTGATGATGTGCAATTTCGAGTGACTTTTCTTGTTTGATCCTCTGCAGCCCATGTTCTTTTATCTCAAATTCCATATTAAGTGAGGAAAATGAATCATAATTGGCCCCTGCAAAGGCTCCCATGACAATTTAAGTATCCAAGGTCTCTTTCTTAACTTCCGTGGAAGCTTTCTTCCTTAGGATCTGGTTAGGCATGGAGCCTTGCTTGAAGGTTCCCTCCATGGATCTTTTGGATCCTTTCTTCACTACAACCTTTTATTCCCTTCTCCATAAGTATTCCCCAAGGGATACCACTGCATCATCACCAAAATATGTGACTTCCTCGACTGTTGAAATGGATCCTTAAGAGACTGTGACTAAACGAGAAGGTTGGGAAATATCAGGGGTAGGTTTTGGCATATTGATTAGTAGAATGGTACTAGAAGGTGTAGAGGTATGAGAAATGGAGGGAGAAGGAGTGGAAATGGGAATAGAATTAATGGGTTCATAATAGGTGGTAGGAATATAAGAGCTACCAGGTTGTGATAATAATGAAGGGGATTGTGAAGATGTCGCTTGGGTGGAAAAAGAAGGTAGTTCAAATGCTGCTGAAAAAATGGGTAAGGTTGAAAAAGAAATAGAAATAGGAATAGGTAAGGATACAATAGATGTACCATTACTATAAGCAGGAATTTGGGAAATATGAATCTCAAAAAAATAATGGTCATGAATCAAAGCTTCAAAAGGATCCCTAGCTTCTTGGGTTGCTGAAACAATAGATGACAAGATAGAGGGAACTGTGATTGGGCATGAATAACTAGAGGAAATGGTTTCTTCCTCAATATCACTTTCAATATAATGCACATAAATCCCTTATATTATTGGATCAGCATGTGGTAGTGGATTGACTTGTGGAAGTGGTTTCTCAGTCCTTTACCTCTTTGGTTGAGGTGTAGAAATTGTTGCATGTGCCTCTACAATTGAAATCAATCAGCTCCCAAGTTCCTCTTCATATCTATAGACTTTGTTAAATCCTAAAAAGTGGATAAGGTTTTTGGTTGTTGAGGGCATTCAATGACAACCTTTCCAAGGTTATCAGTTTGCTCACTTACCACTGAAGAAGAGCCAACATGTAACTTCTGGTATTCTTTCTCAATGTGTTGTTTATGTGTCTTCTCCTCTACTGATAAATCATGTTTTTTGTAGTGGAGCTGTTAACCCAAAAATCCTCCACTCAGCTCTCAAATTTCCTACACCACCCAAGGACACCATCTCACAACCCTCATATCACTCCATTAGACCCCCACACCCTCAAAATAGCAAAAGGATGAAGAAAAGGGCTTAAAAACCCAGAAAAAGAGCCCAAAATAGTCTCCTAGGAGCTAAAACCCTAAAAGGAGCTAAATTTAGGGTGGAAGGATCTAAAATCCCAAAAAAGGGGCTAAATCCCTGACCAAGGGCTTAAAACCCTAACACCCCTTGAAAAAACTATAAAAGGAGGGTGGGGGGTCACTCTCAAACAACTTCTCCCTTGCATATTGTTATGTTTCCCATGGATGCATTGAGACCTTTGCCTCTCAAGCCACCCACACTCCCTCTCCTCCATTTCCATTGAGCCATTTCTCCCACATCAAAGAGAGGTGCTTCCACAAGCTAGGGCATGATGGCCCATTTCCACCCAAGAGAAAGTATAACCATATTTCATGTTTTGTTTCTTAGTTTCTTAGTTTTGTTTTCTTTCTAACCCTTATTTCATTTGCAGGTTTTAGATCTAGCATTGTTTTGCATTTTTTTCAATCTATTGTAGCTTAGGATTTATTTTCAGATCTTTGGAGGAGGAACCCTAACCCTTGTGTGCAGAGGGGTTCATCATTGCTTCTATCTCCTTTATGTTCTTAGCTTAGTTTACTGTTTTGTTTATTTACCTTACATTTTATTTTCTGCATTTACCCACCAGCAGGATCCTACCCTTCTTCCCTATAGGAAGAAGGGAGCCATTCCTACCCCTGTAGTAGGGAGAAATCCCTGCTAAAGAACTGGTGACCATAGTAAGTCGATCCCACAGGATCCCTATTCCAAATTTTTAATTTTCAAGTTTTTAAATTTTTTTCCCTAGTTTTAAAAAAAATTATGTTAAATCCATCTTAAATTCAGTTTATTTCCTATTTTCAGTACTGCTGAAGCCTCTGCTAGGAAAAATTGAGTCAAATTGGCCACAACACAAGTTACTATAGGCAAGATCTGACTGTGTCTCACAAAAAACCCCAAAGCCAGAGCAGGGCGCTCTTATCGAGGCCAAAAGTGAGATTGGGCCGCACTTAATTGGGAAACAGGTGCACCCAGGGCACACTTAATCCCTAGATAAGTGCGACTTCAACCAAGAAACTCAGTTTGCCACTATTTCTGCATTCTGTGCAACCCCCTCGCCGGTTTCTGAAAAAATATCGCAGCCCCCTCGCCATATTTGATCAGAAATGTGCAGCCTGTCAAACAGAACTTCAATTTTAGTTTAATAACACTTAAATTTCAGTTTTATAGGACTGTCAATGTGGCCCAGCCGCCTCTGTCTAGCACTGCAAGTCAATTTTTGTTTTTGTTTTCATTTTCTGCATTTTCATTCATAAACAATCTATAAATGCTAGGTAAAAGGTAAATGTTAATGGCTTAATCAAATGAACCTAGCCTAACTAAAATCAACCTAAAATTAACCATCTTACTTCCCCTTCCTCCTCTACCCAATAATCACCCTCCGAGGTATTCTAGGATACAACAATGGGAAAGCTTGTATAGATCTAGGCACTCCACTATATTGTTCCAAATCGTTAAAACTAGGTGACCTGGAAGGCAGAGAAGGTAGAAAAGGAGGGCTTCTCACGACGCTAAGTGTCCTTCCTGTTGACCAGCCTAGCATTTGGTAGGTGACCTAAGGATCTACGGATGGGCTTAGTCCCATTGTAATGAGATCCCAACACCTTCTCTTGGTTGAAGAGGAATATCAGTGTGAGGTAGAAATCTAGTTAGGCCAGTAAACAATCGGGGTTAATCACTATATTTGTTCACAATTTCTTATTATTCAATGTTAGCATACATAAACATAATGAAATGAACTATACCATGATTAATTCATAAACCATTTGTAGCAACCAAATCCCAGAAAAACAAACAAAAAAACACACCATACCAACTAATTAACCCAAATCAGTTCATGACGCTGAGTGAGCCTTAAAATTTACCAATTTACACTAAGTACAAACAACTCTACAGTATTTGAGGACATAAGTCCTTGACTGATTCAACTGTGGGAAGTACTTGGGCTTTTCCCAGAAACTCATTGTGAGAAGTACCACAGGAACCCCAAAGTAGCTGGCCGGTGAGAGGAACTTCCAAGCGAAACGGGCAACGACCCCTTTCGATTAAGTAGAAACACCTGTGAGGAAAAATATAAGCATTGTCTCTTGGCAGTATTGGTGGCCAAGTGACCACCTGCATCCAATAGGAAGCCACTAAAACTAGGGTCCAAACATCATTCCCACCAAGTTTCAGGTATAAAATCTAACACAATTGATCCTTCACGCACTTCGTCATGCCTAAGAGGTGAACCACAACCATTTGGAGCACTCAATCGACATTGTCGAAGCCACTCTCAGTGATCTCCCTCACCATCAGAAGGCCACAACACCTCTAATTATAATTCAAACCCATGTCAATCTGAACTAGACCTCCATACTACACCATCAAGCCCCATGGCTAGTGCAAATTCAGATCCATTTTTCGGCATAACCATAGCAAGTGGACCCATGTCCACATCACAATCTGTCACTCACAACCTAGAAAGTGGCCCAAGCATAGTCATGCAGACTATCATTAGCCAGTTGCCACCACCTATAGTGGCCAGCCAAGCTAGCCCACTGACAGCACACGGGGGCAATGGCCCTTCCACACACACTACCCCTCCTGCCACACAGGGGGGACGTGGACCATCCACTTACATTTCTCCTACTATCATACATGGGGGCAATGTCCCCGACACTCATACCATCCCACCCACAACACTTGGGGGAAATGGCCCATCCGCAATGGTGCCGCCTCAAGCACCCCCAGTCGTGCAGATGCATTATGCAACTGCAAACCCCGCCACCATCACAGCCCCATCCCACATCAAATCGGTGTCAAATATTCCATTCATGGCTCATATTAACTTTCCTGACTTGGATAGATTAACAAATCACCCCATTCGCCATCAAGCCTTTTGGCCTCCAATTCCAACTAAGCTGCCAGCAGACATCCCCAAGTTTGAAGGCAAAGCAGGGGAATTTCCCAAAAACCACATAATGAAAATCCATCTATGGTGCTCATCCAACAGCATCATAGATGACTCCATCCGACTGAGGCTATTCCAATGCACCCTTACATGCGCTGCAACCAAATGGTACATTGAGCTACCACAGGCCAAATACCCGGACTTCAACTCCCTAGCCTTCATGTTCCTATAGTATTTCCAACTCCCTGTCAGATATGATGAAGGGGTGGAGATCTTGTTATCCTATCACCAAAGCACCGCCACTCATATAATAGACCATATCCATCAGTGGCAACGACGTCGTAGTCTATGCAAAATCCAACTTGATGACAGGATCTTCTTGGATTGGTTCCTTAAGACCTTGCTCCCACCCATAGTAAAGGAAATCGCATCCAAACGTCCCCAATCTGAAGAAGAGGCTATACTGAAGGCCCAATAATTTGAACTTATCTATTCTCAGTCTGGGTACCTGTACACCATCATTCTAGATGTTCCCCATTCGAGTACCTCCTACTACGACGCACCGGGGGCATCCCATGCTGCCGACGACATCATAGGATCGGTCTCCCAATAGCCACAACAATCAAGCAACACTGCTAGTGTTGATTACCAGAACCAAGTTTTGGACTACGCAAGAATGATGTCTCATTCTGGAGCAACAACTTCCTACACACAGCCTGCGCCACCACAATAGGATCAGGCCATGGCTTGGCCAACACAATAGTATGTGGGGAAAATGCCAACATTTGTGGCACCACCACCCCCACAAATATACTATGCACTACTAGTGCAACTAGTTCAAGCCCCCGCCCCCACTCGACCGACTCCATTGGGACAAATGTTCACACAGCAAAACCGTCCCAACCAGCCTAGCTCCAACAATCAACAAGGGAAATCTTGAAATAACTGACCCCACAACCAAGATAGTAACCAACCACAGGGAGGTAGTCAACAACCAAACCTTCCCAACAATGTCGCGACAAACCGGCCAGCCCAAAACCCTCCATGACAGAATGCACCAAGACACAACGCCTCGTTGCACACAAACCAACCATGCACACTCTGTGACGTTTATGGGCACTACACATTTGAGTGTCCCCTCATGGCTCATGATAAGTAGGCCCTTCAAAACGAGCCCCAACAGGCCGCCAACATGGAAAATCAAGCCCAACCCAACCCAGCACCACAAGGACCCCCCTCCATGGTGCTTCAAAACCCACTTCCAGTCCAAGGATTGGTGGCAACGCCATCCCCTCCCTAGGACAATCCCAATGCTCTGGGGGCACCTCCCACTGCCAAAACAAGTGTTCACCACCTACTAGGCATGACGACTAAAGAGGTCAACTTGCAAACCTGACAGAATCAGTACGGTACCACCACCGACCCCGCTGACACATCAGCGGCATCAACGCCCAAAATAGTCAATCCACCTCTTCAATTAACCCGAGTCCTACACCACCCCATATGCAGGATTTCTAATAACGCCACAGCTAGAGCTACAGTTAGCTATAGCATTATGAAAGATTTTGCCCAAACGCAAACTACCATGTCCACTCTTAAGGTACTTAAAACATGTCCAACGTAGCGGAAAGCCTTACTAGCTGCTCTAGGGGTAGTATACCCCTCTGACTCCAAGTTAATTATATTTGACACGGAGAACAAGGAACCACACATGCCCTCGAACATCGCCTTCCAAATCCCAGTGTCCATTTGGAATTTAGTCATGCATCGGTGCATAGTAGATGAGGGGGCATCTACGTGCGCTATGTCTACCCTGGTTTGGCAGAAAATGGGATCACCAATTCTATAACCATCCTCCACAACTCTGCGAGCTTATGATGGCCATCCCACTAAATCCCAAGAAATCCTCCTCCATGTCTCGATCACATTAGCTAGGAAGACAGTGGTGATCGACATAGAGGTCATCAATGCTCAACTAGACTATAACCTTCTCCTCAGAAGAAGTTATATGTATGTCATGAGAGCGGTAGCATCAACTATCTTCCGTCTCATGATGTTCCCCCACAAAGGGAAGATTGTGACAGTTGATCAACTCACTTATCATGATCCATAAGGGTTAACAAAACCTTCCAATGTTATCCCTACCATCGCCACCATTGATCCAAAAGGGACGACTACACACACTAATGTCGTCCCTACAATCAACACTATGGTTGAAAACACACCAGCCTACCCATTGTTGAATGTGGGCCCTGGGTTGTAAGCCGATCCCACCATGACAGCTCCTTTCCCCTCAGTGTCACCGCCACCAACACAAAATGAGACTATAGTCATGTGCATGGTCTCATCCAGCACCGTTGCACCCAAACAACAACTACAACCGTATCCCCAACCACAACCACAACATCGTCCGTAGTCGCAACACCAATAGCAGCTGCAACATCACTCGCAACAGCAACATTATGCGCAACTACAACCATAACCACATCCCCACATGCAACCGTCAAGGGGTTATTTTGGGCTCATCCCCAATCCATACGATTCCCTTCCTCTTCCCCCAACCTGGTGTCATGAGAAAGCCAGTCATGGCCACCTTAAGCCTACCCAACTTTACGTTGGGAATCCCGGTGTGGTAACTTAATCCACCAGCTCAACCAGCAATGCCCTAGGTTGTCTTAACCTCGCGGAAACCTATCATGCACTAGTACAAAATGAGGAATTAGCTACTAGGTGACTAAAAATTCTAGTCACCACAGGTTTTCCAAGTGATTTACTACTAAATATGAGCAATTTTGATTGACCCAACTATAAACGGCTAAAATTAACGACTAATTTAGTCACCAGTTAACAAATATGACTAGATAATATGTGACAGAGTTAAAAATGACTAAAATAAACGACTAATTTAGTCATGGCATAAAAAATGACTAGCTAAAACAATATGAATTAGTCATTTATGTTAGTCATTTTTAATTGTGTCATGGAAAATTGAAAATTTGGCAATGAAGTGTAATTTTTGTAAGTTGTCTACCTTCTATTAGTAATATTAGGGCCATGCACCTCAATCTTCAGAGATCCAACAAAGCAATTGTATGAATTTTAAATTGACCATGTTTATCCCTGCTGCACCATTGAAGCAAACCCGGTTAAGCGCGTTCCAAAAGAAAATTATGTTCGTACGTCAATTACGAATTAGGTACTAGAACTAGTACCATATATATTGTTACCTAGATAGAATTAGCATCATAGCCCTACATCCCCTCAAGAACCGACCATTCGAATGCACCTCCTCCACGTAGACTTACCAAATGCATCCAATGCATGGCCAAAAAAACACCTCAACTTCGTATTTCTAAGTTGAAGGTATCGTTCAATCCCTGCTCCCCTATTTTTGCACTCGATGCCCTATTTTTGTAGACAATAAGCCGGTTCAGGATCTCGCAGTGACTAGTCGAAGAACTTCAAAGGTATGGTTCTTGCCGCTTCGATTGCATTTGTCACTCCAATCAATAACTAGTTGTTATGGTTTTTTACAAGTCTCAATGCTACTGAAGTTACTGCTTCCACTTTATATTTGCAATTATCACCATCTCCAGCCTATGCGCTCATAACCACATGCATTTTGAGCTTTCAACCTAGGAAAAGCATGAGCACCCTCCTGTAATGCCACTATTTGCAAAGGTCACTGGTTTTTGCACATCAACATTCCTCACACGCTCCAAAGGAAAACTGAAGCAGACATTAGAAGAAGTGATTAAACTTTGTAAGGAGGTTTACTTGTTTGGCAAGTTTTCTATAATGGAACAGAGATTGTGCCCCAAAAGTTTAAAAGATTCGAATCATCCCAGTGTTGGAATCCGATACCATATATGGATTCTTTGATGGGGCCGAGCAAGATGGAAATTGTGGTACTGGCATGATCCTCTGTATATATGACTCTCATAGTTTCAAGCTAAGGATGGGTGTTGGGAGTGGCACTAATACCTTTTCTGAACTTTTGGCCTTATGGGGGCTTTTATGGTTCACAAAAGAAAAAATATTCTCTATGTTGATGTATATGTAACTTCGGAATGTATTCTTATATGTATTTTATATATTGTAACCCGATGTTTACTCCGGGATGTTTCTATTATGTATTTGAGTCATATTGTCTTACCCCGATGTTCCGATCGGGAGGATTATTAATGTAAACAAGTCTTGTCAAGTCATTAGGTAAGTCCCCACAGTTTCGGGGCACTTGGGTTATTATACACTAATTAAGGTGTAGGCTCGAGTAAGTAATTGTAAGTTAATCCTACATGGTTGAGTGCACTTCAAGTCAACGAAAGAATATAAATAGAGAGTGAGAGTCTCTCTATTTATCACTTGTGAATTACATCACTTGCTCTCTCAAGTGTGGCGCAGCTTTGGAGAAGGAAATACTTTGGCTTGACAGAAGACAGAAGGCTGCTGTTGTGTTGGGAGGTCATCTTACTATTTTGGGATCACATCTTGTGGTGATACTATCTTAGAGGAAGTTGAGGGGTTTTCTCCATTTATGGTTTCCCCTCCTAAAATCTTTGTGTCTCTTGTCTCTTGTGATGTGCTTATGTGATTGTTGTGCTTGTTATTCTCTCAGTGAAAAGATCTTAACATAATACTAGCTTAAATGTTGAAAATCTAACATGGTATCAGAGCTAACCTGAGAAGAAGACATTGTGCAGCTATAGAAACTAGGGCTTCCTATTTTGTGGATCTTCCTCCACATATTTTCAGCAAAAGTATGCTAGGATGACTCTCCATTGAAGGGTGCATCTTTCTGTCGACGCGGAATTCAATTTCAATCATTTTCAGTTTCGATGTGGAAATTAGGGCTTTCTACAGAAGAGGAATTTTTGGGTGAGACCAGCATAGGATTGTTCTCCTCATCAAAACCGAAATTTAGAGACCTGGATCAAGAAATTTGGTTGGGTAAATATCCGGGAAAGTCAAACCCTAGTTTGACCCCTAGCTAGGAGAAACCCTAAATACTAAAACTACTAAGTTTTGGTACAGTTGATATATTTCGGGATTGGTGAAGTATCAGAAGCTAAACATTTTAGGGGACAAACATAAAATCCCAATGAACATTGTGTCCAAAGGTCATCCTCTGACTCACTATATTGTGGGATATATGATCTCTCCAAGTTAGGGTTCCATCCTCTTCCAGAAATCATCCATAAACAGGACACCTGGGGAGATCTGCAATATCTTGGGCTACAGAGGTCCAAATGGAATTCCTGAAGATTTTCCAAAAAGGGCACGGACCTTACTTTCTATGGTTCGAATTTTAGACTCATAAGATGAACCAGTGACACATGGCATGCCGTTCAACGTCACTGTTCTGAACAGTCCTGTAACAGGTCACCTTGGGAAAAGGATCATAAATCCCAAATGGTGAAACCAATTCTGATGAAACGTATGGTTTTGGATCATGGACATGCGAGGTTATCTCAATGATAAATTTTTAGACATAGAGGATCAGTAATTTCAGAGATATCACAGAAATAGTAACAGGAATTTCTGCAGAAGAAATCAGAAAATTAGGGCTTCCTGTTCCGGGAGTTTCCCTCCACTGTTTTCCGAAAAGGAGTACATTGGACATCTCCATTTGAAGAGATCTATATGTTCATCCAATAAGATCTAAAAGATTCTAATTTTTGAAAATTAGGGTTTCTATGACAAACCCTATATCAACGAACTCCGGGACAAGGACGGACACCTCAAATCGGTAAGATCTAATCCTTTGCTATTTCCATTTGAGGTTCTCATTTCAATATGATATATAACATCAGCTTAGTTAAAATCTTGCGGAAGTTGACAACTTCCAAACTTGGAAGTATATGATCTCTCTAAATAAAATGGATTGGACACCTACATGAGTATGGAGGTTCCAGTTTCGGAGGGAGATGAGGCCAAAGAAGACATCATGCTCATGCTGCAGAGGATGATGAACCATCCAGAAAGAGATCCAGATATGAAAGTGAAGATTCTTCAAGCAAGGATGAATATGTTCTAATATCAGCTCTCATAGGTAACATTATTCATGGAAGTGATGATTGGCTTATAGATAGTGGGGCTTCCAAACATATGACGGGATTCAAGGAATATTTTGTGAGACTATCAGAACATGAATGACTAGGAGATGACTACCAATGTCCAATAAAAGGCAGTGGGGAATATTCATACAAGCTATACTCTGGTAAGTCTCTAACAATGAAAGAAGTATTGTTTGTGCTAGGATTGAAGAAGAACCTTCTCTCCATTTCAGCATTGATGCAAAAGGAATGCAGGCTGCATTCATAGATGGTCAAGTCATCATGTGACCAAAAGGAAAGACTATCGATGATGTAGTAGTGATTGAAGAACAAGAAGGAGGCTTGTACAAATTGAAGGGCCATCTAGAACAAGCCTTGATCCATGATACGGTAGAGCCAAATGAGCTTTGGCATAGAAAACTTGCACATGTGCACTACAAAGCAAAGTTGTTGAAGGTCTTCTAGAATTTCAAGCTATTTGAAGGGAAGAACAACTTGAAGCGGTAAAAGAAGCGGTGAAGAATGCAGAAGTGGTGATGGCCACCTTGAATGACCTCCCAGGATTGTGGAATTCATTCATTCAAGGAATGTGTTCCAGAAGGAAGTGATTACTTTCATCAAACTTTGGGAAAAAGAAGAAGCTCTACCCATAAGAAAAGAAGATAAGACGGGAGCATTTGAAGATCTGGCTCTCACCATCCAAAGAAGATCCCTCAAGCAATGAGGAATATGAAGAAATCAACTCTTGAAGAACCTCTTATCCACCTAAGCATTTGGATAAGAAACGATGCGACTATGAATGAAGAAGACGATGAAGCTGAAGGCTCAAGAAGGAGTCTACCCTCGAAACAAATAAAGATAAGTATTCAATTGTCATTTCATTATATTATTTTGTTATGCATTTGTTTATATTCAGTTATTGTATTATGCATGATAGGATGTTTGCATTAATGACAGTATACTACTAATATGCATGTGATGGGTAAGTAGCTCATGGTGCTATACAAATTCTCCATTGCTACTTATCTAGAATGAAACCTCTTTGCTGACATATTGGATTAGTGCACAATCTCAATGTTGTCCTGGTAGAGATGGAAGGCATCTAGAAAGTTTCAGTGAGATATGGATGAATGTTGTATTGGCTAAAGTAGTTGCATAATCATATATTTATGCATAAGTATTTTCCAGTATGAATATTCCTTATGAAAAGTTCTAACCATACAAATGCATTTGACTTGTAGGAAAGACCGCATACATAATCGCCTACAAGCAAATAAGAATGAAGACTTGTTCCGAAGAACAAGTGACGACAGTTCAAAGACAAAGAATAATATGACGAGCGCAATGACATCATTGATGCAGAACCTTCCAGCCACCAAGAAGAAAGGGAAGACCAGTTCAAGAAGAATGATGTCTGGGCATAGTATCGAGACTTGAAGAGAAGTTCATAGTTCCATCATGCAGTAGATGGAAACATCGTGGGATACAAAGCAAGATTCGTAGCATGAAGAGAAGGCATAGTCTACAAAGAAACATTTACAACTAATAGAAGTGAAGTCACATGACATGCATAATCATGTGTGCAAATGAAAGAAGGCCTTGTACAAGTTCAGAAGACACCCATGGGATAACACATACATGATGAGCTTGATGAATATCTTAACCTTTGCTACAAGGTTGATAGAGGATGACAAGCTCACAGATGGGTGCAAGATGAACTTTTGAAGAAGTTCAAGATAGAGGATCTTAGTATCCAGTGATCCTAGATGGATACTACTTGTCACTCCAGTATAGAATGTTTCAGTGCATAGAGTATGGAAGACATAGGGAGTATGATGCTCCGCTTCAGAGGGAGTGATTGCAAAAGATCCTGAGGTTCAACATGGTACGACAAGATGGGCAGATTACTGATGATTCTAGGCTTTACTGAGAGTAAAGTGGATTCCAACCTTTGCTCCAAAGTTGAAGGTGGAAGACCAGTGATGCTCCTGTTATGTGTCGATGCACTATTGTTCTAGGTATGGAGGTGTGGCAGAGTATAGATGAAATATTCCTTGGACAAGGGAAGTATGAAGTAGAGATCCTGAAGAGGTTCAGGATGATGGACTGCATGGCCACACCTATGGCATCGAACCTGAAGCTATTGAGTGATGCTTCTTCAGAGACGGTTGATACTAAGATGTATCGTCAGATGATTGGGTCCTTGATGTACCTGAGACCAAATATTTACTTTGCTGTGAACACATTGAGACATGTTCACCTGATGGTTGCAAAGCATGCAGGGGTACATTTTATTATGGGCTCAAGTACGATGCGAATCTGAAGATTAACTTGGAGGGTTATGTTGATTCAGATTGGGCAGGCAGTGCCATCGACAGGAAGAGTACTTCAGGATGTTGCTTCAGTATGGGATCAGGTGTGATCTCTTGGTTTAGCAGGAAGCAATCCTGTGTGGCACTGAGTACAGCTGAAGCAGAGTATGTCACAGCTTGTTCAGCTAGTTGTGAGGCAGTATGGCTGCGGAAGCTACTGTCTGATATATTTGATCTCCAGTTGGATGCTACCTGTATACATTGTGACAACTAGAGTTGCATGAATTTGTCAGAGAATCCAGTGTTCCATGACAGGTCAAAGCATATTGAGATCAAATATCACTATATCAGGGATATGGTGCAGAGAGGAGCAGTGAAGCTCCTGTATGTTGCAATGGAGGAACAGATAGCTGATGTATTGATGAAGTCATTGGCTAGGATGAATTTCGAGTACTTCAGAGAGAGACTTGGTGTTCTCCAGATCGAGTCTTCCTCCCAGAGACAGTGATGTGTCCCAAAGCCATTCTGACGAGGAGGTCATATGTAAGGGCTGTGCCATTCTGTTCATGGCTAAAGGATTTAGTTCCTTCCATGTCAGATGTAAGTGCAGAAATATCTCTTCATTGTGGTTGAGAGTCTTCCATCATTGTGGCGGAGGTGGCTCCTTCCTGGATGGGATTGATCCATTCTGACGAGTAGGTCAGATGTAAGGGATATGCCATTCTGTTCATGGCTAAAGGATTTAGTTCCTTCCATGTCAGATGTAAGTGCAGAAATCTCTCCTCATTGTGGGTGAGAGTCTTCCATCATGGTGGCGGAGGTGGCTCCTGCCTGGATGGGATTGAGCCATTCTGACGAGTAGGTCAGATGTAAGGGCTGTGCCATTCTGTTCATGGCTAAAGGATTTAGTTCCTTCCATGTCAGATGTAAGTGTAGAAATCTCTCTTCATTGTGATTGAGAGTATTCCATCATTGTGGCGGAGGTGGCTCCTGCCTGGATGGGATTGAGCCATTCTGACAAGTAGGTTAGATGTAAGGGTCATGCCATTCTGTTCATGGCTAAAGGATTTAGTTCCTTCCATGAAAGATGTAAGTGCAGAAATCTCTCCTCATTGTGGGTGAGAGTCTTCCATCATTTTGGTGGAGGTGGCTCCTGCCTGGATGGGATTGTGCCCTTCTGACGAGTAGGTCAGATGTAAGTGCAGAAATCTCTCCTCATTGTAGGTGAGAGTCTTCCATCATTGTGGCGGAGGTGGCTCCTGCCTGGATGGGATTGTGCCCTTCTGACGAGTAGGTCAGATATAAGTGCAGATCCATTTCACAGATGGTAGTTGAGGTGTCCTACCATGCTGGTGAATATAAGTGCTGAGCCATTTCACAGATGATAGTTGATGTGTCCTACCATGCTGGTGAATATAAGTGCTGAGCCATTTCACAGATGATAGTTGATGTGTCCTATCATGCTGGTGAATGTGAGTGTTGGTCCTTTCTGATGTGATTGTAGTTTACTACATGACCAGATGTGAGTGCTGGGCGTGCCTTTCTGACGAGCAGGTCAGATGTAAGTGCTGGGCGAAGACCTACATGAGAGTAGGCCTACAACTAGCATGAAAAAGGGCTAGCTCTGTAGAAATTCCTATGATGAGATAGTACACACATGATGATGACTAGTAGAGATCCAGATTGAGCTATGATCCAGATCCAGCAGTGATGATCTAGATCGAGTGATGATCCAGATCCATTCTAGTGATGATGATCCAGATCGAGTGATGATCTAGATTCAGTGATGATGATCCAGATCCAGATGACTTGAAGATGAAGATGACTTGAAGACGAAGAAGACTTGATGACAGAGATGACTTGAAGACAAACATGATCCAGTGATACAGAGAAGAAGACCAGTGCTGAAAATTGTGTCGAAAGAATACCTTCCTAGTTAAGAGGGAGTGTTGATGTATATGTAACTTCGGAATGTATTCTTATATGTATTTTATATATTGTAACCCGATGTTTATTCCGGGATGTTTCTATTATGTATTTGAGTCATATTGTCTTACCCCGATGTTCCGATCGGGAGGATTATTAATGTAAACAAGTCTTGTCAAGTCATTAGGTAAGTCCCCACAGTTTCGGGGCACTTGGGTTATTATACACTAATTAAGGTGTAGGCTCGAGTAAGTAATTGTAAGTTAAGCCTACATGGTTGAGTGCACTTCAAGTCAACGGAACAATATAAATAGAGAGTGAGAGTCTCTCTATTTATCACTTGTGAATTACATCACTTGCTCTCTCAAGTGTGGCGCACCTTTGGAGAAGAAAATACTTTGGCTTGACAGAAGACAGAAGGCTGCTGTTGTGTTGGGAGGTCATCTTACTGTTTTGGGATCACATCTTGTGGTGATACTATCTTAGAGGAAGTTGAGGGGTTTTCTCCATTTATGGTTTCCCCTCCTAAAATCTTTGTGTCTCTTGTCTCTTGTGATGTGCTTATGTGATTGATGTGCTTGTTATTCTCTCAGTGAAAAGATCTTAACATAATGCTAGCTTAAATCTTGAAAATCTAACACTCTATCTTTCTATTTTTGGCGAATCAAAGGTCATAATTGATTGGGCCAGAGGTCTCACCAATTTGCAGTCACTAAGTTATGATTATTGGTTGAAAAGAATTGGGCTCCTAAAGAATTGTTTTCTTTCTTTATCCTTCAGGCACCTATACAGGGAGTTCAATTCTGACGCAGACAACCTATCAAATCTTGCGATAGGAGACTGCCCTGGTATTCTTCATTTATGTAAGTACTCAATTAATAGAATAATTATTACTGAAGGTTGCTTTACCTTCTTCTAGTTTCTCCATTATGGTTTTGCCTTGGACTGTTTTAGGTTGTATCTGCATGACAACTCTCCGTAGCTCTGCTATTTTTTGTCCCACAGTTATTTTGTCTTTTCCACATTTTTGCTTTCTATAGGTTGACAGGTAGAATCCCTTTTGTTTATTTTTGGATATTGTAATGTTTTTCCCAAGGCTTCAATATTGTCTTTTATCCTACTTTGAAGGGGATTTTACATGAACAACTATGCTGTAATTTTGATTCTTATAAATAACAAATTACATATTTTTTTACAATGAAAAAAAACCATTAATATAGAAAGATTCCACCATGTTTCTTTCTATATTTAGAAAAACAATTTAAAAAGATATATTTAAAAAAAATATATAATCTAAATTTCAATAAATTATAACAAAATATATAATTTATATTTCAATAAATAGAGATTCCATAATTTTTTCATTTACACCTTGGAAAAAACACAATTTAAAACAACCTATTTTGACAAATATATAATATATATTTTTATGTATAAATTTGTTTCCATTTTTCTTGTTATCTTTGAAAATTTAATTTTTTTTTGTTGACTAGTCAATTTTTCTTTATAAAACCAAATACCTTCAAAAATAAAAAATAAAAATAATCAAAAGTTAAAATTAACATTGTTTAATATTTCTATATATTATTAATATTACTAAAAAAATACTTAAAATCATTTTTAGTAATATAAATAAAACTAACCAAACACAATTATGTCTATACCAACATAACCTATATTTAAACCTTACCACGTTATAATTCCATAGTTCAAATGATGGCATTTTTTTATGTCAAATGGTTATAACACATAAAGTTTGACATTACCGCTTGCATACAATCTCTTCGTGGCATGACCTTGGATAAAGATATGGTTAAGATTTATGATGTGACATATAATAATATAACAATCCACATTATATTGGTATGGTTTTAATGGATATAAACATATGTCTTTGTGATATGTTTTAAACATTGGCGCTTATGGTTTAGGCTCCACATTATACCATATTATACCATATGGTTTAAATATAGTGTTATAACACATGATTTACATTATATTGGTATGGTTTTAATGGATATGAGCATATGCCTTTGTGATATGTTTTAAACATTGGCGCTTATGGTTTAGGATCCACATTATACCATATGGTTTAAATATAGTGTTATAACATATGATTTACATGGAGTCATGGTGACCTCGGGTTTGGTTACTAGGCTTAATCCAAAAGCAAACAAAATAAAGAAGTATTAGGTACGCTTTTTCTTGGACATGGATTGCATCCACACATGTTGCTGTGAGTAGTGTCTCTCATCAATGATAAGCTATGTGAGTACATCTAATTCCACCTATATGCCTTGCCTTCGGACATCCTTGTTTTATTGCTTTAGACACCATCTAGCTATGGATATGGTGCACCTGCATATTGGAAAGAAGGATACGATATGATGTGCCATCCCTAAATTATATAGAAAAGGGAGGGGTTCTTTTACTACATGACCAACTAGAATCCACACTGCTAAGTATGGCACATGATCCCCTAGTAAACTGCTATAGAGCACCTAATGCTTCCACATACCAGAAAGATATACCCGAGATAACGGTGGATGCCCTATTGCAGACCTGGGGTTTTTATGCAATGAAGTGAAGCTTCATTTAGTTTTTGGTTTATTGAGGGTAATGACATCGGTGCAAATAAGCAGAGCTGATCTCGAGAATGGATTAGAGAATTTACAAAGTAGGGCAAGAACAGGCTGAGGCCGGGGTCGTGGTCATCGAAAATGAAACCCTTGCCCCATTATATGAATCACAACCCTACTCTACTGTGTTGAATACTTAGGCTAAGAGGACTAGATTTACAAGTAATTTGTTTGAATCTAAGAAGATGCTTGAAGACACATCTAAGAAGAGTAAATGGAGTTGGAATTCAGGAAATTCTAAACATGGTGATGAGATTGGTGTCGGTGGACAGAAATTGAAACTGTCAAATATTGGTATTGAGCTTCACATTGGGTCTCCATTGCCTTCAGAATGGCATCAATGTTTAGACCTTCAGGTTTGTTTTGTGATTTTATTGATTATCTATTGTGTTTTTCTTTTATTCATGTTTTTTTCTTTGTTGTGGATGTGGTAGAGATGAAACGGCTAGATCATAATTCCCTTATAGTAACAAAGGATTGCTACACCTGCATATGCGCTAGAATAAGCCATAAGGATCAAATCTATTATTGGATATCCCGTGATTTTCACATGTTGCAGTCCTGAAAATAGGTCAGACCTGCTCAGGTTCATAATAATATTGCTATGTTTACAGATAAAACTCAGGAACTAGCAATTCCAAGGGTTGGTAGACCAAAAATTTTGTGTACAAGATTTTAGACTGAAGGTTATAATATATAAGAATTTCCTCGCTTCAAGGTTCAAGGGAGGGACCTGGACTCTTTACTTTCCCTATGGAACCCCTTCCAGAAACACTTACGAGAGGAGTTGTGCAAGTCTTTACCTGTTGTTGCACCTCTTTTTTTGTAGTAAAGTATAATGCTTTCCCAAATACTAAAGCTGCACAATCTCCTTAATATTGTTATATTTGTAAGATTCATGAGCAACCCCTAGGAATTGTAAGACTCATTGATTAAATTTGGGGATTACAACAATCTCATATGGAAATAAGCTTTCCATTACTCGGAGAATCCAACCTTTTAACAAACTAATTCAGAATATACACAAAAGGAGAAGGAAACTAAATATAGAATTAGAAATTTAATTCCTAAATTTTTGCTAACAATCTGACAGCTTCACAAGATATCCTAAATGAATTCAACTGCATTCTATCCTATTTCTAACTTAACTCTTCCATTGACAGCAAAGCTAACTCGATTCTTTCCAGAACTAGTTCACTAAATTGATTACCACTAACCTAAACATATGGAGATTCAATTAAGGGAAACCCACTCCCTTTTGTCAAATTTAGAATCTTAATTTTCGAATGGACACATTGCAATTTAAGAGTGATTCCCCTGCATCATTTATCCTTAGTAAAAGATTTAGAGTAACCTTGGTAAGTAACACTACAACTTTGGGAGAAGAGAGGTATGTAGTGCTTTGGAGCATAACCCAATTGTCAAAGAAAGAGCTAATACTAATTTGCCAGGTGTGAGAGGTGTGAGTACCTCCTAAATCCATACTAATTTGCCATATGTGAGAGGAAGTGATGTTTTAATTTTGGTAAAAAATTAATGACATATTTTTTATGTTTAGCTATTTCTATAAGCTGCTGTTAATTTTTTCTTAATTTTTTTAGAGGTTGAACTTTAATGAAAGTGGTTTCTAAACCCGAATTTTAATTGCAAGTAATATGGATATGATGGGTGTATATTGCATAATGTTAGAGGGTGTCATTTATGATTTGTGTTATATCAGGAAACCTACATCCATTTTTCAACATTGCTCACAAGTGTTTTTCAATCCCAAGAGTTGATACACTTGATGTTTGTACTTCATGTATAAGTCAATGTGATCAGGTGGCGACGCTATTAATCAATCCAAGTATGTGTAAAGAGTCGATGTCGATTCTCATTATGCTACTCCATGCAGTCGATCCGAGAGTTGATATAGGAGTCGATGCCTTCTTATGAAAGGAAATATTCATTAGAATATTTTTATTGAGGGCGATTCTTACAAACCTTGGTGCCATGATCAATTTTATCTCCAGGTGCCTATTTCATCAATTTTGCCTATATATCGATTTACTTGCTTAATTTTCCATTTCGCCTTTGCATTTTTTGCTGGGAGTTGATTGTTTCAGGAAGGCTCGAGCAGCTTGCATAATTTTATTTTTTGACAGAAAAATGGCAGAGCAAAGTCAGAGATTAAAATTACGTGAAATGACGTGAGTTGCAACTATAATGAAATTTGTGGCCCAAGGGGACTGAAGCCTCTGAATTCATTATGAAGGATGGGTGGCTAAGATACACGTCTTTGGTATATTCCCCAAATTCGTCAAGCATACATATTGAATGACAAAGATTTATTGTGAATGGGGGAAAACCTCAAATCAAATGAGTAAGCAATTTTTCAACATTGTATTTTTGATGCAATTTTATATGCTGTCATTTTATTTTTAGTTTTTACTATTTAGAAAAACAAAATTTTAAAACCTGTTTCTAAACTCAAATTTTAATTACAGATAGTATGAATGCTAAGAGGTGTATATTGCATATTGTTAATATTAATGAGTATTAATTATTGATTTGTGTTATTTTTGGTAAGTAATTTTTTAGATTTTTGTTAAATATATAATAAAAACTATTTTTTTCATTGCTTAAATTCTTTAATAAAAAAATTATTAATGAAAGAATTTTACTTTAAATTTATTAATGAAAGAATTCTACCTTAATAGTTGAAAAGGTAACTTTTTTTTTTATGTGAGGAAAGAAATAAAAATAAATTAAAAAAATAGTTTGAAAAATAAAATTGAAATGATTGGCGCAAAAAGACAATTGCTAATGCAATTCTTGCATCATTTTTTTCCTAATCCAATTCTGTTGCCTTCGTTTTTTCTTCATCCAATTCTTGCCACGCGAAAGGTGTGATTCAATCTTACAGTTTTCAATTGGTCATCCTCAAGAAGATAATCCACGGAGGGCAGATAGTCCACTGAGAGACAATGTGAATCCGAAGAGAGTCTCTCTAAACGGCGGACCGCGGATCCGCGCTGTTCCACCTATTCAGCAATCCAGGAAACACGTTCCTCTTTCCAATTTGACAAATCAGGCATGCTCCAAATTTAAGCATGGCATTCCCCATAGCCAGGTGAAAGCATTTTCCAATTTTTGTACATTTTCTTGGTTTTGGCATTTGTATTCAGAGAATGCAAGGGTTTTAGGTTTTTTTTGGGTATTTATTCTAATTTTACTGGGCAGTTTTCTTTTGAAAATTTCTGTTTGAAATTGTAAACAAATGATTACTTTGTCTTAAAGGATCTATTAGCCAATCAACATCTTCAAAATCCAGGGCTAGAGGGACTCCCAGTGGCACAAGAGACTCTGAAATTCAAAAGGGTCCTGCAAAATCCTCTATTCCCAGACACCCTGCAAAACCTGATAATGTTGATCAAAGGTTCTCTGGTTCCTCTAATCCGAAAAATAGGATTTCATCTAGAGGGGGAAGATTTCAAATACAACTGCTACTCATTCTTCAATTATTACAGAGGCTCTACCCATCGACGGCAATGCCTCAGATATTGCTTCACTGGAGTAGAAAACCTTGCAGAACCTGTACATATCAAAGAATCATTTAAATTCAAAACCATTGGAAGGTAATTTTATGAATAAACTCTTTTTTCTTCATCGCTCGTTTGCTATGTGACCAGAATCCTGACCCGCGGGATCATTTCTTATTTCTGTTCCAATTCTTGTTCCTGCTCCTTTCCTGACCCTATATTTGTCCATTACTAATCAAATTTATATGTATAATATAGAGGGTGTTAGGGGAGTTGTTTTTTATTCCCCAAATCTAGGGTTCATTTCTTGTTTCTGTCCCATATCCCACTCCTGTCCTAACCCTATTAAAGTGCATTACCAATCAAATTTATATCCATAATATGGAGGGGGTTGGGGGGAGTTCATGCTTCTTATTACCCCAAATCCATTAGACCCATTTGTTGTTCCATTCCTTGTTTCCCATTTTTGGAAACATAGTTCTCACAATTTGAAGGCTTTTAAAAAAAAATTTCACTATTCAATGTGAGCTGCAATTTCTTGTATGCTAACTGTTATAACAATGATACTTATTATAGTCCACCTATTTGAAGAAAGGACTCCAGTGGCAGCAGGGGTGCAAGAATATAATATTGTTGACATCGACGCAGATAACAGAGATCCTCAGATGTGCACATTCTATGCCTCTGATATCTATGACTATCTTCACAACACTGAGGTACTTCCCACCCTTCATGTATTTCATATTTTTATAGGAATAAGATGGTTCAAGTATGCTATGTAATACAAGCAATTCATATGTAAGATATGACTATATTTACTAATGCAGTTCATAAGTGAGATATAATTATCACTGCTAGTTTTCTCTCAATAAATGATCAGTCTTTTAAGCACTTGCTAATGCCAATTACAACAAATAAAACACAACTACTTAAGGATTCCCAGAAACACCTGCTAGTACATATTACAGCAAAGAACCAAGGCTGTGAAGATGCCTAGAAATAGGGCATAACAGTTTGTTTTACAGGCGTCCTGATCTATGCTTGCTAAAGAAAAAGTAGGATATATCAGTAGACAAAAAGATTCATGAATCATTACACAACAAAGAAAACATTATAAGAAAGACTAATGTTTTACTCCATGAGCGAATGACTGTGCAGAGCATAATTACATATCATTGCACTCCTCCTTGCATATTGACTTTAGCAGCAAATATTTTTTCTCTGTCTGGGTCTGCATCCTGCTGTGATTGAAGCCTTGCATCTTTTCTCTCAATGTTTTCCTCAATCACTGTCTTTTTGTCCCTAGCAATCTGAGTGCAAAAACAAGAAAAACAAAAACCTAGAAGAAGTTTGCTAAAACTGTATTTGTAACTCCTCTGGCCAAATGTGGAACTTAATAAATGAAGTTATTACAAAATGTACTTAATTCTTGTTGTGGAACTTAATGGAAAATTTTATCATTTTTGTTGGCACTAGTGAACTTTTTTGGAATTGCATTATACTCGTGTTTGAACATGAAGTTGAACATGACCATGTGATTTAGCTTAGATGATGTCTTTGTACTCAGCTTTGATGGAAACTAGATGATTTTTAGAATATTTGTGATATGGTATACCATGTTTTTTTAATGTTTTTGACAGAAACGAAGATCATACAATGGGCTCAAATAATGCCAAAGGCCAAAAGGACAGCAAAAAAGACTACTTGTGCAGCAAGGAACACCATTTGAGCCACACATTATTCTGAGAGTTTGAGTTTCCTACTACCAGAGGATATCACACATCTACTTGAATAGATTTTAAAATTTTTATTTAGTATACAAAAAACGCATAAAAAACTTGGTGTTTACCATTGTGGCCAACTTGAATTTTGCTGTGCTAGCTGTCCTTGAAGCCTTAGCACAAACCTACCACTTTAATTTATACATATTGCTTCGGACTACTAAGTTGGATTATCTTGGGTGGAAGCTTCCAATGGTCTTCATAAAGGCCAGTGTGTTGCAATCCTTTGTTCAGGGTGACTCTGTGGTCCTTTTCAATCAACCACTTTATCTCACAAATGTTGAAATGAAAACCATCATTTTTTTTCTCCAATGCTTGAACACGATGAGAGAGGTGATGATTGTCTCTTTCATATTGACCATGCCACATTTGGAGATGTTTTATCCTGGAGTTGGTGGATTTCCAATGGATGCTTTCATTTATTGTGAAGCAAATCCTTATTCTCAATTATTAGTTCATGGTGACATTTGTGGGTTTATATTTATAACCACTTATTCTGGTGGGGGATTTAAGTACTTCTTCACCTTTTTGGATGCAGTTTTTACTCACAGGTCTGCAGGATTTGAACCACTACTTTACCAAATATTCTCAACATATTTCAAATTTCAATGGATCTTTTCTTTCCACACTATGGTGCTAAGTTGTATGAATCTTGGAAATGAGAATGCTTGAAACATGGAAACAACCCCTCCCCCTCACCCCACCAAAATGAATATTTTTAGGGAAACATGGTATATATATATAAAATTCATCATTTTGCAAGAAAATAAGAATGATAAATGAATTTGTAAGTAGGTTCAGAAATTAATTAGAGAGTGATATGACTTCATTTTCTATAGATTAGGGATTTGCAGACTTCCTATGTGTCCCATGCCCTTCATGGGCACTTGGGCGGCCCCTAATAAGTTAATAACTTAGAAAACATGTCTAAATGTGGTGGTTTAATGGGAAAATTCCCTAATCCTTATCGTATGGTTTTTCCAAATTGTGAAATTCCATATTGTACAACTCATGGCACTTGTGCGACTTTTTCCTACCAATTTTGACACTTCCGTGAGTTTTTGTACTGATACGTGGGTTAGGCATTTCTTGCAATTTATCTATGATGGTGATCCTTTTTCGATGTACTACACGGCAACTTCACAATCAACTTCACAATCAGATACAATTTATGCCACCTTTTGTACCTAGCAAGTCAACATGCTTTAGTGGATTCTTCTATACTTCTGCTAGAGGCCACCTTCACTAGGCTGTGTAACCATGTTGGTGTTGGAGATATGGAATTCAGGAGGGGTTATATCTTTACTATGTGGCCCATGTCCAACATTAAGGGGGTAATTTGTGCAATAATGCTTTTACTCCAAGCCCTCCTGTTCAGATTGAGGGGAGATGTTATGAATAGGGAAAATCCTATTTTGAGTTTGCTATCCATTAACCCACTCATCTTTGTATATTGGCTAGGGAGTGTTGTGGAAAAAATTGCTGAGTTGTCAGGTTTAGAGATTACTTTGGGAATGTTTGATAGAAGATCAGTCGATGCTATTTCATCTTCTATTGGAGATTTGGAGAACAATGATCCACGATGATGATTGGAAACCAACACGATTTTCATTGGATCTTCAAGCTTACTTCCATCTGGTAAGGGGATCATTTCCATTACATTTTTTATTCTTCTTGCATTGGATTGAATGTGAAATAATTTATAAATTATTGTTTTAATCTCGCTTTCATCGAGAGGCCTCTTGATATTAGTCTCCACTCTCCAGTACTCTTATTGGGATTTCAACTACTATTGGTTGAGCTCTTTTTTCTGAAGGGTGTGTTGGATTGAGTAGTCTTCTTTCTCTATTCTCTCCCGTGTACCTTGTATCTGGTATTTAACTTGTTCTTTAACTTCAAAGGAATTGCACTTGTTTTCTTTTGCTCTAAATTTGAGAACTTTCTTGAGGTTTTACAGCTTTTGTTTCTAGACAAAAGAGGGGGATCTTGTGACCTCCTCTCCACAAGCAAGTTGGACCAGATCTGCCAAAGTGCCTGAGAACAATATGGAGTTGTACTGAAAGGAGATTGGACTTTGGCTCGTTTTGCAGGTGGAGAGGGAGAGAGAAATTGGCTTATGGTCCAAGACATTAGATGGAATGATGCTTGAGAAATTTTTTCTTTTGGTGACAATAATAAGATTTGTACAAGAAGTTTGTCTAATGCTCAGTGATAAACCTGAGGTCTATCTTTTTGTTAGTCTAGATAAATTTACCATTTTGGGCTTGATGTCAATCTGGGCTCACTCTGCTGTTATGTCATACACTATTTCCTGGCATTGGTTTTTGATGAATGACTTTGTGTTCTCTCTGAATGTATACATGACACGATCAGCTGATCTCTGACCACCCTTTTTGTGTGTGGTGAGTTTGACTTGGTTATAATCCCCATGTATAAACAATCAATATGCTTCAAACAAAATTTCCAGTTCCTTCCATTTAAAATCCAACTCGTAGCGATACTTATCTTTTAAGTTCCACAGTCCATAACTTCGCTTCATTCAAGTTAATACCTTCCTATTGCAAAAAGAAATTTTAGGATCTGTAAGTTTATGTTCATGTACTAGATTTCCCACCATCATCTCACATAGATGAAGTCCCATATGTAGCAGTAATCACAACTTGCATCTCGATTGATTAAATCCTGATTCACTGAAGATGTACACAAATTAATGTGTTCCAACTTGGAGGATGGGACGACAGTGAGTAGTTGTGCCAAATATTTAGACAAAACCATGGAACACATTATCCAAGCTAATTAGAGAAGGAGATTGTTCCTTCAAGTACACTCAGAGAGAGTTGTGAACAATTCTCAAATCTTCAATAATAAAAGACTAGAAATGAAATAATAAAAGCAACAATAAATGTCGAGAAAAGCTCTTGAATCCAAACATGGATTTCCTATTAGATATGAATCATGTATTGTGGTTTGTGTCAATTCAAAATATGAGGATAAGAGTTTAGACAGAAAATATCAGGATATTGTTGAGTAATTATTTGATTATTTAAGTATGGGTTGGACTGAAAACTCTGTGATTGAAATTTGTTAACAATTTTCTAAGTCACAAGGGTTTTGGAGCGGTGGAAGTTCCTTCTTTATTTTACCAACTTGGTTAAACTAATTGTTATTTTATCTACACGACTACCTCTGTGAGGTCCATTTTTTATATAAGCATGCAGGCGTATATAAGATCAAGCTATATTCCCTTTCTATTTTTAGGAAGATTTCTCTGGGAAAATCTCCGAGAAATAGGTTGGGCATTCTCTCAATGAGAGGCCTAGATAACTTGGAAGGGAGAATAGGGCCAAAAGCAGTGTACCTGGAATTTCTCTTCAATTATTAGGACAGGAAATCCAAAGTCAAGATGAAGAAACAAAGTGGGATATGTTGAATTCCTGGGTGGACACGTGTGCCACTCCACTGATCCAGCAGGGGGACATTGAGGTATGAATTATTTTGTAGGTTAAATATTTAGTTTCTCTGAAGATTAATTCAATATCCAAATTTTGTAATTTCATACCCTTTGTACTGTATTTACAATTTCAATGTTTGTATGCTGTCTCTTGTGCCTTCTATTTTCAATCTATGTTTTGTAAGTCTAACCTATTTTCTTTCTATATAAATTTGAACATATAAATGACTGCAAGTTTGGTTTGGGCCACTGTCCAACCACAGAGTTGTGGTAATCCTATGGAACAGAAGTGGTTCACAAGCATCTATAACTGCCAAATGGTCTGGCATTGGCCTTCCCTCTAACGCAGTTGTTCAAGCTAGAGACTTGTGGGTTGTATGACTACTTCCTCTTATTTTTCATTATATTTCTCTTTTCACATCATTATCACAATTACCACAACTAAATTTGTGTTTTAGGCATTACTAAACTTTTCTGTGGGGTTTCACATAATTTTCTTCATACCCCCAGTGTCAACTGGTTACATACACCTTATCGGATGCACTGCAGAGAGCAGTACTTCACCTTCCCTCACACAAAATGCTCTAATCAGCAGCTCAACTTGGTTATAGAACTTCCTAAAGCTTGAACCCATCAATTGCTAGAGTTTCTGAGGAAAATATGAGAATCAGCTGCAAGTCAAAGCTACTAATGGGAGACTTGTGTGTCAGAGCACCTGAAGGCTTAGTATTTGGATCAAATTAGTATATCTTAGAAGGTTTTTTTGAGGATAGAATGCAGATGTATGGTTAGGAAATGGCCTCATACTTACTTCTTTCCATTCCCATTTTGACATTGCAACACTCATACCTTCGATCAAGTTTAAAGGGAAGCCTCACATCATCAGTTGCTTCATATTCTTGCAAAATGTACATTCTCAGCCCTTTGGGCTAGACCCTCACCAAAAAAACCTATCCTTCCGAGTATGAAGCAGAATGGAATTCTGATTTAAGCTGTTGCTTTATGCAAACAGAAATATAGTTTGTGTAATTTTTCTAGGCCATAATTTCAACCGATTCTTCTAGTATGAAGCGGAATGGAATTCTAATTTCCAATATGTTGAAATAGTAGAACAACTAGGGATAAGAAATCTAATGGCACAAGAGGAATAAGTGCACAAAAAGCTGTTACCTCATTTTGGAAGGTCTTGGTCCAAATAGGATCTTCAGGTTGACCTTGTCAACATTCAGTTAAGTCTTTCAAGGCATGGTTCTGCTTAGAACAAGACTGAAAACAATTAAGAGGAATGGCAAGGAAATCTAGGTTTATAATTCATTGAAACAATGCATCCACTTCAAAGATAACCATGGAATGATAACACCATATCCACATAATTAATGTGAGCTTGATAGTGGATACAAATTTTACAATCACACCTGAGATATTTCATTAGGTTTCCTAGCATTCAAAGGTTTCCCATGTTCAGAATTAGGAAAAATAGCAAGGGATTCCCATGTTTATTTTTTTTATCCTATTAATAGACACATTCTGCTCAACTATTGTATGGCTCCAGAAAACAACTTTCGATCTATTTCAAAATATTTTTTTTGTGTTCAGTCTTAAAAATTGCAGGCATCGGCAGTGCATCATTAATTTCATGTGCTTTGATTTGTGCTGCTGGTAACATTACCACAACTTCTTGTGCATGGAGATTGGTGTCACCATTTGTTTGCAGCAGCATCTTGACCTTTGCTTCGGTGTTCCATATATTTGCAGCTTAATGTTTCCTTGGTGTCGAAATCTATATATCATTTCAAGCTACTGTTTATGGTATCCATAACCACTGATCTGCATTGCATTCAACATATCTACAGTGTGCCCATGTCTTGTTTCAGTCACCCACTGTGCTGGTGACAATTTCCTGGCATTTTTCTGCCTACAAAAACTACCCATATTCTGTCTTTGCTATTTTTGATGTGTTGTCAGTTTGCAAACTTTCTAGATTTGTGGGTATCAGCCTTATTTTACATGAGCTTCATTCTCCATGGTTGCCATTAGAGGAAGCACAATTGAATCCTGCTTGGTTGTATCTTCCATCTGGGCCCTTGTTCACATTGATATCTCAGTTGACAATATGGGAATCTGGGCATTGCAGTCTGATCTATCTCTTCTTTGCATTTTCTCCACTATAGGGTGTTTTTGTATTCAAGGTTTTGTTGTTCTGCACAAACTCAACCTAGGCATCTATCTTGAACTGTCTGTAACTATGTTTATCTCAATGGGTTACATGGTCTTTGTTATGCAATGCCCACAAAAGAATCAATGCGTTCTCAAATGATGTCCATGCATGTTTCACACAAGTGATCTTCATATATCCACTCTCTGTTCATTTTCTTATGCTGCCATTTGACCCTTTCAGTGATGTCTTGATAAATGAAGATTGGTCCTGATCAATGCAGCCTTTTTTAACTTCAGTTTTGAGGTCAAAAAATTCAATATTAACTGGCCGTTGCACTTTTAAACTTTTCAAATTATTAATGCCATTTTGACTTTTCTAAAATCTTAGATATATTTGTACTTGCCTTGTTATACTTGGTGTCTAGACTTCTTATGGTGCAGCATTTTTCACCAATGATTGGCAGACTCTCAGAAACTTGATTCCAGGTTTCAGGTATATGTCATATTTGTTTATAGGTTGCACACATGTACAAATGAATGCCAAAGAGAAGAAAAAATGAGAAGATACACTTTTATTATTGAATACTTTTCTCTTACAAATATAACATCTTGATTCACACATTTATAGCATGGTGGTTTAGCCACCTAGCCTTTAAATTTTCATTTGGTCACATGTCATAACATTAACGTTAAACACATTTGTGTGTTGTTAATATTGCAATATGCCATTTTTTCAAAGAATAAAATCTCCATTTCTATTCCCCATGAAAATTGAAATCACATTTATGAGGTGTTTTCTGCACTTTTCTGAAAGTCATCAAAAAATGACTCCAGAGTTCAGTCTATCAGTCTATACTCTATAGTGTCCATAGTATTCCCTTGGGCCTTATTGATTCCTATTATCTAATAGCTTTGTACTTTGTTCTAGACCTATTCCCTGAGAGCCTCTTTGCATCTAAGCATATCTTCCCTATTCTTCAAAAGAGGAATTAGATTCCATGAGTACTCCCAAAATTTTCTAATTATGTAATTCAAATTTTGAAGGCATCTTATTAAATTAGATATTTCCCCTTGACAATATTATTATAGATAGTCAGAGATACATTTTGATTTCATCATTTTTATGTGAGTTTTGAATTTTCCTATCTGGTTTTACATTTTAATAGCCATGCATGAATTGATCTTGTGCTGCAGACAGGTTTAAGTTTAAATGTCTAAATCTTAAAAAATTTCAAGCATGTTTGCATAATTGGCTTCATATTTCATTACAGTACAAGAAGATTCTGCTTTGACAGTGCCCTAGTTTTACTCAAATGGCCTAGTTTTACTCAGATTATTGAAATTTTATGCTTATCTGATAATGTCTATAAAATCTGCTGACCCCCCAGGCACAAGAGAATGCAAAGATGCACTACACAAATGCCTAAAGTCAGTGATTCTAATGATGTGTCTAGAGGGATTTTGGAGAAGTTACCAAAGCACCTGAATGTTGTTCCTCCTAGAGTTCTCAGTGGTTCATTATCAGGTGTTACTGCTGAGACATATAATGCTGATACACAGTTGTGGAGAAAACACGTGAAAGGATACAAAAGAATGAAGAAATATATTGGGGAGAGTAGATATCGCAATGTTATGGACATGAATGCAGGTCTTGGTGGCTTTGCAGCAGCACTTACATCCGACAAAGTTTGGGTTATGAATGTTGTCCCAACCATTGCAAAAAAGAATACACTTGGTGTGATATATGAAAGAGGCCTTATTGGAATTTATCATGACTGGTATGGTTACCCTTCATTTCTATTTTAATTTTTGCAAGGCTTTAATTTTTGCTATAGAAATATAACCTATAGTTGGAGGACCACAATTCACAACAATGTACATGCATAGGTGGAAAACTAGGTTTCCACTCTCATCCCATTTTGGGAAAAGGATTATAGGAACAAATTGCATCTAATATGTAATATAACATGTAAAAACTATGGTTTTGTATCCTTATACCTTTTTAATGGCCCTAGTGAAGCACAATAGATTGACAGACAAGATGCTCACCCAATTGAAATCATGCCATGCGTCTACTACACGATGCGCCAATAGATTCCATTCTATTTTAAAATGAGAGGATCCCTCCTCGCCATATAACATAAAAATCATGGTTTTCATAAACCGATATGGGTATCTCAAGTATTGTGTAGAATACATCCAATTATTCTTTTCTAAGAAGGCCTTATATTCAGTCCACCAATCTTTCAATTTTTTTACTAGATTGAATTCCTTGGCTCTGTACTCATCCAGAAATGTTTTGTTCAATAGCATTTGAATTTTCTTCAGCTTGAACATTATTTTGAATGAATAGGGTTGTAAATAAGCTATGAAACCCTACCTTCACTTATGACTGATCTCATTCCAAGATTAATGTGTCTGAATATCGATTTGACAACATCGTTATATGGTAATATTATTGGTTTGGTGGCAATCAAGTAAAGGATGTGCTTTCTGATATTTAAAAAAACCTCTAATTCATCATGGTCCTTATGGAAGTCTTCATTGATGAACATTCTATACATGTATTTGGGCACTCAAGGTCATCTTGGAATCCAATTAAATGATTTGTATCCATGA
>LPNX010393590.1:53917-120116 GCA_001517045.1 Pseudotsuga menziesii
AGTATTTTGTTTTTGCAATGATTTATGGAGTTTGAGGATATGCCCTTATCTGAAATCCATATGGAATGCTTAGGTAGCAAGCTGGGGTGCATAACTTTTGAAGAGAAATGTTTTGACCATGTCATTTGCACCAAGGGATTCACATGAAGCCCAAGTGCAGTTTTCTTTGGAGCAAGGCATGCCTGCTATGATTGGTGTAATGGAGACACAGCAGCTCCCTTACCCTTCCCATAGTAGGGATCGAAACGTTGAGATTTGCAAAATCATCCAACGCAGCTCCTCCTTATTTACAATTCTCCACTGCGTAAATGACTACTTTCATAAATACTAGTTACTGGTAAGTTGTAATAGTAATAATTATGTAGTTTGTAGATTGATATCTATCATAAATTTGTTTGAATATCATCATTGTCAAGCAATAACAACTTCTTAAAGGGTGCTATCTCAATGGTAGAGCGCTTGCCTAATTATAGGCAGGAGGTTGGTGGTTCGATTCCTCCATGCCCTATCATAAATTTGTGACTACAAAAACAACTAAATTCACATATATACGACTATTAGTAGCTAATTTCTCGTATCTTAGTCGTATTTAGCTTAGTCATTAATATGTTAACATCTAGTAGTTTATTTAGTCATATATTTGGTCATTAATGGTTGCAATCAGTGACTAAATCAGCGACTAAATCAATTATTAACTCAGTGACTAAATCAATGACTAAATCATTAACTATCAATTACTAAAACAATGACTAAATAATTGACTATCAATGACTAAAGCATTGTCTATCAATGACTAAATCATTGTCTATCAATGACCAAATCAGTGACTAAATCAGTGACTACTAAGTCAAGCTATTAATGACTAGTGAAATACGACTAGCTATAAGATAGTGGTAATTTGCTACTATTAGTCACCGACTCAAAAATAGTCATTTATAGCCTGATTTTAGTCATTTTTTTAGTCATTAATTTCTCATTTTCTACTAGTGATGGTTGAGTCCCACCCTCCACCCAGTTTGCACAAGCCAACCGCCACACCCACACCTGGACTACCCCAACCCAAAAGGGCTAGGGGCAAGAACACCAAAGCCACTGCAGAGCCATGACAAGTCCGACCTTTCGCCATCTATGAGCAATAGGGCCATCCAACTCAAAATTGCCCTGAAATACCAGTGATCCGTGTGCATATAGATGCCATGGATACAAACAAAAACATCCCCGTGGTTGAACTCCCAAAAAACACCGATAGTTAGGAACAAGGCATTGAGGACAAACCATGCTTGCACCCTTTGCAGCTTGTATGGCCACTACTCCCACCATTGCCAAGACCTACCCAAATTTTGAATGGCTCTCACTGACCTCTGTCACCATTCCCTTGAGTCTGAGATCACCTTGATCGAAGAAGTTCACCCACCACGTCCTTCATCAGACACCATGTCCATTTACATGATGTCCAGTTTGATCGACCCACTCATCTCCTCCTCCACCGACGGTCCATTGGACCTGTCTCTTCGTTGCTTCAGCAACAATGAGGAGATACTTGAAGCTCTGACCGCTCCTAAATACCCATGCGACAACATGCACCATCGCTCGTTCTTCCTCTCAGAATAATTGGTGTCACAATCTAACCAGTTTTTCGTGGAGACCAAGGATTTCATCCATGGGAAGGTCGAATGGTTCAAGAACCCAATCCCAACACCTAATGCCTTCGAAGAAGGGAACACGGGGAACATTTCTCCAACCATAAAAATCAACATCTCAAACAACTCTAAGATCATTGAAGAAATCATGCTGGGGGCATCTTGCTCCCCGTAAGAGGTCGATGCCTATAAAGCTCTCTTCCAAGAATTCCATGACATCTTTGCTTGGTCATACACTAGATTTCCCAGCGTAGATCCATCTATCGTGGAACACCACATCGAAACATGGCCTGATGTGGCACCCATATGCCAAAAGCAATGGACCATCCATCCATCCAAAGTGGCTGTGGTGAAAGCCGAGATAGAGAAGCTGCGCACAGCCAGCTTCATTTATCCCATTGCGTACACCACTTGAGTTTCTAATCCTCTTCCTAGGAATAAAAAATAGGGTACCATTCATGTTTGCATAGAATTCTGTGACCTCAATGGGGCATGTCCCAAAGATAAATTCCCCACACCTTTCATTGACCAGATCATCGATGCATGCGTTGGACATGAAGCCTTTTCTTTCATGGACAGTTTTTCTAGATACAACCAAATCCAAATCTGGAAAGAAGACCATTACAAAATAGCATTCATGACCCCATGGGGCACATTTTCCTACCAATTCATGCCCTTTGGTCTAAAAAATTCCAGAGCCACCTTCCAGCATGCCATGACACACTACCTCTGCAACCTCGTTCACATCATGTTGGCTTGTTCTGACAACCTCATCACGTGGTCAGAGAAGCAAACACAACACATGGATGACTTGTGACAAGTCTTCATGCAATGTCACCAGTGCAGAATCTACTTGAACCCACCCAAGTGTGTTTTCTGTGTCCCCACAGGCCATCTACAAGGATTCCTCGTGTCACACAAAGAAATTACCGCTGATCCTTGGAAAGTCCAAATGACTTTCCCTCTAAGGTCACCCCTTTGAGTGACATCGTTACAACTCGTATTATAGTGTTTCTATTTCTTTGTTTTACACATTTTTTCCAAATTGGCTCTTATGTATCGTTTCCTCTCGTTGCTTCAGATGGAGCACACCTTAGATCGGTATATGGGATTCACATATGGAGCAAGCAGATGGTCTCTGAACCTCACCTCGGTTGCATGGGTAATCTACTCCCCCTCGCACGAGTTGATCCGCATCGATAGAATATGCATGGGCACCGCAACCAACAACCAGGCTGAATATGATGGTGTCAACGGCCTCTTGTTCACCGCTCTCCAGTTAGACATTCACCTTCTTGATGTGTTCTTAGAATCCCAGCTGCTTGTTTCTCAATTGAAAAACCACTACCAAGTTCACGATCCATGCCTCTTCAGAAATTAACTATGCACTAAATATATAGTTAGAACATTTGAATCAATCACATTCACACATGTTCTCAGAAACCTCAATAGTGTGGCAGATCAAATGGCTAACGATATTCTAAATTGGCACATCCACAATCGCATATAGGAAATATACAACCATAACATCATGCATGATCATGTCTAAAAAATACACGCACAGTGTAATAATACATCACATAGACATTTGCATTCCATATAATAATAAAAAGAATCACATAATAAAACCATAGAGGCACATCCACATGCATAAAAATATATATATATATAACTTGATCAGGTGCATGTCCAAAATATGTCCAATACAAAAATGAGAAGCCACATATGCTTTCTCAGTAGAATATACATAAGCGACACAAAAAACCCCTAAGTGCACCAACGCACTAGGGACAGCCCCACTAGGCCACTAATCGAATTCAAACCCATCATCTGACTCAGTATCATCATCTTCCGAAGAGGACTCCTCCGCTGTAGGAAGATCACCTCTCTCTATTTGACAAAAGTGCTCACAAGGCGCCGCCATCTTCCTCATCACGCTAGTCAACTCTAGAGGAAGGTTGTGAATAGTAACAATCAAATTAATATTCAGGTGATGCCAGCCATCATCTGACACTCTAGTAGAAAGCTCCTCCATATAGATCTAGGCACTCCACTATATTGTTCCAAATCATTAAAACCGAGTGACCTGGAAGGCAGAGGGGGTAGGGAAGGAGGGCTTCTCACGGCGCTAAGCATCCTTCCTATTGACCAGCCTAGCATTTGGGAGGTTACTTGAGGATCTATGTATGGGCTTAGTCCCATTGTGTTGAGATCCCAGCACCTTCTCTTGGTTGAAGATGAATATTAGTGTGAGGTAGACATCTAGTTAAGCCAATAAACATTCAGGGTTAATCACTGTATTTGTTCACAATTTCTGATTATTCAATGTTAGCATACATAAACATAATGAAATGAACTATACCATGATTAATTCATAAACCATTTGCAGAAACCAAATACCATAAAAACAAACAAACAAACACACCATACCAACTAATTAACCCAACTCAGTTCATGACGCTGAGTGAGCCTTAAAATTTACCAATTTACACTAAGTACAAACAACTCTGTAGTATTTGAGGACATAAATCCCTAACTGCTTCAACTATGGGAAGTACTTGTGCTTTTCCCAGAAACTCATTGTGAGGAGTACCATAGGAACCCCAAAGTAGCTGGCCGGTGAGAGGAATGACCAAGTGAAATGGGCAACGACCCGTTCTAATTGAGTAGAAACACCTGTGAGGAAAAAGCCAAGTGTTATCTCTTGGCAATCTTGGTGGCCAAGTGACCACCTGCAGCCAATAGGAAGCCACTGAAACTGGGGTCCAAACATCATTCCCACCAAGTTTCAGGTATAAAATCTAACACAATTGATCCTCCATGCACTTCCTCATGCCTAAGAGGTGAAACACCACCATTTGGAGCACTCAATCGACATCATCAAATGCACTCTCAACGATCTCCCACACCATCAAAAGGCCACATAGCCTCTGATTCTGATTCAGGACCATATCAGTCTAAAGTAGACCTCCATACTGCACCATCAAGCCCCATGGCTAGTGCAAATTCGGATCCATTTTACGGCATAACCATAGCAAGTGGACCCATGTCCACATTACAACCTGTCACCCACAACCTAGCAAGAGGTCCAAGCATAGTCATGTAGACTGTCATTAGTCAGTTTCCACAACCTATAGTGGCCAGCCAAGCTGGCCCACTAATAGCACACGGGGGCAGTGGCCCTGCCACACAAGGGGGCCGTGGACCATCCACTTACATTGCTCCTACTATTATACATGGGGTCAATGTCCACACCACTCATACCATCCCACCCACAACACTTGGGGGCATTGGCCCATCCGTAATGGTGCCGCCTCAAGCACCCCGAGTCGTGCAGATGCATTATGCACCTACAAACCCCACCACCATCACAGCCCCATCCCACATCAAATTGGGGTAAAATATTCCATTCATGGCTCACCTTAACTTTCCTAACTTATCCAGATTAACAAATAACCCCATTCGCCATCAAGCATTTTGGCCTCCAATTCCAACTAAGATGCCATCAGACATCCCCAAGTTTGAAGGCAAAGCAGGGGAATGTCCCAAAAACCACATAATGACATTCCATTTATGGTGCTCATCCAACAACATCATAGATGACTCCATCTAGCTGAGGCTATTCCAACGCACCCTTACATGCACTATGGCCAAATGGTACATCGAGCTGCCATAGGCCAAATACCTGGACTTCAACTCCCTAGCCTTCATGTTTCTATAGTATTTCCAACTCCCTGTCAGATATGATGAAGGGGTGGATATCTTGTTATCCTGTCGCCAAAGCACCGCCACTCATATAATGGACCATATCCATGAGTGGCGATGACGTCATAGTCTATGCAAAATCTAACTTGACGATAGGATCTTCTTGGATTGGTTCCTTAAGACCTTGCTCTCGCCCATAGAAAAGGACATCGCATCCGAACGTCTCCAACCTAAAGAATAGGCCATACTGAAGGCCCAATAATTTGACCTTATCTATGCTCAGTCTGGGTACCTGTACAACATCATTCCAGATGCTCCCCATTCAAGTACCTCCTACTATGATGCACCGAGGGCATTCCATGCTACCAACTACATCATAGGATCAGTCTCCCAATAGCCACAACCTTAACCAACACCACCTGTCGTTACACAACAATCAAGAAACACTGCTAGTGTTGCTTACTAGAACCAAGTTTTGGACTATGCAAGAATGATGTCTCAGTCTGGAGCAACAACTTCCTACGTAGAGCCTGCGCCAGCGTAGCGGGCTCAGGCCATGGCATGGCCAACACAATAGTATGTGGGGAAAATTCCCACATTTGTGGCACCACCACCCCCACAAATATACTATGCACTACTAGTGCAACTAGTTAAAGCCCCCACCCTAGCTCGACCCGCTCCATTGGGACAAATGTTCGCACAGCAAAACCGTCCCAACCATCCTACCCCCAACAATCAACAAGAGAAATCTTGAATTACCCCCATTCCTATGCCCCCACATACACAGGATTGCCAATAACACCACAGCTAGAGCTGCAGTTAGCTATAGCATTATGGATGATTTGGCCCAAATGCCAACTGCCATGTCCTCTCTTGTGGTACTTAAAACATGCCCAACATAGCGAAAAATATTACTAGCCGCTCTAGGGGCAGTATACCCCTCTGACTCCAAGTTGATTAGATTTGACACGGAGAAAAAGGAACCACACATGCCCTCAATCATCACCTTCCAAATCCTGGTGTCCATATGGAATTTAGTCATGCATCGGTGCATAGTAGATGAGGGGGCATCTACATGCGTTATGTCTACCTTGGTTTGGCAGAAACTTGGATCACCAATTCTATAACCAACCTCCACAACTTTGTGGTCTTATGATGGCCATCCCACTAAATCCCAAGGAATCCTCCCCCATGTCCCCATCACATTAGCTGGCAAAACAGTGGTGATCTACATAGAGGTCGTCAATGCTCAACTGGACTATAACCTTCTCCTCGAAAGAAGTTATATGTACGCCATGAGAGCGGTAGCATCAACTGTCTTCCGTCTCATGATGTTCCCCCATGAAGGGAAGATTATGACAGTTGATCAACTCACTTATCATGATCCACAAGGGTTAACAACACCCGCAAATGTTATCCCTACCATCACCACCATTGATCCACAATGGACGACTACACACACTAATGTCATCCCTACAATCAACACTATGGTTAACAACACACCAACCTACCCATTATTGAATGTGGGCCCTAGGTTGTAAGCCAATCCCACCATGAAGGCTCCTTTCCCCTTAGTGTCACTGCCATTGATAGAAAATGAGACTGTATACATGTGCATGGTCTCATCCAGCACCGCTGCACCCAAACAACAACTGCAGCCGCATCCCCAACCACAACACCAACAACAGCTGCAACATCACTCATAGTAGCAGCATTATGCACAACTGCAACCATAAGCACATTCCCACATGCAACTGTCGGGGATTTATTTTGGGCTCATTCCCAGTCCATACGATTCCCTTCCTCTTCCCCCAACCTAGTGTCATGAGAAAGCCAGTCATGGCCACCTTAAGCCTACCTAACTTTATGTTGGGAATCCCAGTGTGGTATCTTAATCCACCAACTCAACCAGCAATGCCCAAGGTTGTCTTAACCTTGGGGAAACCTATCATGGTTGAGTCCCACCCTCCACCCGGTCTACACAAGCCAACCATTGCACCCGCACCTGCACTACCCCAACCCAAAAGGGCTAGGGGCAAGAACACCAAAGCCACTGTAGAGCCACGACAAGTCCCACCTTGCACCGTCTATGAGCAATAGGGACATCCAACTCAGAATTGCCCTAAAATCCCAGTGATCCATGCGCATCTAGATGCCATGGATAAAAACAAAAACATCCCCGTGGTTGAACTCCCAACCACACCGATAGTCAGGAATAAGGCATTGAGGAAAAACCATGCTTACACCCTTTGCGGTTTGTATGGACATTACTCCCACCATTTCCAAGACCTACCCAAATTTTGAATGGCTCTCACTGACCTCTGTCACCATTCCCTTGAGTTTGAGATCACCTTGATCGAAGAAGTTCACCCACCACCTCCTTCTTCAGACACCATGTCCATTTACATGATGTCCAGTTTGATCGATCCACTCATCTCCTCATCCACCAACGGTCCATCGAACCCGTCTCTTCATTTCTTCAGCAACGATGAGGAGATACTTGAAGCTTTGACTACCCCTGAATACACATGGGATGACATGCACCATCGCTTGTTCTTCCTCTCGGAAGAATTGGTGTCGCAATCTGACCAGTTTTCCATGGAGACCAAAGATTTCATCCATGGAAAGGTCGAATGGTTCAAGAACCCAATCCCAGAACCGGATGCCTTCAAAGAAGGGAACATGGTGAACATTTCACCAACCATAAAAATTGACATCTCAAACAACTCTAAGATCATTGAAGAAATCATGTTGGGGGCATCTTGCTCCCCGAAAGCGGTCAATGCGTACAAAGCTCTCTTCCAAGAATTCCACAACATCCTTGCTTGGTCATACACTGGATTTCCCAGCATAGATCCATCTATCATGGAACACCACATCGACACATGGCCTGATGTGCCACCCATATGCCAAAAGCAATATACCATCCATCCATCCAAAGTGGTTGCGGTGAAAGCCGAGATAGAGAAGCTGCGCACAACCAGCTTCATTTATCCCATTGCGTACACCACTTGGGTTTCTAATCCTGTTCCCATGAATAAAAAATAGGGTACCATTCACATTTGTACAGACTTCTGTGACCTCAATGGGGAATGTCCCAAAGACAACTTCCCCACACCTTTCATTGACTAGATCATCGATGCATGCACTGGACATGAAGCCTTTTCTTTCATGGACGGTTTTTCTGGATACAACCAAATCCAAATCTGGAAAGAATACCATTACAAAACAACATTCACAACCCCATGGGTCACATTTTCCTATCGAGTCATTCCCTTTGGTCTAAAAAATCCCAGAGCCACCTTCCAGCACGCCATGACACACTGCTTCTGCGACCTTGTTCACATCATGTTGGCCTGTGCCGACAGCCTCATCACATGGTCGCGGAAGCAAACACAACACATGGATGACTTGTGACAAGTATTCATGTGATGTCACTAGTGCAGAATCTACTTGAACCCATCCAAGTGTGTTTTATGTGTCCCCACAGGCCGTCTACAAGGATTCATCGTGTCACACAAAGAAATGACCGCTGATCCTTGGAAAGCCCAAACGACTTTCCCTCTAACGTCACTCCTTTGAGTGATAGTGTTACAACTCATATTATAGTGTTTCTATTTTTTTGTTTTACACATTTTTTCCAAATTGAGTCTTATGTATCGTTTCCTCTCGTTGCTTCAGATGGAGCACACCTCAGATCGGTATATGGGATTCACAGATGGAGCAAGCAGATGGTCTCCGAAACTCGCCTCGACTGCATGGGTAATCTACTCCCCCTCTCACGAGTTGATCCACATCAATGGAATATGCATGGGCACTACAACCAATAACTAGGCTGAATATGATGGTGTCAACGGCCTCTTGGTTGCCACTCTCTAGTTAGACATTCACCTTCTCGACGTGTTCTTAGACTCCCAGCTGCTTGTTTCTCAATTGAGCAACCACTACCGAGTTCACGATCCCTGCCTCTTCAGAAAGTACCTGTGCACTAAATAGATAGTTAGAACATTTCAATCCATCACATTCACACATGTTCTCAGAAACCTCAATAGTCTGGCAGATCAAATGGCTAACGATATTCTAAATTGGCACATCCACAACCGCATATAGGAAATATACAACCATAACATCATGCATGATCATGTCTAAAAAATACACGCACTATGTAATAATACATCACATAAACATTTGCATTCCACAGCATAATAAAAAGGAATCACATAATAAAACCATAAAAGCGCATCCACGTGTGTCAAAAAATATATATATAAGTCGATCAGTCGCATGTCCAAAACGTGTCCAATACAAAAATGAGAAGCCACATATGCTTTCTCAGTAGGATATACATAAGTGACACAAAAAAACCCCTAAGTGTACCAACGCACTAGGGACATCCTCACTAGGCCACTAATCCGACTCAGACCCATCATCTGACTTAGTATCATCATCTTTCGAAGAGGACTCCTCTGCTACAGGAAGATCACCTCTCGCTATTTGGAAAAAGTGCTCACAAGGCACCGCCATCTTCCTCATCATGCCAGTCAACTCTAGAGGAAGGTTGTGAATAGCAGAAATCAAATTAATACTCAGGTGCTGCCAGCCATCATCTGAAACTCTAGTAGCAATATCCTCCATACACGGCACCAATCCATCCATATCTCAATGCCGCCTATGGGAGCTCCCGGTAGGAATAGCCGCAGGAGGTACGGTAACAACCCGCCTTCAATGCCCAAGCGGCAAGTGAGGACCAACATCTGCACATACAAACAAGGACACCATCAGTCCACGTATATCGATATGTAAACCACTAACTAGCTCAACTATACTATGCATAAAGATGAACATAAAAACATCACACATACATACCGGCTGGTCTCCATGCCTGGATAGGAGGTGGGGGAATCTCAGGGTCTCCCTACAAATCCATACCCACATATGGGTACTCCTCGATCACTATAGGAAACTAGAGCCACTGCTCCAACAAATCCTCCATAAAAACGTAGCCCACTCTACCGCCACCCTCGCGAATCATCATCTGGCACCACTTGTACATCCTCGGCTCCCGCGGACCACTGTCCTGTATGGCCCGATGAGGACAAAGTGTAGGTACTTTCCCAAAGAATAAAGCACACAAGAAGGAGCCAAAAAAAAAAACTAGCGGCAGTAGTCTTCGACTTGTTCAGCTGACGTTGAACAACCTGCAGATACATCTCGCCCCATGCATAATACGTGCCACCTATAGCATGCTCTACTAGCTATAGCTGACCACTAGAAATCTTGTGCCTCCTTGTGGAACCCAAGATACACTGCAGTAAGGTCCCCACCACCCATGTGGACAAATCCTCGATGTCACACATTAGGATGTATGAACCACGCAACGCATGCCATAGCGTAACAGTGTCGATCACACAGATCCTCCAATGTCACCCCCCAAGACATCATAGGTACCAAGTCGCCAACCAATCCCAATATAGGGAGCTTAGTAATGAAGTATACATCCTTCATCATAATATCAATGTGTTGGCCCTGAAAGAGGAACAACTTCTCGTCAACATCCCAGAAACCTATCAGTGTTTGCACCAGCAAACCCAAGCTCCACATAAGGGGTATCCTCATAAATTTCAGCAATCCACAATGGGATAATGTATCTCTAACAATCTCTTCATGCAAGGATGCATCCCTGGCACTCTTGCAGTATCTCTCCCTCCACTTGATCTCCACCATCCTGCACAAGCAGAAACCCTGATGTGAGCCATTGCCATCATAAACAAATCACCCAAAAAAGGCTAGGGTACACCTGTTTGGGCAAAAGGATCACCCAGGGCACTCATAGTTGCCTCATAGGCACACCCATGGTGCACCTTTTCCTTTGAAAGGTGCGACTTGGCCCCCATGAAACCCCAAACTACTCATGGGGGGCCTCTAGGTGACCAAATCTAGCAAATAAACGACCAAAATGATGAGATTTAGTGAGACTTTTTACCTGCAAGTCACGGCACGCAAAACTGTCGATCAGATCAAAAGAAATCATTAAATGAAGAATTAGGGCCCACCTCTCCAACTCCACAATGAAAAGTGACAATGACACTTCACCATGTGGAACCCCCCTTTTATAGGCCCCATTTGACCTAATTTCTTCCGCTCGACATAACAGGACCATACGGACTTCGTTTGAGATGCCGTTTTCCCCACTGGTTTCAGAATTATGCCCTCTATCCCTTTATGAGACCATTGTCTCATGTTCAACAAGTCAATTTTGGGACCATTTCCCACTAGTCACCTCAATTTATGAGCTATGACATGACAATGCAAGTGTCTACGGACCTGTACTTGTATCACAATCCCCAATAGCAACTCATGCAAGTTTTTGGGCCACCGCGCATTAAGGAATGTAATTTTACTTTTATTTTTGTATTTATAATTGTCTTTTCCACCGCACCTTACGCGGACATCTGGACCATCGTCCACAAAACCCATTATTTTTCTTGCATGTATTTGGCATGTAAGTGCCTCCGGACTTGTACTTACATTACATGTAGTCAATTTTGTCCGTTGCAACACACCGTTGTAATCTCACAGATCACATAAGGTTACCAATAATACATACTAAAACATAACTATAAATCAGATACAAGAGATAAGAACAGGTAGGAAAACATATTATATTAATGTAATGAGTTCATACAAGTCACAGAACTGAACTGAGTTCTTGCTTGGCTCAACAACCTAATATATACAGGTTACAAACAGTTACAAATAACTACCTGTCGGTTCGGTGAACCGACACGACTGTTAGTTAGCCGACTAATCTTTCTAGTTAGCCGGTCGACTGACTTAGTCGGCTGATCGACTAGTTGTCCCATCGACTTAGTCAGCTGACTAAGTCGGTCTTCGTTCAAGTCAAATTATGTCGACTTGCTCCTTCTACATCTCCCCCACGAACAAAACATTTCTTCGTCCCGAAGAAACAAGGAGGTACAAAAAATGAACCCTTGTGAATGCAGTCAGACTTGCTCGTGCTGTGGACTGTGCAGACGGATAGTCGGTCTCCTTTGGACACAAACTTCGACGATAGCTGGAGCTGTGATGGCAAGATGATGCTGAAAGTCGGTCCAACTCTAAAATGCCTTCTGGATATCGATCGTTAAGGTAGTGACACTTGAAAGGATCGACATCTTTTCAAACATGGGCATTTCTGCTATATTTTCCATGTTGGGACCCAACAGTTGGTTTTGCTCTTCTGCAGCATTGATGAGCTGTTTCATCTGTGGAAAAATGATGTCAAATTTCTTTAAGTTGGGAATGGCCTGTTGAACCCATTGATGTGCCTCTCATTCCAACTTCTACAGTTTGTTGGTCTCCATCACAATTTGTTCTTCAATGGTCTGCCGCAGTTCTGCCTCTGTCAACTTTCGGCTCTCCAAAGCCTGAATGCCCTGCCTTGCCTGCCTTGTCTGCTGATAGACCTGCCCATAGTGGTTAGGCCAGTCTCGTAATACTTCTTCAGTAACAACTGATTCTTCCATATGATCCTGGAGGACCTTGTATGCCTCCGAGAATGCAGTGTGTTGGGCCAAGGGCAGTTGAACAGTCTCCTCCTTTTGCTCTTCCTTGGTCTCTTGCATCAGGGTCTGGACAGTCGATACCATTGTCTCGAAGAGCTGGTATGCTCTTTCAAGTGGTTGATCTGTGTCGACTTCGAGAGGGCCTGGTACCACGGTCTGAACTAGAGCTCTGCATCTGCCAAGAAACTCGACTTCTTCTGCATTTTTGGCTACCAGCTCTTTATTTTTCTGATCTGTCCTTTTCTTTGACTCTTTGGCCACAGTTTTCAGGAGTTGGCTGACCTCGGTGTCGTCCAAGGAACTTGCATCCCTTAGGCTAATCCAGAGACCATATGTTATATGTTGCTCTTTCTTTTTCTTCTGTTTGTTGGGCTGTTGTTCTTGGGTATCTGCAGTAGTTGAGGTTGGGTCTGTGGTTGATGGAATGGAGGCTGAAGTTTTTTCTTGTTGGTTAGGTGGTATAGAAGATGGTTGTGTTTCTTTTTGAGTATGTGGTCGGGAGGTGGGGGGTATTTCTATTTGAGGAGGTGGGATGTCCGCTTCTAGTTGTGAAGATAACAGTGGCTGTGATGGGTTTGGCCGTAATTCTGGGGGTGGGGATTTTGACGGTGGAGGTGGTGGGGAGGGAGGTTGTGATGGTGGTGGTGTTGGGGATGGAGTGGGGGTATGGATAGGGGTTGAAGGGTTGGCTGGAGTGTGATGTGAACTTTTGTCGGAATAAATACCTGCTTCCGAAGGTGTAGATGGTAGGTCATCCTGTGCGTCGGTGTCGAGTGGCTCTGTAACAAACTTTGATGTGCCTAGTACGTCACCCTGTTCGTCGCGGGTGAATGTTGTCGTAACAGTTGCATATGGCTTTCTGCTTGCATAGAGAGGGGATTTTGTCTGTATTTTATGGGCCGACTTAAACAGTCCAGGAAGTGTCGCGAAGAAAGCTTTAAGCTCAGCGTCCTGGTCAACCCTGGCTCTGAGTGCCTCCGGGATGGCGCGTTGATATTCCTCAAGGGGACTATCTTCCTGCTGTACTTGTGCTTGTTATTTGACTATGGTGGTCGGGGATGGGGGGGAAGGGGTCGACATAAGGTTGACCACATTTTCAGGTGTCTGTGCCATTTTTTCTTTCTTTGGCCGACCCTCCGGAGCTCCTGCGTCCACGTACCGTTGAAACTAAACCTCGACTGACAATTTATTGGCACGGGCATCCTCGACAATGTCGACGGCCATGGCTGCTAGTTCCTCCTCCTCATCGGATGAGTCGGCCAGGATAAGCTTGTGCTTACCCCTACCTTGTTGTAATTTTTGGGCTTTGATATTTTTCCTTACGACAGCTATCTCCTTAGCCAGCTTCTTGATGATGCTCTTAGATAAATCATATTCTGGGTCGTTGCCTTCGACTTCTCCTGTCTGTACTTGAGTGGGGTTGAAGGTTGCTGGGGCTGGAGGAGTTTTCTGTTGTTGTAGTGGTATTGTTGGTTGTTGTTGTTCTGTCAGCTGGGGGTCGACTATTTTTGCAGTTGAAGGTTTGACAGTGATGTGTACCCGACTAGTGGGCACAGTCGGGGTGTCCTTCGACACAAATGTGCTGATGTATAAGTTCAGCTCGTAGTCCTCTTCCTTTTCCTGGTCGGTGAGTGGCTTGATGATGGAGAAGTCAACCTATTTGGAAGCCTATGGAGTTGGTATCTTTGTCTGTGCTTGTCTGGTCAACTCTCGAAAAATCTGCTCGACCGTTGGATAGTAGTCGAGGTCCTGTGCTTTGGGGTCTTGACCTCGCATGTACCATACTGATGTATGGTCAAGTTCTAAGTGGATGTGAGACTCAGCAGGGAGGTTTCATCGGATGTTCTGGGGCACCCTCCACCTCGTCGTGTGAACCTTCAACTACTAGAACCAGTTTTCCAGGAAGACTTTCCCTGTTCCAACTCATGTAGGGTGCCTTTTTGTGAAAAGGGCTTAAACCGGTGCATTTGGAACCTGGTTGACTCCTGAAAGACTGGACTACCTTCCACGAAAATATGGTACATAATGATCCAGAGAATGAGAGAGGGGAATTTGATCATATCTCCCATATCCTGACAGCGTTCACAGATGGTTTTGATCATGTCGGCAACATAATCACCCCATCGGTAGATCCGACCATCGGTCACGATTGTGTCGACCGCTTCCAACATCTCTAGTTTAAGGTCGCTGTCCCGACCTACCAAGGTAAGGGTGATTGCTATGATTTTAGCCACGATTTGTGGTGTCCTTGTCACAATCTGGCCGATCATCAGTCCTTTGGAATTCTTGCCCGACGGTGAGCCCGTAAGTTCTTGGACTAACCCGTATTTGATGCCAATAGGTATAGGGATTCCTTGGTTGGACAGACCCGTAAGCTTGGAGATAACATCCCCGGTGATATCAATCAGCTGGTCGAAGTAGAACCGGCCGTTATGGTAGCGACTGATAATGAATTTAACAAATGCTTCCTTCGTCCCACCGAAGCTTGCCATCAGTGGTGCGTTAGGATAGTTGAAAATGCTGCTCTTCCAAATTTTCTCAGTGTCCTGGGTCATTCGGTTGTCGACAAAGGCCCACTCTTGGATCTCTTGCCAGAGTTTCTGGAATGGTCCCTCCTGGACCTTTGCATTTTTTATGTTCTTTAAGCGGTTGAGCAAGGGGGTGTCCTCTGCTTGCAGCTCCTTTTCCTTAGCTGTAGCTCTGGTTAGTTTGGGTGCCATTTTGTCAGACTGGTCGGGGTTTTGACAGGGTTCTTGTGTTTTGTTTGACTGAGATTGTGGGTACTCTTAGGGAAATAGGTGTGGTGAATGAACCTTCGACGGTCCATTATTTATAGGCGTCGTTGGGGTTGAGTGTTGGAATGGGCGTATTAATGGTGGACTTGACAGTCCAACTGCAATACTCGAGTGCGACTTAATGAAGGATCTATTTCAGCGCTCGAGGCCATCAATGCGTGATGGGACTTTTGAAGTCGATGGTCGGCGTCGTGGGTGAAAATGGTCGACTTGACTAGTCGATGAAGATGGTCGATGGTGGTGATGTCAGTTGTCGAAGTAGTGAGTTGCTGTCATGGCTGGTTGTGTTGGATGTATTATTTTGTTTTGGAATTTTTCTATCTTTTTATGGGTTTTGGTTGACGGTTAAGGTCGTTATTTGATTTTTTTTTTCCTGTAACGTTTGAGTCGGGCTCCATTAACGAGCTTCCGAAATACTAGGCCCTGTAATGTCTTCAGTCGGACAGAATCATTGGGATGTATTTCTTCGACAACGTAAGGTCCCATCCATTCTGTGTGTAATTTCTTGGGTTTTCCCTTGACTCGACTATTATAAAGTAAATCAAGGTCGCCGACTGAGAGGTTTTTGTTTTTGATGTTGTGGTCGTGCCAGGATTTCTGTTGTTGTTTATGAATTTCCTGATGCTGAATAGCCATGATTCTATGTTCTTCTAGCTTACTGAGTTGAAATAGTTTGTCCTTTCTTGCCTGTTCGACATCGACATGTAGTATCTGTGCAATAATAGGTGTTTGCTGTCGGAAATGTAAGGGGACGACTGCTTCCTACCCATAGACTAGTTGAAAGGGGGTTTGATCGGTCGACCGCTTATATGCTATCCTATATGCCCAGAGAACCGCAGGGATTTTCTCATCCCAGTCGTCTTTGTCGGTGTTGCATATTTTGGTTAAGCCTTTTGTCAAAGTTTTGTTAAAAGCTTCAATCACACCATTCGACTGAGGATGATAGGCAGTGCTTCGTCGGTGGTCGATGTGAAACTGGTCGGTCAGATTTTTGATGGTTTTGTTGATAAAGTGTGATCCCTAGTTGCTAATCAATGTGAGGGGGCATCCAAATCTAGTGATAATGTTTTCGTAGATAAACTTAATAGCTACCTCACTTGAACATGTATCGATAGGTTTGGATTCTGCCCATTTGGTGACATATTCCACTGCCGTGATAATATATCTTGCACCTGATCATTTGGCTGGGATAGGAAAAGGTCCTATGAAGTCTATAGCCCAAATTTTGAATGTGAGACTAGGGTTTACAGATATCAAGAGAATCTCTGTGCTTGGCAGAGGTCGACCAAGTCGTTGACATCTATCGCATCGACTAACAAAGTTTTTGCAATCCTTGTGGATGGTCGGCCACCATAAGCCCGACTATTGGATTTTTCTTGCAGTTGTATCTGCTTGAAAATGTCCTCCTGCAGGTCCATAGTGTGCTTCATGCATGATCTGTTCTCTCTCATGGTCGATTTCACAACGTCTGAGAATGTCGTCTAACCCCATTTTGTACAAAAATCCATTGCTGGGGCTGTAGGGTGCAGCCTTCATAGATAAGATTTGTTTCTTCTTAGTGTTTAGACCTTCGGGTGCCTGACCTGTCTCTAAGAACTGAGCTATTTCTTCTAGTTCTTCGGGTACTGCTTCTATGCGAAATAGATGTGCATCTAGCAAATCGTCATCGATTCCGGTCAGTTCCTCCCCTGTGTCGATACGTGATAGGTGGTCGGGTCCGACATTTAGCTTTCATGGTCGGACTACTACTTCAAACTCAAATTCTTGAAAAAGAAGTAACCATCGACAGATTCATCCATGATGAAGGGGTTTATTAACAAGGTACTTCAAAGCTTGATGGTCGGTATAAAATATGAAAGGATTGGCCAATAGGTAATGTCGATACTTCTGGAGAGCAAAGACCATACCTAGGGCTTCTCGTTCAGTGGTTAAGTAGTTCCTTTCAGCTTTATTTAATTTTTGACTGTTGTATATGATAGGGTAATCCATCCCATCATCCCCTGGTTCAGTAAGGATGGCTCCTATTGCAATTCCTGATGCATCAATATGCACATGAATTTTAGTCGACCAGTTTGGAAATTTAAGTATGGGAGCTTCGACCAGTTTTCTTTTCAATTTGTCAAAGGATATTTGGCATTCTTCTGTCCATATAAACTCCTAGTCGTCTTTGAGAAGTTCCTCTAGAGGGTAAGTCATATCTGAATAGTGTCTGATGAATTTTCTATAGTATCCTGTGTGGCCCAATAACACCCGGACCTGTTTAGGGTTTATTGGGGGTTTTAGGTCGAGGATGATTTTTATTTTGGCAAAGTCGACCTTTATACCGTCTTTGCAGACAATATGTCCTAAGAGTATGCCTATGGGAGTCATAAAAGTACATTTCTTAATATTTAAGGAGAGTTGTATCTGTTGGCATCTCTCCAGCATAAGTCAGAGCCATGTGCAGTGATCCTTTAGGGTGGAATATATGGTCCAATCGTCGAAGTACACTGCCATGGTCTTATAGATATACTCTTGGAATGTTTTGACAACAATTCGTGAGAATACTGCAGGTGCATTCTTCAACCCAAAAGGCATAACTCTGTAGGCAAAGGACCCAAATTCACATACAAATGTTGTTTTCTTTTGATCCTCTTTTTCTATGGGTACTTGATTATATCTAGAAAATCCATCTGTAAATGAATAACATTCATGGCCTGTAACTGCATTCAGGATTTCATCAGCATAGGGGGTGGGGAATGGATCTGTGAGTGGGACTTTGTTGAGCTCCCTAAAGTCGACACAAATTCTTAATCTGGTCGGGTCATGTTTCTTGGGCTATATGACCATGGGACTTTCCCATTCCGACTGGTCGATGGGGTAAATAATTCCTGCTGCTAACATGTCTATTTCCTTCTTAACTATCTCCTTATACTTATGAGCTAGTTTGTAAGGTCGGACATCAGGTTTAGTATCTATTTTCATTTCTCCCATTTCTTGTACTAACCCTTTTATGTCTTTGTAGTCCCTTGCAAAGACATCTTGGAATTCTTTAAGTAAGTTTATGATTTCGATGGTTTGGTGTTCGTTCTAGTAGTCCCCAATCTTAGCTATTTTAAGACAGCCGTCGTTTGAAATATCGACCTCCTTAGTTTTCACTTTGGCATCTAGCCACTCTGGTGCTTTAGCTTCATTGATTGGCCAACTTCCTTCTTGAAACTGTGAAAATGTAACCGGAAAGTATGCTGCAGTCATTTTGTCTAGGTCTGGTTTTTCGGTGGTCTCGACTTTCAGGATTGAGTAGACCGGCTTGGTTGTTTCAATGTGGTTGGTCTTCCATCTAAAGCTCTTACCTTCTGTGTGCTCATTTTCTAAGTGTAAGCGTGTTGAATGTGATTTTGATTCAGCTTGTATCTTGTTATAGTCCCTGATTTGTCGATGGTCTTGGACGGGTTTTGATTCTGTCGATTGAAGAAACTATTTGATCTGGTGTGCTGTCCTGACCAACTTTTCATTTTGAGGTATGAACTGGAAATCCTTAATAAAATTTTCTTTAAGTTCATGCCAAAATAAGGTTTCTCCTCTAGCTTCCTCCATTTTATACCATTTATTAGGCAAGTCGGCTAGGGTTGAAGGGAACAAATGTGGCCAGGCTCGCTCATCTTTGTGTCCAAGTCGTCTCCACTCCTTTCCACAAAGCTTGATGTGTGCTTCTGGGTCTTTGCCTTGGACAAAGATAGGAATTTGAGTGTCCGGGGTTAACTTTCTCCCACCAAATCATTCGATAAAGAAAGTTGAAGCAGTTGTCTAGGTCTACAATTTTGTCTGATGGGTGTTCCACCATCTAGCTGCTTGACCTGTAAATGTTTCCACTAAGCTTTGAAGTCGGCCATGTTCTCCAATATTTTTAGATACTTGTTCAAGATCCATTATTGGGGATTCTATTTCTTTATACCTGGGCAGTTGGGTATTATGTAAATTGGTTGGCTGCAATGTAGGTCGTTCCTTGATTTTGTTTTCAAAGACTTTGGGGATAATTGATACAGTGAAGCACTGTCGGGTGGGTTTTTTCTGTATTTTTTGTATAGTCCAGCACCCTCTTGCTCATGTTTCATAATTTTCCATCTCCCAGTCATATAATTCGGCATCTGAATTGTAACCAATTGAGTCTTGGTTACCTAAATGAAGCTCCCCATAAATTTTTGGCTCGGTATAGTCCGTATTATTATGGATCTGGTAAAGCTGTCTGACATCGACTTCCTCATCAATCGGTTTGGTCCAAGGTGCTCCTTGGGAAGGATTAATGGGTACTATGACTTTTTGACCATTTCCTTTTAACTTAATTCATTCTTTGTCTAAGGATATGGAGGCTTTCATCTTTCGTCCCCAAGGTTGACCAACTAGCACTGGGAAGGAGCTAGATCCTTCTTTTGGGTCGATGATTTCAAAATCAACCTTAGTCGAGATTCCTTTCATGGTCATGTCGACATATTTCCAAACCCCAATGGGTTCAATGAGACCTTGGTCAGCGAGTTTTAGGTAAATGCCTGACTCATAGAGTCAAGGTTGGCCCATCTTTTCCCATGTATCCCTGGTCATGATATTTACCTGAGACCCAAAATCGAGCACCACTTGTCGGACGTGATAACCTTCGATTTCCAGGTTGACAAGTGGGTCGACATCGTTTTTGTCTTTTTGATTGAGGCGACAAATGTTCTTAGTTTGTTTTCCACAGTTAGTGCATTTTATTTCGTGTAATAAATCAATGAACTGGGCTATAGACTTGTCGGTTTGGATGAGATGAGTTAATTGCTATGTCATGCTAATTCGACTGGTAATAATGTCTTCTTGCTGTGCAATGTCTTGAAATATGTGTGTGGCTTCTTGATAAGTTTGTTTTTCCTTCAGAGGATCCGGATAACCATTGGTGTTTTTAATTTTACTAATTTGGGGGTTATCAGGCCCTATTTTTGTGCCTTGGTGAGTGACAATATGCAGATTTTTAGTGGTTAATATATCATGCTTTTGTACACAAGACAAGACATTAACATTTTTCTTATTATTGATTTTTTCTAACATGGTAGGACAATCCTCCAGAGAGTGATCGCCTACCCCACAATGCGTACAGAATTTAAGGTCAGTTCTATCCTTGTACGGGCAGTCTGCGCATCTGTGTCCTTCTTTATAGTAGATGAAGCACTGAGTAGATCGACGCAGTCGTATGTCGCGATTCCCAATGAATCGACCTCTTCCTCCAAACCCTTGTCGTCGGTTGTCGTATCGGTGCTCATATCGTCGGCCTTCGTATCATTGCCCGTTCTAGTCATTAGTATTATTTTGCTCATTGCTCTGTGCCACTGCATTCATCTGGTAGACCGTGTAGAAGGAGCAAGTCGAGAACGAAGACCGACTTAGTCATCCAACTAAGTCGATGGATTGACTACGTCGGTCGGCTGACTAAACTAGTTAATTAAGTCGTCTAACTAACAGTCATGTCGGTTCACTGAACCGACAGGTAGTTATTCTGTAACTGTTTGTAATTTGTATATATTAGGCTGTTGAGCCACACAAGAACTTAGTTCAGTTCTGTGCTTTGTATGAACTCATTATAATAAAATATTCTGTTCTATCCATATTGTTCTTGTCTTCTGTCTCTGTTTATAATTGTGTATGTTTTAGTATGTATTATTGGTAACCTTATGTGATCTGGGAGATTACAACATTGGTTCCGTTGCCGGTAGTACATGTCTAGAATATATGTTCACATATCATACCAGAGCAGGAGATAAAGGACTGGTGGGAGTGTAAGATTGCCAATTACTTACAAAATTACACACGTAGGAACAGACTAACAGTTGCAGAAGCCAAAGCTAGATTTTTCACCGAGACACACGAGAAGTTTGTTGAATCCGTGCCACAACTACTGAAGCAACTCCTGGATGAAAAAGACCGACGCAACTAAAGAAGAACAGTTGCTGGAGAAACTTATTCGAGGGGAAAGTCTTCTTGGAGACTTGGTTCCAGTAGTTAAAGGTTCAGATGACGAGGTGGAGGGTGCCCCAAAACATCCGACGAAACCTCTCTGTCGACTCACATATCCAGTTAGCACTTGACCATACATCAGTATGGTACATGCGAGGTCAAGACCCCAAAGCAAAAGACCTCGACTACTACCCGACAGTTGAACAAATTTTCATAGAATTGACCTGACAGGCAGGAACAAAGGTACCAATTCCGGAGGCTGCCACAAAGGTCGACTTCTCTACCATCGAACCATTGACCGACCAGGAGAAGGAGGAGGACTACGAACTTAATCTGTATATCAGTATTTTCGTCTTAGAGGATGCCCAGACCGTGACCACTAGTCGGGTGCATATTACTGTCAAACCTCCGACTGCACAGGCCGTCGACCCTCAGCTGACAGAACAACAACAACCAACCATACAAACGCAGCCAACAGTGCAACAGACAAATCCTTCGGCTCCTGCAATCGTCAAACCCACTCCAGAACCCCAAGGTGAAGTCGAAGAGGACGACCCTGAGTATGCCCTATAGAAAAGAAACATCAAAAATCTTGCTAAGGAGATAGCGGTTTCCAGGAAGAGAATCAAGACACAAAAACAAAAAACATGCAGGGGTAAGCGCAAGCCTATTCTTGACTCGTCTGATGACGACAAGGAACTCACCGCCGCGGCTGTAGACATTGTCGAAGATGCCCGCGCTAATAAAGTGTCGGTTGAAACCCAGTTTCAATGATATATTGAGGCCGGCGCACCAGAAGTTCGGCCCAAGAAAGCTAAAACACAACAGACGCCTGAAAACGTCATCGACCTTGTGTCGACCCCCCCTCCTCCATCCCTGACGCGTGTGGTCGAAGAACAAGTACCGGTAGAACAGTTGGGCGACCCCATGGAAGACTATCAAAGAGCAATTCTGAAGGCACTAAGAGCTAGGGCCGACAAAGATGCTGAGCTTAGAGCCTTCTTCGTGACGCTGCCTACCCTATTCCAGTCAGCACAAACAATACGGATGACAACTCCTCTGAAATCACACCAACAAATCTACGCCCAAGAAACAACGACATTCACTAGGATAGATGACGGAGGTGACGTGATTGGATCCATCCACTCTGTCACGGAGCCAATCGTCGCTGATGCCTAGAACGAACCACCCACGTCACCGTCGGAAGCAGGTATCTCTTCTAAACAAATCCCACCAAACAGTCCCGTCACCCTTTTGTCCCCTACTCCGTCTCCGCCACCATCATCTCCACCACCTCCGCCACCCCCTGACTCACAGCCAAACCCACCATTAGCCTCACAGCCGGAAGAAGTCATACCAACTCCTCCAGCAGAAAAACCACCGTCCCCCATACCCCCTCCTCAAAAATAAACTCCCTCGACTTCTCTACCACCCCAAGTAGAGCAACCCTCGGCTTCCGTTCCACCAATTACAGATCCCACTTCCACTACTGCAGGTACCCAGGAACCACAGACAGACACTCAGAAGAAAAAGAAAGACCATCATAGAACATCCGGCTTGAAGATTAGATTAAAAGATGCCAGTTCGCTAACTGAATCAGAGGTCGGCCAACTGCTCAAAACTTTGGCCAAAGAGTCAAAGAAGAGGACGGTCACCAAAAGTAAAGAGCTCAAAGACAAGGAGGCAGAACAGGTCGAGTTTCTCGACAAATGCAGGTCTCTTGCACAATCTGTCGTCTCAGGCCCAGTCGAAGACGCTACAGATTGACCTCTGGAAAGGGCATACCAGCTATTTGAAAGCATGGTGACGAGTATACAAACAAATCTCCAAGAGACTAAGGCAGAGCAAAAGGAAGAGACTTCCCGACTACTCCTGACACGGCACACTTCATTTTTCGAAGCCTACAAAGTCTTGCAGGACCATATGCAGGAATCCATTGTTACTGAGGAAGTACTAAGAGACTGGCCTACTCATTATGGGCAAGTCTATCATCAGACCAGGCAGACAAGACAAGGTATTCAGGCCTTGGAGGGACGTAAGTCGACAGAGGCAGCAATGAGGCAGACCATTGAAGAGCGGATTGTGATGGAAACCAGCAAACTGCAGAAGCTAGAATGAGAAGCTCATCAGTGGGTTCAGCAAGCCCTTCCAAATTTAGAAAAGGTCGACAACCTCTACCCATAGATGCAGAGACTCCTTAATGCTACAGACGAATAGAACCAAATGTTGGGTCCCAACATGGAGCACATTGCAGAAATGCCCATGGTAGGAAAGATGTTAGTACTTTCAAATCTGACTACTCTGACGATCGACATCCAGAAGGGCTTGCAGACCTCGACAGATTTCTAGCACCAGCTTGCTGTCACTACACCAGCAATAGTCGAAGTATGCGTCCAGCAAAGACCGACTATCCATCTGCACAGTCCACCTCAGTAGCCATTGCAGGGTTCGACAAAACAAACATTTTTTGTACCTCCCTGTTTCTTCGGGATGAAGAAACGTTTTGTTCATGGGGGAGATGTAGAAGGAGCAAGTCGACATAAGTCAACTTGAACGAAGACCGACTTAGTCAGCTGACTAAGTCGATGGACCGACTACGTCAGTCGGCCGACTAAACTAGTTAATTAAGTCGGCTAACTAACAGTCGTGTCGGTTCACCGAACCGACAGGTAGTTATTCTGTAACTGTTTGTAATTTGTATATATTAGGCTATTGAGCCACACAAGAACTTAGTTTAGTTCTGTGCTTTGTATGAACTCATTATAATAAAATATTCTGTTCTATCCATATTGTTCTTGTCTTCTGTCTCTGTTTATAATTGTGTATGTTTTAGTATGTATTATTGGTAACCTTATGTGATCTGGGAGATTACAACAGACCACCTGATAGTTCTGTCGGTTTTTCAGGTTTAATTGACAGTCGGCCGTATTGTGACTTTTTGTCTCACAGATGGCGCACCAGGAATATTTTTCATTCTTCATGTTAAATGCACATTCTTTTGTAGAATGATCCCTGGTCTCCTAGAAAATATCGCAAAATACTTTAGTTTGCACAAATCGGACGTCTTGTCGGCTGTATTCATGTTGACAATTGTCTTTTGAGTGTCTGGCCGTCGAACATTTAGTACACCATATTTCTCGATTTTTGAGGGAGATTTCTTTCAAGGACTTCTGCACACTTTTTAGCTGTTCTTCTATCCTATGGTCCGTCGGATAGGCATGTATATCTTCATCCATTTCCACCTGCAGAGCTTTGGTCAACGCATCTTCATATGTCTTGAATGTTTCCAGAATGATGTGTCAGCGAACTTTTTGTGATAAGCCTGCAAGGAACCATTGAATTAGTAATTGCTCATCAATAACATAATTGAATTGACTCAATAGGTCCTTCCATCGTTTGTCGTAATCGCGGACGGTTTCCCCTGGCTTTTGCTGCGTTGTCTTGAGCTTTTTGGCGGCCAGGTGCTTAGCGTCTGGAGTCTTGAAAAAGGATAAGAACTGTGCTTTAATCTCAGCTTTCGTTGCTCTGGGTTGCCTTTTCGAAAAGGTCATGTACCAAGTCAGGGCCCTTTTTCGTAAGGCTCCTGTGAACTGAGCCATCTGTCGGTCTTCATCCTTCACCTGGTTTGCATCCTAGATGGACTCACAGATGAACCAATGTCATCTGGGGTCTTCATCCCCCTCATAGAGAGGAATGTGAGCTTTTCCATGACCCATGTCTGAGTCACTTTCACTGCTCTCAGAAGTTGGCGGGGTCGGAGGCGTGGGTGGTGGGGAAAGTGGTGGGATTGTTGATGAATTCGCTCCTGCGGAATTTTGGTCGACGAAACTGGTACCTCCATCGGTGTTCGATTCGTCTTCGACGTATAATGGGTTGTTGTGGATTTCTACTGTCGATGTTCCACTGAAATTTTGTGTGCGTAGGTCTACGTGTTCTATTCCTTCAAAAGCTATACTTGGCGGGGGGGGTGCTCCTTCCTGTGTCAGTAAGAGCAAGTGGATACTTCAGAGGGATGGTGCCACTTGGATCATCACCTAGTTCCCTTCGAATGGTCGGCGTATGACAAGATGTCATCCGGTGTACGTATCGTCGCCTAGTCGACTCCAGATACTATAGTCACCAGCTCTTAGTCGAAGGTCGTCTTCGACAATAGTCTGTATTCTGGTATGTGGATTTAATGGCAAAAGGGTCGTTCCTTCACCAGGAGCTATTAATTGGAGAGCTTCTGGCTGCTTGACCCATACTTCTTCCTCTATAGGGAACACCTCTTGTTCGACGCCCTCTTCCTTTCGGTCATGAATCGACACTGGAAAATTCTCTTCACGGGCGGTCGCCCTAGGGTTTTGTTCTCTGCGTAGCCCATCGGCTCTTTCGTGTATTTATTCTCTTCTCTGCTATCTCTCATCCCTTTCTCGTTTCTGAATGTCCGACATACTTTCGTACAATACTATTCTCTTCAAGTCTTCTACGATCGAATTTTCATCACTGGTGACGGCTATCCTCCTGAAGTCGACTAGGATCCACTATACTCTATCTTCGACACAAGACCAGCTACCCCCCCATAGCCTACCCGATGCTTTTTAGAAAGCCTGGATAGTTTGAATCACTTGCTCAGGAAGTATTCCCACTCCCTTTCTGCAATAAATTTCTCCCACTTCCTCTACTTCTCCGCCTAGTTGGTGTTTGGTGGCTGTTCACATAGTGGTGGTCTAGGTTCGATAATGTGGCCTGCTCTGTTCTCTATCAAGAATTTGAATAGCAAGGTCAGCAGGGAGCACAAGAATTGTTCGGTGAAATCTGTGTAAAATTTCTCTTTAACAGTTTCTACCGATGTTCGGTCTTCAACTGCTTGCTCTTCACAGAAGTCGTCTGTGATTTTCTCAAACCACTCCGACAGATTTGTTCGTCCTCCTCGGAATAGTTTATCTAGCAACTACTGTTCTTTAGTTGCATCCAGTCTTCTCATCCAGAAGTTGCTTCAATAGTTGTGGCACAGACTTGACGAATTTTTCATGTGTCTTTGTGAAAAATATGGCTCTAGCTTCAGCGACTGTTAATCTGTTTTGTCTTGCGTAATTTTGCAAGTAGTTCACAACTTTACGGTCCCACCAGTCCTTGATCTCCTGTTCTGGTATCATATGTGAGCATATATCTTAGAAATGTACTACTAGCAATGGAACCAATGTTGTAATCTCACATATCACACAAGGTTACCAATAATACATACTAAAACATAACTATAAATCAGATACAAGAGATAAGAACAGATAGGAAAATAGATTATATTAATGTAATGAGTTCATACAAGGCATAGAACTGAACGGAGTTCTTTCTTGGATCAATAGCCTAATATATATAGGTTACAAATAGTTACAAATAACTACCTGTCGGTTCGGTGAACCCACACGACTGTTAGTTAGCCGACTTAATCTTTCTAGTTAGTCGGCCGACCGACTTAGTTGGCTGATCGACTAGTCGGCCCATCGACTTAGTCGGCTAACTAATTCGGTCTTTGTTCAAGTCGACTTATGTCAACTTTCTCCTTCTACACACACAAACACGCTCTCCTAACCTCTGTCCGAGATCCACTTCGGTTTGCGTGCCTCTACCGCACCGACTCACAAGCCTTTGTCGTGATCTATCCCATGCATGTACTAGTATGTTTGAGATCCTTCTACTCCATCCATACTGTGCGGATGACCTTTGGACCTCTTTCCACCATCGCAACATGGGGCACCGCTTGTGCCATCGACCATATTGGAGTTTCATTTAATCTCTTTTCTGACTCCTTAAAACAATGAAAAGATTGCCAAGTGCAACTGCTTCCTTTCCCGCTCACTAAAGTATAGGAAAGGGCATCTACATCGTCTCATTTACCTCCTTTTCTAGACCATGTAGACTAGTAAAATTAAAAGGACACCCTTGGCACACTCAAGCCAAGACTGTTCCCCTTTGCATACTTTTATGCTTTCTCAAGCAGAGGGGCTACACTTTACGAAAAATCCCACCATGGGTTGTTGTTAAGCTCTTTTCCATCCTTCTCATCAAGAAAATATTTCTGAGCAAACTTGGTTTTGTTCATGCTCATAAAAGTATCTGAATGATCGTCCAGTCAGCATAGGTTTAACCTTTTTCAGCCTGATTGGACTACCAATGGTAAAGAATTCTCTCATCCCCTCCAGGATGGGCGAGCTCTCCTATGCATACTTTTATCCCTTTTCAGGAACAGGAGACTACCAATGAAAAAGATTCCCCACTGGAGTCTTGTTCGTGCTTTCAGACTCTCTAAAATTGAAAGCACCATTGAGCATTTACCTTCTCGGGCTCGCCAAAAATCCATGAGATCGTACCATAATGGTGTCCTTAGACACCAGCCCACAGAAAATAGTTTGGCAGCATTCCCCCATTGGGTCACCTTTGTTTAGAGTACTCTGCAATGATTCTTCCTTGGATCCCATCAATTTCAAAAGTGTCTACCTCCTCTAAGCATTTCCCATTTGCAATGACATTCTCGATATTACAGCTATGATCCCATTCCCATGAGTCAAGTTTCATTTGCTACCTAGTTCACCCTACCGTCATACTCTAAAAAAGGAAGTTGGAGTCTCCCTTCCCTTGCCCCTGTTCAAATCTTTCCCTTCCCCCCCATACCCATTTAGTGAGTCAATCCACAGATTTCTTCACACCTTCTAGTTATCTCCCTCGCGCTCTTGGTCAAGGAAACATCATTGCCTTAGCTAGGGGCAGGTCTCCCTCTGTCGATGCCAACACACATATTCTAGAGGATAGGCCTAGAGGTCCCTGTATATTAGTTTCATTAACCTTGTTGATGAGTTACTTGGACCACTTGAGAGGAGTCCTTAGTGCCTCTCAGGATGGTTGTTTCTCATGTGCTCTACTTCAACTACATCATCACACCGTTGAGATTCGTACAAGGTTTTGTTCGTACAATATTTGTTCGAAGACCCTGGATGTCACTTGACTCTAGCAAATTGGTGAGTCCACTCAAGGGACCTAAACAAGTTATGTCCCTTGTGATTTATGGGTTGCATTGGAGACATTTTTCAAAATCCCCATATGTGCTTCGATATAACTTTATGATTGATGTAGCATACTTGTACCATAGACACTTTGGCTCTCAATCAGGGAGTCCACACAGCTATGTACTGTTCCAAATCCATCAGACCATTAGTTATGAAGATATATCATTCCATGAGAATTCCATGGGTCCAATGTACCAGATCATCATTGTATTCAGCCTCACATGGAGGAAACCATTATTGTAACATCAGCCGTATATGATCGACTCTTGTATTTTAGAGCATAGATCAAATTATTCTTTTGACATTGTCACGAGCATGGAGATGCCCACCTCGTTCATATACATGTCACACATTATTTGTATCTCACCCATTTATCGGAACCATATTAATACAAAAACCAAAAGACACCATGCCCTAGCCCCAGAAGCACCACCTCTACGCAGCAAATTCTATGATGTTTGTCGGCCATACATTGAGCTCCTACCCTCACACATCAGGGGGCGATTTGTTAACCCAAAAATCCCCCACTTAGCTCTCAAATGGCCTACACCACCCAAGGAAACCATCTCACGACCCTCATATCACTCTATTAGACCCCCACACCCTCAAAATAGCTAAAGGATGAAGAAAAGGGCTTAAAAACCCCAAAGAAGGAGCCCAAAATAGTCTCCTAGGAGCTAAAACCCCCAAAATGGGGCTAAACCCCTAAAAGGAGCTAAATTTAGGGAAGAAGGGGCTAAATCCCTGACCAAGGGCTTAAAACCCTAAAGCCCCTTGAAAAAGCTCTAAAAGGAGGGTGGGGGTCACTCTCAAAATTCTCCCTTGCATATTGTTATGTTGCTCGTGGATGCCTGGAGACCTTTGCCTCTAAGGTCACCCACACTCCCTCTCCTCCATTTCCATTGAGCCATTTATACCCCATCTAAGAGAGGTGCTTCCACAAGCTAGGGCATGGTGGCCCATTTCCACTCAAGAGAAGGTATAACCATATTTCATGTTTTGTTTCTTAGTTTCTTAGTTTTCTTTGCTTTCTAACCCTTATTTCATTTGCAGGTTCTAGATCTAACATTGTTTTGTAGGTGTTTCAATCTATTGTAGCTTAGGATTTATTTGCATATCTTTGGAGGTGGAACCCTAACCCTTGTGTGCAAAGGGGTTCATCATTGCTTCTATCTCCTTTCTGTTCTTAGCTTAGTTTATTGTTCTGTTTATTTACCTTATGTTTTATTTTCTGCATTTATCCACCAGCAGGATCCTACCCTTCTTCCCTATAGGAAGAAGGGAGTCATTCATGCCTTTGTAGTAGGGATAAATCCATGCTACAGGATCACCTTGGTCTTCAATTCTTGTCTCTATTGGAAAATAACACTCTTTTCATTAGGTGTGGTGATCTTGGTTACAAATTTTGAAAAATATTTAGCCCCTTGATATATTGAATCATCAAGTTCCTTCTGATGTGAGTAACCAGATTTCATATGCTCCTAGGTAAAATGATTAGCCAAGAAGGAATTTGGGTCATGCATTCTCTTTGGGGCTTCCCCAAGTTTTAGAGTAACAATTTTATTTCCTAGAGTGCATGCATGGGTAGAATTTGTTATCAGAAATGGTTCAAGGATGAGGGGGAACTTTGCACACCCTTTCCTCTTCGCTTTAGTAAGCTTAGGAGAAACTCCATCAACCACAATATGAAAAGAAATATCCTTCAAAACCATTCTTTCTGGAACTATCCTCGGCAACAGATAGGTAGTGTTTATACCCTAGATCCTGATGTATGAAAAATACTCACCTACATTCTAATCCACCATGGTGGTGACTAGTGCTCTTGCTATGTCATAAAAATTAGGGAAATCACCTTTGAAAATCCTTTTATGCAGTAATCCAATACAGTGATCACATATGTCATATATGAGTGGGACAAATTTTTACTCCCACATATCAAACAATAAATATGGTCAAGGGGTGCAACCCTCATCCAATTCCATCCCATGGATGGGATAGGAAATGATCCACAAAACACGTCCATTACATAAGCTAATAGAAAATATGTGGGATTTTTGGATGTCATGGTTTTCTGGTACTTATATATGGATTCCTTAAACAAAATTGATAGAATTTGAGCCCAGTTGAAGGACACCCCTATGGTAAGAATATGATGGGTGAGGGGCAGTCATTGTGCCTTAAACAATATGCAATTTAGTAACTCGTATAGACTGCATAACATGGACAGCAATAGGGAAACATCTTCACTAAACCAAGAAATAAGGTATAGTTTATTTAGTTTAGGAAGGAATTTTGCAGGGTTATCCATTCATGACTTTATCATTTTCTCAAAATTATATTATATGGAAGAAGCCTCGAGGAATTGCTTGTTGAGAAATTGTTGAGGTGGGTTGAGGGCGTAGGCTCTGGAAAATACCTCTGGATGAAAGGTGGCCAGCTGGGTGTAAGCCTTGTCATCAAAAGAGTGGTGTTGGGGGTTTGAGTGATCAACCATTCACTTCATGGGGTCTTTACAGGGCATAAAAGTAGGCTTGGATGCTATATCATGGATTTATGATTTTATTATATTCAAGAAAGTCGACTGGTCATGTTGGATACCAGAGAAGTCATCATTGTCGAAAATGGCATAAATATTAGACCAATCTAGAAGATAAGTTTCATATACCCGCCCACTGGTGTAAGAGAAGGTTCTGGAACTTGGGTCTTTGTTCGTTTTCTCATTGAGAGTGGTTTTGTACCTTGTGTTCCTCGACATGGTTGCAGGGTATGAGGTAAATTCTAGTAAAAATTACACGAAAAACAATCAATTTTCGCACAAAGAAAATTACTGAAATTAAACCAATGGGAAGTAAGAGATTCAAAAATACTTACAAGTAAATCAGTTAAGAGAAATAGAATTCATGGGCTTGATGAAAATTCACAGCAAATTATTTTTCCAAGGTGAATATTGTAAGTTAAAAATGATTAAAAAACAGTGAAAAATCGAAAATATTTAAACTAACAATCCCAACAGAGAAATGAATTTAAACTGTAAATTCCAAAAAATCAATGGTTAATATTGAAGCGGGAAATGAAATTGTGGAGATGAACTTTTAACAAATTTTCATTTTTTATTTCCGCAATTCGCAATTTGCATTGGAGGTTGTGGAATTGCGGGATAACGTTTATGACTAGAAATTAGTTTTATTGCTTCCACAATTCAGAATCCGCATTTTGGTTTGCATAATCACGAAAGAGAAATTTTGTGATTTGAGTTTCCGATTTTGCAATCTGCATTGTAGGTTGGGTATTTACGGAACTGAAAAATTGAAATTTTATTGTGAAAATATTTTTTGATATCAGCAATTCTTATTGTAGGTTTCAGGTTGCGGAAAGGTAAAAATGGAAAATAAAATAGATTACAACATCTACAATCAAAATTGTGGGTTGTGGGCTGTGGATAAACAAATTTCAAAACCTTAAAAAAAAGACTTCTACTATCCTCTTTTGAGGATTGCGGAAACAAAAATTTGAAAGTAAAGAGAATATTTTTCGTAATTCATAAACAAACAAAAAACAAGGTTTTGAATGAGAATGTTATTAGGTTTCAAACATCATAAGATAAAAGGGATGAAAGAACCAAGGAATAATACCCCATAGAAAAACAGTAACAATAAAAATGATGCTCAGTTGACAAAAGAATCTTATAAGCAATAGGGAAGCCCTGTGACCAATATGTAGTAAAAAAGAGAATCTTATGATGAACCTTATGAAATCCTTGATCCATTTCAGGATTATCTAACCAAAAAGCACCGTGAATTATTAATTATGAATTAGTGACTTTATTTCCACACATATATACATATTTTTGTTCTCTTTTTTTTTTTTGAGAAAATAAACTAACCAAAACTTAGTTGAAACAAGACCATTTCCCTATAAGATGCAATGCCATTAACAAATCCTACCTAGAAATAGAACAAGATAGCTCTGTCAGGAGACTCCTCATCTTTTAGTTTTGAAACTCGAAGCAATTACCATGGCTTGGTAACCACCTATTGGTAATTTCATTCCATAACAAGATCCATGAGCATGATCAACCTGGCTTGTGATAAGACCCGCTGTCCTTAAATACAACAAGTTGTGGATAATCATGATGAAACAAAACAAGTATTAATTACAATGTAAATTGCAAGCCACTACCTTGGATTGGTAACCATATTTTGGTAATATCACTCACTGAATATCTATGAACATGATAGGATGAATTGTGATAAGACCCCATATCTTGCAATTCACAGTTATTTTGTTGAATTTTATTTCAAGGTGATACCCAGAATAGAACAAGTTTGACCATGCTATGAAGATTTGTTTCCAGCCACTAATGGAACATATGATAGGAATATAAAATCACTACTAAGATTCAAATATCACAATGAGATTTTGTAAAGATAGTGACTAAGGTGGGAAACATTGAAAATTAAAAGGTCTTCTCATATTATTTCTTTTATCTCCATGAAAAAACACTTTTGGATATAAATCGAGTAAAATGTTACAACTACCCACCTTCAAATCTCTCAGCTAAAATTTCTGGAGATAGACTAACCACTAGCTCTGGCCAAATGCCTAGTCATTATCATGTTTGAAATAAAGAAAGAATTCCAATCAAAGAAAAATAAAACAAAAGAAACACACCTATGTACAGATAAGCAAATGCTTACCTCAAGTAAATTGCTTCTTGAGGAGTTCGATGTTCACTATATAGGCCTCAAAGAAACCTTCCAGTGTCTACAATTGGACAGTACTAGGTCCAATATTTTATGTAATATTGAATGGCTCATGCCATAAGCATTGAAATTTAGTATAAATTTTTTTGTCCTTATGGGGTTTGTCCCATTTCAGCACCAAATCCCCAACTTGAAAATATCGTTCATTCAAATACTTGTCATCAAACCATCTCTTAATTATTTGTTGGTGTTGGTATAATTAATCTTGGACTTCTCCCTTTCCTATTCAAGTTTAAGTAATGTATCAATTCTATTTTGAAAAGGGGGGGAGTCATGCTACATAAAGGATTGAACCAACTACAATGATGGAAGTAGGAGTTATGATGGAAGGACAACCTCTTTTCCATAAACGAGGCAATAAGGAGAGTTCCCAATAGAATATTTAGGAGTTACACATTCTTCCAATGGGGAATTGAAGATATGGGTATGAAATATATTGTGATGTGTGGAAACAAGTTTCTTTAAAATATTGATCAAATTTTGTTTGGAAGACTTTGGAAATCCATTTCCTTGTGGATAATAATTAGCAAAGTACTTGAATTTGATCTCGTTTTCGATGGAAACTAAGTAAGATAAACAAAATAAAAGTAAGGTGCATTATCAAACACCAAATATTCTAGGACTCGAAATCTGGAGACAAAATTACTCTCTAGAAAATATATTACTGAGTTAGTATTAGCAACCCTAAGGGGAATTGCTTCTACCCACCTAGTAAAATAGTGTGTTGTAGTAAGGATATACCTGTGCTACATGAAATAATGAGGAGTAAAAATGACAATGAAATCCAGTCCCCATTGCTTAAATGGAAACTAGAAAGCAACAGGCTGGAGGGGAAAGGAAAGTTTATTTACCTTACCCGCACATCTCTGTCCGGATTCACATCTTCGGAAAAAGGCATATGCATATTTAAATAATGTTGGCCAATAATAGACAACTATCAGGACCTTGTGAGTATTTGTTTTTCCTGAAAAGTGTCCTCATGCAGGCCTTGCATGCAATTTAAATAGGACATTGTCATCTTCTTCCTTTTCTAAACATATAAGGAAAACACCATCATAGTTTCTTCTGAAAATAACATTATGAATGAATTGGTAAGGTGATTCTTTTATTATTAAGGATCTACACTTATTGAAGTATAAGGTTGGAGAGGCATACCCATGAGTAAGAAAAAACTGAATATCATCATACCATTTTGACGATGAATCAGAAATACCATTAACAATATTTGTAGATATGTCTTCCTCTTGTTTCCATAGTTGTTCTTGATGTGAATCATTTGATTGGGTAGCTAACAAGCACAAATATTCCATTGACAATCCTGGTTGGATTGATATCCAACTCGTATTCCTAACTTCCGCAGTAATCCAATGGGAACGCTTCTCTCTGATCTCTTTCTGGATCAGAACATTCCTTATGGCTACATAGGGGACAATCATCTTCGTTTTAGATTTCAATAAATAGGGTTTAAAATGTTTGACATATTTATAAACAGTATAATCTTGTTTATTAATTTGTGAATAATTTAATTCAGCCCCTTTAAACATGGATCTCATGAACAAGATGGGGATTTCTACGTCCTCTGGTTGCTTCTACATCAAAACAGTAGCATAAGAATAGTTTGTCGCAAAAGTGTACAAAATTAAATCCTTTTCAAAATATGGGGACATTAATGCATGAGCATCTATAATAGATTTCCTAATATTTATAAAAGCATTCTTTTGAGTTTCATACCACCTAAATTGTACATCCTCTTTAATTAAATCTTGCAATGACCTAACAATATGACCAAAATTTGGCACAAACCTTCTGACAAAATTAATCTTATCAAGGAAATATTGCATGGCCTTCTTTGAACTTGGCACCCCAATTTTTGCAATCACATCTATTCTTTCAGGATCAATTATCATGCCAAATTTTGAAAAAATAAATCCCAAAAGCTTACCTTTAGTGACCACAAAAATTGTCTTCTTCGGGTTCAACAAGATACCATACTTCCTGCATCTTTCAAAAACCTGTCTAATAGCAAACATATGATCATGCCTCTTTTTTGAATAAATTGTTATATCATCAAGATAGAATACTAAAGAATTGTGAATTATAACCCTAAAAGATATATCCATAGCTCTTTGAAATGTATCACCTACATTGATCAATCCGAAGGGAATTCTTCTGTAGGAAAATGTACCCCAAGGTGTTCTGAAAGCGGTTTTGAGTTGATTAGAGGGGGTGATCAATACCTGATTATATCTAGAGAAACCATCCAGCAAGGAAAAAATTTCCGAATCGACAACCCTTTGCAATATCTATTCCATTGAAGGAACATGGTATTTATCTTTTTTTCAGATGCTCTGTTTAAATTCCGAAAGTCTACACATAGTCTTATATCCCCATTCTTTTTGTAGACAAGGACTAAGTTTGAAATCCATTGTGTATGTCTCACTAGAGAAATAATCTTATCGTTCAGTAGTTTCTAAAGATATTTCTTAATATATGGTTCAATACTATGGTGCATATTTCTCAACAACTGTTGATAGGGTTGGAATAATCAAAACCCATTCCAAGCCTTAGGATAAAGTAATTAATCTCTTTTGATTAATTTCTAGGTCCTACACTAGCTAGTTTGCACCCAACCTCATTTTTGAGGCCAAAATTTCAAAAAATACCTCATGGAGTGAGTTATAAATATATTGGATAATATTTTTCCAACCCATAGTCTTCCCAAAATGGAAACTATGCATTACTTCTTTTTCTAGTCTTTCCAACTTTTTTGCAATTTTAAGGAAAAATCCAAAGCTAGTTTTAATCTAGACTACCTTTTTTTTACACCAAATAACCTCCCTTATTTTCCTCATATAAAAGAATGATAAATTCAAATTTCCATCACTTATGAGTTGTACATACTCATTCAACAAATTTGTAAGCATATTGACTAATTTGGAAAGTGCTTTATGCAGCTATGGGGGATTTTGACTAGTTTAGTAATCCCGCTTTTGTAATCATTCAAAATTCCTCCCAAATATTTTGAATCCTTGGAGTATATATTGTATGATAAGCCTACATCTATTTAATTATGGCTGGTGTAAATTAATATCATCAACAATTTGTGGATGATCACATATTTGGTCTCCTTCTTGAGTGTTTATTGCATATTTTCAAGCAATTTTGTGAGCTCAATTGTTCTAATATTGGGTTAAATTTACACATGATATTAGAGCCACAGTAGCTTGATTTTTATCCTCTTCCATTTTCTTTTGCAATTTCGACATCACCCATTGGGAGCACAGACTATTTTTTCAAAGGGCGTAGCTGCAGAATGGATCAATCTCAACCAATAATCTTGACTCCATTCAACTACTTCGAATGGAAGGAAAGGATGGAAATTATGATGAGGATAAAATGCCTCTTTAGAGTTACCATGGAAACTAAAGTTGGTACTAATGTAGTAGCAGATAATATCAAATGGCATAATAGGAGAGATCAGGCGTATGGTCTCTTATGTCTGAGCATTTATAGAGACCTTCTATTTGATCTTGATGGTATTACATCACCTAATGAAGTATGGGATAAAATTCAATATTTTTTTTGGAAGATAGATAAGATGAGAGGTTATTAACTGGAGAATGAGTTCATAGCACTGAGTCCAAGAATCTTCGAAACCTTGCAAGTCTACTTCTCAATATTCAAGTCACTTGTTTTGCAGCTAAAACAGTGTGGCATTGACAAGGAAGATGATCAACTAATCTTGGCCATCCTTTTGAAGCTGGTTCTTGATTATTATTATTATTTTTTACCTTCCATGCCTCCAAGTTGACAACTTGAAATTGGAAGATGCCTTCACTGGTAGATTTCATGGAATCCTTGACTCAGGAGCAAGACAAATTGGTCTTTATGGGCACCATCAAACCTTCCAAAGATCAAGCTTTGGTTGCTGGAGATTCCAAGGTAAATTAAAAATACAATAAGAAGGCTAAGAAGCCTCCATATAAAAAAGGAGACAAGTCCAAGTCTCAATGGGAGTCCTCAAAATCCAAGAAGAATAAATTTCAAAAGAAGAAAGGTAAAATAGAAAGAAGAAAGTGTGCATACTGTGGTAAGGTATTTCATATTGAGAGCTCTTACATGAAGAAGCATATAGATATGCTGACTCAACTCCTGTGGAATAACAACATATCCCTCCTTGGTTGTGTAATAAATAAGGAAGGAGGATCCAATTTCAAAGACCAAGAGAGAGTACATGCCCTAGTTTTAAGCACTGTAATATATCCTTCCTTTATCATCGATTATGGAGCTTCTAGACACATGTTTTCAACAAAATAATACTTCTCATCTCTTGATGATTCAAAGAGTCCTATGTTTTTTATGGGAGATAACTCAAAAACTAAAAGTAAGGGCAAAGGTAGCATTGATTTTGACCATGGTTCCTTCAATAATTTTTTGTATGTCCTAGGTCTTGATGCTAATCTATTGTCAGTATACCAAATGACCCACAGTGGGTCTCCTAAGAAGGTTCTTTTCTCTCCAATGAAGTTGTAATCTCTAATATTGCTAATGGTAGATTCATTTCTAAAGGTTTTTTGGATCATAGTTCTAGAGTCTAGAGTTTCTCACATGTCATGCCTTTCTCTAACCCCTCTGCTCTCCTCACTCATGCCAATGAAGCACAGAAATTTTGGAATGAGAGGTTTGGTCATCTAAACTATAAAAATATTTTATATTTTTGTGAAAAGGACATGGTTTCAGGATTAACAAAGATAAATTTTTCCAAAGGATTCTATCAGGGTTGCATTCTAAGACATCCAAAGCATAAGTATGAGAGATTTAGTCATGAGGTAACATCAACACATCTTTTTCTCATTCATAGTGACATTGCTGGTCCCTTTCCTCATATTTCCATGATTCAATACAAGTATGTCCTTACTTTGATATATGAATTTTCTAGGTATTGTTGGGTTTATTTCCTTAAACTAACGTCTGAAGTTTTTTACCACTTCAAGGTTTTCAAAGCCTTGGTTGAGAACCAGTTTGGGAGAAGAATCAAGATCCTCAGATCCTATAATGGTGGTGAATATGTAAATTCTGATTTCATTAATTATTGTGAATATGTAGGTATCCATATCCATCACTCCATTTCGTACACACCTTAGCAGAATGGTGTGGTTGAGAAAAAGAATAGAAGTATCAAGGAGATGACTACTTTTATGTTGGAGTCTAAGAATTTGCCACCAAATTCTTAGGCTGAAGCTATAAAATGTGCATCCTACATCTAGAATAGGGTTACTCACAATAATCTTTATGGAGTTACTCCTTTTGAATCTTGTAGTGTGCACAAACCAAATGTGTCTCATTTCAGGATTTTGGGCTCAAGAGCATGGGATAGAATTCCACTAGATAAAATGAGGGCTTTGGAACCTCAAATCCAAGAGTGCATATTTGTTGGGTATTCTAAATATTGTAAAGGGTAAAATATTATCAACATGGGCACTCAAAAATCCTTCAGTGAAAGGATTTTTCAGTTCGAAGAAGAGCCTATGGTAGCAGTAGAAATTGGAGAGTCCTCCTCACCTTCTCCTCCTTTTGGTTGTAAGTGAAGGAACTAATGAAATTTATGATTTTGATATATCTAATAATGATGATTTAAATTCTTATTCAAACAACCCCACAAGGAAAAATTGGGCATAAAATACCATCCAAGCAGCTAGGGAACTACTTGGGAATCCTAAAGATCCTAGGAGGACTAGATCTCAATTTGAGAGTGCCCTTTTTGTCAAGGACCCTTAATTTTATGATAATTTTTTTCTAATGCTTTAATCTGATCCATAGACATATGAATATGAATGTGAATACCCAATATGGAAAACATCCATGAAGGAGGAATTTCATTCACTCCAAAAGAATGACACATGGGATCTAGGCATTCTCCCCCCGGGGAGAAAATAACTCAAGTGTAAGCGGGTTTTAAAAACTAAATTTTATTTTGATGGTTCTCCTTTTAAATATAAGGAATTTTTAGTTTCCAAGGGCTTCTCCCAAGTCCAAGTCATTGAATACAATGAGACCTTTGCACCAGCTGCAAATATGGAATCTATAAGTCTAGTTTTGGCCATTGCAGCTTCCAAGTAGTGGGAAGTACATCACATGGATGTATAGAGTGCTTTCCTACACAGTGATATGAAAGAAGAAATAAATATGCAATAGCCATAATATTTTTTGACTAATCTATCTCTTGTGTGCTGGTTTAATAAATCATTGTATGGGATAAAACAAGATCTCATAGCTTTGTATGCCAAGATTGATGGATTTTTGCTATCACTGAGCTATTGTAGATGCAAGTATGATACTAATGTCTATTTGAATATGATTCATGGTTCTTTAATTTTTGGATTTTCTCCCTATCACCCAAGCTGATTCCCTTCTTGGTTAACACAACAAAGCCCAAGATATCAACCCGACAGATCAGAGCTGAGCCAGCAGCACCTATGACACAAATGTCGTCTCACTTGAGATATCTCAATATTTATGGGTAACTTCTAGAACCATGTTTCCATAGTTTTTGTTGGAGGGTTTTTTAGTACTTTGGCTCTACGCCAAGGTTTTCTAAGGAAGAACGATAAGTTGGGATACTGGTTTGCACAATTTTAATGCCGAGCTATGAATCAACCCTTATTTATGTGATCTCATGCAAAATGATGGTGAACATATAGAAAAATCATATTGATTATTATAATGCAGTATCCATACACTTAACCATTTGTAAAATAATAACCAATAAATAAGTGAACACAACATTTATGCATTTAACTAAGCTACTCAACATTCACACATATACACAGCATGTAACGTGGAAACCCATCCGAGCAAAAACCACAAGCTGCTCTTCATCTGGCTTTGGCATGAGGAAATAGATGCACCTTTGTTTCTACACACAACACTACAGAATCTGTTCAAGATATTATCTTCTATCATTACATACTTTTCTTCCCTCTCATGTTCTTTGACCCTCTCTCTCTCACTCTACTCTACTCCTACTTAGCGATCCACACACAACCTAGATCGACCCAAACTTCTCTACTTGTCTATGCACTTAGATATAGAACCACTAATATAATGTACTCAACAATCAAGATTCATTCACCAAAAATATCTAACCAAGAACCATCTAACCAGAAACTATCTATCTCTATTCTAGCTCGAGCGTCTTTTCTAGGAGTCTAGAGACTTACTCAACATTGTTGTATCAATTTTTCATCTGAAAACCATATAAATTAATTACAACTTGGGTTCCTTCCTCAATATTCCTATTATAGACTCGATACAACTCCCATACATTATTGTTACGGACTCAATATTGACTTGATACAGACTCAACTTCAGTCGTTATCCCAGGCGACTTACTATGTTCATCCCACAAGTTGTCTTTCCTATTCTAGAAATACTTAAGAAAAAGAAAATATTGACATGACTTACAAATATGCCCTTACACATGTGGTTTCTGTCATCTCCAACTAATTTCATACCCATGATCGCTAAGGACTGTCATTTTCTCAGCATTACACCTTACTCTCACTTTCTGACCATTACCTTATCTGCATGTCTGCTTCTACTGATATTTTTACATGTCATATTGTATATGTATTTGTCCTTCCATTATTTCTTGTTTATCTAGCACATAAGGCCTCATCCCATGCCTTCTCTTTGTATTCTTCTTCACTTTCCTTCTTCTATCACAACATCCTTCTCTTTCCTTTGATGTTGTTTCTTATGTCGCAACTCCTTCCTATTCTCCCTTATACTCTTCTTTCATACTTAGGAAAAATTCTACATGAATTCTTCCCTTATGTGCCAAGGACCAACATGCCTCCCACAGTCACCCATGGCTTGTCTTGAGCCACATGAGCTAGTCCTCCATAAAGTGGCTTGCAATGATTTTGTTCTAAAAAGCCTCAATGATTTTCAGCAACTTCTCTGTCTCTACACTTCTTCTTATTATATTTTCTGCATGTTGTCCACTAGGTCAGAAGTGACATGTTTCAACATGTTTCTTTCTATATAGATCGCTACCTCATGCACCTTTTGGTGCACAAGGTGAATTAGCCTTATGAATATTTTTGCTTCCGCCTTTATGTTCCTTTTGCATTTGTTCGTATGTTTCTTCTATGTTTGTAGCTAGATGGAAGGTTTATGTTCCTTCTATGTTTGTATCCAAATGGAAGGTTTATGTTCCTTTTATGTTTGGATTTATGTACTATAGCATTTATATCTCCTGGTAACACTGTCAACCTTGCAAAACCTCAGAAGTCAGTTTCATTCATCATCGATACTAACTCCTGGGAAAAATTATCCTTATTTTCCACTTCTGGATGTTTTTAAGGCTAAGTAGAGTACGACATAGGGGTAAAATGCAGGTGATGAAGGATTTAGCAGTAACAAAAGTGTTCCTTGTCTGCATTTCAAGATAATTCCTTCAACGCGTCCCAGTTTTTTCATTTCTCCCTTCAGAATATTCCTTAGCATTACCCATGAATGAGTATGCAACATCCAGGTAAGCCTTATATCTCATGACCATCACTCAGTCTAGCACCTAGTTAATATTTCTCTTTGGTGCATTGATGGTAAGATTTGTCATGCTCTACATGGAGAAACACATTCCACCCGAGTGTGCCAGCTAAATGTTTGTTTGGGCTCATCATCACTTTTTATGTTTTCAGTGACTTATCGTGATGACGGTGATGAAGTTGGCCTTTGCTTCATCCTATCCTAATCTGAACATTTTTTCAAACCGGTCATTCCTAGAAATGGATACTATGTACTGTGGAAAATAATTCCACAACCGTGTTCAAAGGATTTGGTAGGACATCCTCTGGTCCTTGAACTCTTGGCACTGCTTCTGCAGTTGTGCTCTGCTTTTCAAAACACTGTTTCTCTTACCAACATCAAAAGGTATTCTTATTGGCATCTGTACGAAGAGGGTTGCCTCTGCTCCTGCATGGAGGCCTAGAATTGGATAAATCTCCAAGCAAATCCCATCCTTCAGTGGAACACATCCAATAACAATCTTCTTAGTCAAAACAATGAGTAAAATTTCCTTGATAGGACCCCAGGGACCATTAGTACTATCACACTTAGTCATATTACTTCTCCACAAGTTTTCACTCATTCTGTATTTTGCAAACAAGTCTAGTTGTCATATTATAGGGACACTTAGCTGGTAATTGACCACAAGTAGCAATTCATTCTAGCAATTAGTTTGTCAAATCCTTGCATGTGCCATCCTCTAGTAGTATAATGACAACATGAACCATCACGTGGGCTCTTGATCCGAATCCTTATGTGGAGGTGCCAACTATGCCGCCCCTTTTTACTATGACATCATGATATTAATGGAAGAAGTGAACGTCAACATCTCTTGCAATCGGCTTCAAAATTTATTACTGTTTGTGGATTTGATATTTGTCACTTCAAAAATCCTTCCTTGTCATTGTATCAACTCACCATTTATTTTAGCGCCCCACTTTCCTCACCGTGCTTTGTGTAAAGGTCACACTATTCCTTTTATCCTAATAATTGTGGAAATCATACTCATCACTTTTTTTTTAGTTCCAGTTATCAAAATAAGGCTTCAATTGACTCCCATTAATGATTCCTCTAACTTTCGTACCATCTAATTTTTCCAACGTCATTGCTCCTCCCTCAGTGATTTCCTTCACTACATAAGGGCATAACCAATGCATCTTCAACTTACTTGGATGTTTTAAAAATTTGTTGTCATACATAAGAACAAGGCCTCCAACTATACATTGTGTGTTCTTAATGTGTCTATCATTCCATGCCTTCTACCTTTATTTTTCTATGTTATGATGGAATCCTGTAATGCATCGTTCTTCTTCCAAATGGATTAACAAAAGTAATCTTTCTTCGACGGCATCAACATCTATCATTTATGTAATGTCCACCACTCTTAAAATTGGTACAATATACTCCATAGGTATGCCAACTTCTTGTCCATACATGAATATCAACGGTCTCTATCCTGTGAACTTCTTACATGTTGTGTGATACGCCCATATTACTGCAGAGATTTTCTAGTCCCAACCATCCCTTCTTGTGTTACAGACCTTGGTGAGCGTATTTTCCAGAATCTTGTTAAACACTTCGACCGCTCCATTCGTTTATGGGTTGTATGGATTTGTTCTTTTATGTTGTATCTGAAATTCATCTGTTAGTTCCTTAATCAACGGATTAAAAAAATGCATACCTTGATCGCTAATCAATATCTTGGGGCATTTGAACCTTGTTACCACATTTTCAAACAAAAAATTCACTATCGTTGCAATAGTAAAATCCTTGACGGGCACAACGTTTTCTCATCAATTCAGGTAATTCGTCATAGTGATAATATATCTAGCTCCTGGGTGATTCCTTATTGGACTAATAGGCCCCACAAAGTCGACATCCCATTTATCAAATTCCTTTAATGTAATTTGTGGAACTAAAGGCATCTCATCTCTTCTGGATGGCTTCCCTGTTTTTTGGCAGCCATCATAGCTATGACAATAATCTCTAGCATCGACATGCATGGTAGGCCACCATATCCCAGCTTTTACTATCTTGCGTACCGTCTCCTTTCCTGCATAGTGTTCTCCAACAACACCAGCATGTGCTTCACTTAAAATAATATGTCGCTCATGTTCAAAAACACAGTGTCGTAGTATTTCATCTATGACCAACTTATATAAGGGGTTAGCAATTAATTGGAAATCTATAGCTCATGCTACTAAATATTTATTTTTCATGATTGTAAACTCAGTCGATGCAAATCCCATAGTTAGGAACTATATGATATCCTCATATTGGTTATCAAAGGTGGTTATCACAAAAATTTGTGCATCCGGGATATTTTCGTCCAGGCTAGTGGGTTATTCTCCACTCTCTATTCTTGATAGGTGGTATGGTCCCAAGTTTAATCAGCATGGTTTGACAATAATCTCAAAATAAAATTCCTGGAAGAGGAGAATCCATCGACAAAGATTCCCCCCAACACTAGATTATTAATCAAATATTTCAATGTAGAATGATCAGTGTAAATTTTAAAATGTCCCCCCAGTAAGTAATTCCTAAATATCTGTAATGCATAGACCATCGCAAGTCCTTCTCTCTCTGTTGTAGTGTAATTATTTTTTGTGGTTAATAAATTCCTTCTAGCAAAAGAAATGAGGTGATCTATATCTCCTTCTCCCAGTTACGTCAATACCACTCTAAGATCCATAGAGGATGCATCGACATGGACATGGAATTATTTTTTCCAATCAGGAAATATAAGTATGGGTGCATCGACCATTTTTGTTTTCAACTTATCTAGACTCTCTTCGCATTCATCTATCCACTGAAACTTAGTATCTTTTTTCAACAATTTCTACATCGGGGAAGTCACTTGCACACATCCTTTGAGGATCTTTCTGTAGTATCCAGTATGCCCTAAAGTTGCTCTTAATTGTTTAATTGTGGTAGGTGGTGGTAAATCTAGGATGATGGTGATTTTTGTTGGATCGACCAAAATTCCATCATGACAGACCATATGACTTAACAAAGCCCCAAAAGGAACACAAAAAATACACTTTCTCATATTGATGGCAATTTGGCACTGGGGACATCATTCCAACATCATTCTAAGACTTTTTATATGATCTTTTATGAGACTAAAGACTGTCCAATCATCAAAGTAGACTTCAAGAAATTTGTGTATATAATATTTAAAGGAAGCAACTAAAATTTTGGAAAATATTGCAGGTGCATTCTTGAGTCCAAATGGAATTACCTTGTACTGGTAACATCCCCATTGTGTTGTAAAGGTAGTCTTGTAGCGGTCTTCTTTTATAATTCTGACCCGATGGTAATCCGAGAGTCCATCTATAAATGAATATATCTCTTGTCCTCCAACATTTTCCAATACTTCATCTATAAATGGAGTTGGAAATGGATCGTGCAAGCAGGCGTCATTTAATTTCTGGAGTTCAACACAAATTATGACTTCCCCTGAAATTTTCTTATCGGGTACCACGATTGGGATGATCCATTATAATTCCTCCAATGGTTCTATTATGCCTGCTTCTAGAATTTGGTCGATTTTCACTTTAACTTTCTCCTTGTAATGTGGGTTCATTCTGTATGGTCGTTGTTTGACCAGTTTTGCATCAGGCCTCAAGGGTATATTCATTTCCCCAAGGTGTCCAACTATGCCTTTCATTTCAAAAAATTTGAAGGGATTAGATCCTAAAACTCATGTAATAAGTCAGGTGATATTTCCCACAGTCTTGGCATCCCAGTAATCACCAATATTTGCAAAATTCAGGTTGTCAGTTGAACCAATATTTACTTTCTTGATCTTGAGCGCTTTTAGGAACTAGTCAGTGGTTATCGTAGTTCCCTCTACTATACATATATCAACTGAATCAGATATGTTTATCTCTAGTGTATCATCGCCATCCAGTTCTACTGTCTTATTATAACACTCAATCTAGCTGTGTATAGTCATACTACATTGATGGAAGTTCGTGTATAGAACATGTATTTCTTCAAAGATATTCTCCTTTATCACATGTAGCGCAACATCGACTATTGCATGTTCACTTGTGAAATCAAACATCTGGTTAAAGTTTACAGTTAATATTTCCCACTCAATTTTCCTCATCACATCTATTCTGAGGTGTACAAAATTCTTGGCACCATTTCCAAGGTGTGGATGAATCGACGAACCCATTCTTAGCATAGATATTCTTTTGAAAGCATGCGATAGTTCTTAATATTCTTACTAGGATCTGTCAGTCATGTATATTTCATATTAGGGCAGCTAATCTCTTCATAAAATATGATCTACATTAATCTCCTTTATTGTTTCCACTTGGAAATAGACTGTTTATGTGTACCCTACCATCTAGTGGGCATAGCTACATAGTCCAAAATGGATAGTCATTATGATTTTGTGACCTTTTCTTCAAATTCTTCTGAAAAAACTACAAGATTAGGTAATCCTTCATATGTAGGTAGCACACTTGCTTTGACTCCTACCCTTTGAACAGCTCTTGTAATTCTCTCACATCTGGGCATGAAGACTTCATGCAGCCTATTCTTCCAATTTTCCAAAGTTTCACCTGAGTTGGACGTGCACGATCTTACACTCTACCAACTCAGGGTCCCATCGACTGTAGGATTAATATAATATTCCTTCAAAGACATGATGTCATACAATTGGACCAAATAATTTTCTTTCCCTTCACTATGTACAGGCTCAACATATTGTTGTCGTTGGAGTGGATCAATGGGCGCAACCATTCTTATTTTAGAATCTTCAAAAGATAAGATCCTTTTTCTTGAATTTTAGAATAGTTTGGTTTTCGATTTCCCAATAAATTCCTAGAAGTGCAAGATATGGGTTTGTGTCATCAACAATGTCAATAACTTCAAATTCGGCATATGTCCTTAAGCCTTTGACTTCCATAGGTACTTGCATTAGTATACCAATTGGTAGAACCTTTGATGGATTTGCAAGCCTTAGCTAAATAGGAGACTAGTCCAGTTGTGACTTGTTCATTCTCTCCCTTGTCTATCTTGTCAATATATTGAAATTCGATCCCAAGTCTGGTATGATATATTCCATATATAATCTCCTATCTGCATAGTAATTTGCAGTTCTTGACTTGTCTTCACTTTTCTCAGGTCGTAGTTCTTCTAAGGTTTCTTGTATAAGTGGTTTCAATTCTTCCACAACATTTTTATCATGGATTAGTGCAAAACAACTTTTGAAAATTTCCTTGATCTTACTAACCTTTTTCATTCACGGTTTCCTGATTAGTTGTTAAAATATTATGGGCATAGTTCTTACTTGTCCAGATGTCGATGGATGATTGGTATCAATAGAGTCTTGCGTGCCTCCAAGAAGACTTCTTTCTCTTGTTGGAATTATAGCAGAGATTTCTTTTGTGCCACAAGTTGCACCTATAGTTGTCCTTGCTGCGTACTTTGGTCTGCTCCCGTCGTAGCACCTCCTCTTGTTGCTACAACAATGTTGGGTTTCCTTAGTTAGACATATTTCATCTGAATATTCAGATTGGGGTTTGAATTTGGTTTCTACACCGGGTTGGGCTTAATGCAGTTTTAGTCAGCCACTTCACAATAAGTTGTAGACACTGTTCAACAGTGTGATCGAACGCTTTACAATATGTAAATTTTTCATAAAACTTTAACAATATCGGGAAAATTATCCTAGCTTTCCATAATTATAACATACGATTTGGCGTCTTCCTCGACCAAATCCTCCTCCTTGTTGCTGTACTCGACCTCTAAAGTTCCCACCCCACTTTGTGGAGGGTATTGTTGTTGTTGAGGATATTGATTCTACTAGTATTGCAGTTGAAGATATTGTTGTTGTTGATACTCCGCAGGGTGATACTAAGGCTACGCTCATTCATCTTGCATTTGTTCATCATTCTTCATTAAGTAGGTATCCATAATTTTTTATTGCAGTAGCTGAAGTGCTTTGTAGTATTTCTCATCATGATGTACTAATCTACAAAATTTACAGTACAAACTATTTGGTGCACTTACAATCTTCTGTAAGTATAGACATTCTTCATACTTATGACCTCTAGTCTATCATACTCTACACCAAGGAATTCCTTGGGTGTTTAATGGGTTTGTTGCACCTATTGTGACATAGTTCATCAACACCGGGAAATTATATTTATGGTGTCCATATGTTACACATCTTGTACACCAAAGTTCTTATTGAAATTCCTTTCCTCTTTTAATGTCCTGAAGCTGCACCATAATATTGGCCAGCTGTGACTGAATTTTCATTATTCCCGAGCCATTATCCTCAATTGGCGAGGATTCTAACTTCATTGTTATTTCCAGAGCCTCTGTCTGTGACACAAGTTTTTGTTACATCACCGACGTTCAGATATGTGGCAACAAGGAAGCAATAAACCATTCCTTGGGTTGCACATCTGACATTTAGAAACTCACTTTGGCCATTAATGTCTTAAATCTCTAGTCAAAATCCAAAACGGATTCTATTTGTAGTTGCTTTATCTCTTTGATCTCAGTGATGCAATGTGATTCAGACTTTAGATTTTTATATTCATCAATCAACCCGAGTCAAATCTCATTGAGTGTATTTGGGACCACTCCTACTACTACTGTAGAAAACTTTATATACCAATCTAGTGCACGAACTCATGGCATCGTAATCATCTGTTCTTTCTTGATGTTCTCATCTTGGATTTGTTATACAGTTCATATAGTATCACACAAAAAATAGTGTTGTTATGGGTCTTCTAGCCAATTCCCATTGAATATTGGGAGCTTAATGTCAATTCCATCCATTGGATTGATTATTGTTGTATTCACTGTTGGTACAATCAAAACAAAATTTGAACTAGCCATACTTCCTTGTCCACCATTTACAATGTTAGTACTACTCGTATTTATAGAAATACTTGGAGATGGGTCTCGCGATCTTACCTCTGGTACTGTCGGTGAGTTGTGTAGACTTTATTGCTCTAGAGCTTCAGTCAACTCTTCAAGTTCTTTGTCACCTTCTGATATCGGTTTATATTCCTATTCCTCATCACAAGAGGCTTCATATAAGTACGATGCAAAATCATAGCCTTCGTCTTCTTTCTTTGTGCTGCAATTCCCTTGCCCAAATAGATATTTTCATCTTTTGCAGGACTTGAATATTCTTCCACTTCTTAAAAATATTGGGTATAGTTCAGTTACACTTTCTCCTAGGAACATCTCACTCTAGAGTTCTGCTGAGACATAGCCACCCTTTCAGATTCAGTCTATCATTCATAAAATGCATTTTTCACATAAAAATATTTTTATCCACATATTTAAAGATAACATGTATCTGCTGCGTGGCCCTTGGAAATTTTTTTCTATGCTTCATTGTATGAGGTTATTGTATCAACATCAAACTCAATAATATATCCTTATAAGATAATGACTACCCAAAAGTATACAACCCTTAATATAAGGTTGTTTATTCTTTTCAACCGCTCGATTAAGAACAGACTCCACTCTCTCGATTCTCTACCCTAGAAATTCTTATGCTAGGTTGCTAGCTTACACAAACACTCATACAACACAATGGGGAACTGAGCAAAAAAAATCTAATGAATGTCTGAATAAATGTACCGTTCTAACCACTCTGTTGGTGTCCACCAATATCCTTCACTTTCTTTTTGTGCAAACTCCAGATATTTAGCATCCACCCTATTAATGCAAAAAATTGCTCATATAGCCTACACCATGCAAAGAAATCAATGTCCTAACCCATTCTACCCATACATCCATTTAACCTATGTTTTTCTCTCAAAATATCCAAAAATACCCTCAGAGGGCTTAAAACCCCACAAAAGAACTTAAAACGCTCAAAAAGGAGCTAAAAAGCTCAAAAAGAGGGTTAAAGCCCTGAAAGGGGTATAAAAACCCTAAAAGGGCTTAAAAACCCCAAAAGGAGCTAAGAAACAAGCAAAAAGGGATTAAAACCCTAGGTAGGGCCCAAAACCCTAACTAGGGGCTAAAAACCCTAAAAAGTTGAGAAAACTATAAATAGAGGTGTAGGGGTCCCCATCAAACACATGATTCCTCCCTACTGTCATTATAATGCCCGCATGAGTACCTTGAGAGACCTTTCACTCTCAAGCTATTCATCCCCCCATAACCACAATGGGATTTGAACCCAAAATCCGATGACATCTGACGTATCATATGGATGTGTCAGACAGTAATGATGAAAAGTACTGATCCTTTTGAATTATTTTAGCGCCGTTGAATTTTAGACACTAGTGCGTAGGTTTTTTGATGGATATTTCATAGGAAATTCGATGGCCTTGCTGTAGGAAATTTCGGATGGCCTTGGCATATGAAATTCTACTAAGAAAGACCCCAATATTATGCCAAAATTCCAAACTTATACCTCTTATAGAGATGGACCCTGAAATTGTACTAACATTACAAACTCACACCCCTCATAGCGATGGATCCTAATTCACATTAATGCATATAATTGTATAGACTCCAATCCAATTGATTAAAATCAGAGACAAGACCTTTATAGGGAAGAGAAAAGGCATACCTTTGAACATCCAATAATTAAAAGAAGGAACACCATGAAGAGATAAAGAGAGGAGATATAGAATAGAAGCCACACCAAGCCTCCACTTCCTAAGCTCGCCTGCATAGGCTCCCTAAAGTAACCCTCATTTTCTTGTCACCTTTTTTCCACACCTACAACCACAATATCCCACCTTCATAGAAAAACCTTAATTCACAGAGTTTAAAATCCACCACTGTGATAGCATTAATGCAAACTTGGAGAGGTGTAGTGTGCATAAGGGGAAGTAAAACCTCCCTTGCATAATCCATCAATGTTGAGAAGACCAGCTAATAATCCATCTCCAAAATTTTTCTATGTGTTATTCTCATGCATTACTCCATAGTGGTGAACTGTGAGATCTTTAATCTTCATGTTGTGATGCATAAAAACTAAGGAATCCATTACCTAACAGGGGGTCCTGATTTTTAACTAGGACAACCTTGTCCAAATACAATGTTGCAATCCCCTTTTTGCAACACTTTGATTATGGATTTGTTTCAAATGATAAAAGTCAACCTCACCCTTCCCCTCCAAATTTTGATGAATTATGTGCATGTTTATTTGGAAGAGAGTAACTTTCGTAGTCACTTTCTTCTATATATGTTGGGAAATAAATAAAGAATCCCCTAAGACTATTTCCTTGATCTTAAGCTCGTGCAATAAAATTGATCCAAATGCATATAGTTTCGCATGTTTTTTGGAAGCAATTCCAAGCCTCTAAGAGAAGCTAACTAATGTGTTTCGTTCAGGAATAATGTGAGTCCATACCACTCTTGCTACCCTTGGGTTTCCTCTAAAGGCACCATCAAAAAATAATTTGAAGCAACCATGTGAGTCTAGCCAATCTTTTATTTCCAATTATGAGAGATTCAATTGCCAATATTAATTAGGCTTTGGTTTTACATACATTGTTAGACTAAAGGGATTCCCTAGAAGGATTCTTAAACCCATAGACACTTTTGCATTGTAAGGTTTTCCATAAAATTAAAATTTAGCTCTCAATTATAGATATTTCTGTTAAATATAATCATCAAAACTATAAACTTTATTTAAGTAAAATATTCTCTCATGTTATGCATTATGGAACATAACATATTTAGACAAGGAATCATATCCCAATTTTTTTTTCCAATAGATAATCTCCTTTAATGGCATACTCATTTTTATTTAATTTTTCTTGGAGAAGGAAACATATAGTGTTTAGGGGTTGTCCCTTTTTAAATAATTAGATTAGGTGTGAAAAATAGAATAATAAATCCCATGGTCATATGATTTATGTTTATGTAATAGCTGCTACTCTCTTCAAAGTGTAAATGGTGTGACCGTGGCGGTAAATATTTGTTGGCCACTTTTTCCCACTTGTGCGACACAGGTTCTGCACAGCCCACCGATATAAGAACTACCAAAGATACCAGCCTAATAGAGCAAGCCCTATCGGCAACACTTGCGAAGCAGGTGCAATCTCACTTGAGTTATCTCACCATTGCATCCTTCCTATTTATACTAATTTACATGGCCACGTAGGGCCAACTGCATCCCAGAAGTATGTTAGCTGTCACCATCAGCAACCCCTTTGGTTACTGTTGTTGTGATCATGAATTGACATGAGGCACTATCGGCCTCACTTAGAAATATCCTCTCATACGTGTGTATCTGTAGGCTTACGCCATGTTATACGACCACGATCTAGATTCTGCATCTATTGCTTTTCGTCTATTTTCCACTTGCACACTTCCGCACTCACCTTTCCTTTGTTGTGCACTTCTCCATTCTGCCTTCATGGGCCCTTTTCATCCTTCATGATCTTCCTTTGCTTCTATCACATGCGCAGTGCATTTTCCTTGGTTGCGTGCATGAAGTTCCTTCTTATGCCCCTTTCCCAGGCCAACAAGCCCCCAACACTCAATTGTGGCTCGTCCTGAGCCATTAAGCAAGGGACATATGAGCGGCCCAATATGCATGGTATCTTTATGAAAAATATAGATTTTTTTTTTGTTATAGCTTCAGCTGCATTTTAACTTGCGTTGTCTGCTCCTTACGCTCTTTTTTTTCCAGGTTCCTTGAAGGCAACTTTTTGATAGACTCTTGTATTTCTCTCCTCCTGCTACCTTTAATCCGACCACCCTTCACATTTGGAATCGCTTGAAGTAAATCAGTAGAATCAATCAAAGAAGGTTTAATACTACCAGAACCTATATCAAGCCCCTTCCCTTTCATTGACCTTTTACCTTTATCTTCAATACTGGCATCGTCCTTATCATCAGCAAACTCATCATTTCTATCCAAACTCTCTGAATCTGTGTTCAAATACTTATCTTTACTGTAGTGGAGATAAGCACATCAATATAGATTGGTTTTGGGCACCATTTCAGAGGATGGTTTATGAAGGATTTGATGGTAGAGTTCGCTTGAGCTGACAAGGTAAGCTTATGTGCTTCTTATTGAGTCCAATATCCCTATCAATAGGAATGTTGTCTTTACTTTGGGACTCTCTCATCATCTTTTCATAGTCCTCCTCCAATTTCAGTAAGGGTGCTTAGTGTCCCATTCCAATGTAGCAATCCTTATGGCCTTGGTTCTTTTGCCATTCTCATGCTCATCAGGCTTGATGTGCGGTTGTTGTAGATTATTGAGGCTTGCTCTCTTGCTAATCTTCTTCGAGTTTCTCTCTTCTGCAACTTTCTCTTCACCACCCTCTTTGCTTTCTATTTCTTTTAGGATGATTGGCATTCCTCAGGATGCACATGGGTTTGCGTCTGATATTCATCATGCGGTTGCGCTGAAGGATGTGGGTCTGAGTCTTCCATATCATAGTCATCCTCCATGTTTTCTTGTGACGGATCTACTTGGGTATCATCACCTTCATGGTATTCACCATTAACTTGATGAATGGGCAGTTCTTCTGCATTTAGGTCTTCATGCAGCGGCTTTGCGAGTGGACTGGACCATTCCTCAGGCCATAGCTTAACAATTACATCCACATCGTTGATGGTCACAATAAATCAGGATTGATTTATCTGTCGATGTGGCACTTTTGTAGGTAGTAGATTTATATTATGTATATCAGCTTCAAATTTGACAAAAGTAGTGTACCTGTGCATAGTTGTGGCACGAACCCGTGGGTTTGCCAAACAACCTGTCGTAGTGCATCTGCATGTAAGAAGAATACCACATTTTTATCCTGCTGGTGCTTGTTGTCGGTCTTGTCTTCCCATAGATTCTGATATTTTTCTCCCAAATAGGATATCGAGACATTCATTTGTACATAGTCGGAAGGGTCAACCTAGATAGTGAAGGAAATCAAAATTAGTAACTAGGAACAGTAGAATTTATGACCTTTCTTGTGTTGTGCTAGAATCACATCCTTGAATAGGGCATTTAACAAGTACCATGACCAGTTGAGGTTTTATCCCCATGCACATAAATATGCAATTTCTATCACCCCTATCGAACATTGCGTTGGTACCACCTTATGAAATATTTTACAAGATAAAATTTTTGCAGCAACCCGAACACTTTTGTCCTGGATGGGCCCAAGTAAGTATCCCAATCCTATGTGCTAAAGGTTGTTCTTCCACTTAATGGCCTGAGTATTATGCTTAGCGAGGTAAGGAAGAGGATCTTTGCCTTCGCTTGGGAGTCCTGTAATTCTTACTATCAGTTCAACATTAAGTGGGTATGGCTAATCCAGCCATAGGTATCCTCTATGAAAGAAGACCAGTAACTGCTTTACATATGTACTGACCTATACGTTATGGAAAAAATGAGGCATGAACAACATGTTTGTTAGGCCGGTAGTGGCTAGTCCCTTGGCCTGCTCTTGTGGTTTGATTACCTTGATAGCACATTTAGTGGCCTGGATTATGTCCATGCAGTCTATTATCTGTAATCCCTCTTACTAGTGAGTGTCGTAACCTTGGAGCTTCAAAACAGCTAATGTGGGGGGGATGTCCTACAGTAAGGGTATGTCGATAGGGATCCATAGTGCTATCAAAATGGTCACCGCTTTCACTGGGAGAACTGCATGCACTGCACTAGGTCTTCTTGGTCAAATGTAACCTGGAAAGTTTAGGTCAGCCTGTTCTATCTATGGATTTGCTTGTGGTAGCAATTATTCATCTTCATTATCATTTCCCTAATCAACAACAGGTGTCTTTCCTTGCTCGCCTGGAGTGTCTGGAACCTTACATTTCTTTTGTCTCGGTTATGACTGTGCAGATGACTCACCTAGAATAATTGGTATTCCCTCGACTGGGTTAGGCACATGACACAAAATAGGGGTTGGAATTATTTATGGATTCCTTGTTCTTTCCATTGCGTCGCTAGCTGGGGATTAATGCAGCTGGGGGCCTTTGGCTAACTTTGTTTCTACTTACTCATCAATGGGGTATCCAAAGATGACAGTGGCATCTAAAGCCTCACTCTCACTAGAAATTTTAATTACCATGGGCTTGAACGAGATGGAAGATAGGTGACAAGATGAAGTTCTGTAATGGCTCAGCTCCAATTCTCTCAGTGCGTAACATAAAACTGTCTTGATGGAGAAAGGAATATTTAGATATTGGACAATGTTTTTCACTCATCATTTGACAAAAGCTTTAGGTCTAATCATGCTCTTAGGTTTCCTTTTCCAATTATTTCTCCATTAATTTCTGTAGTTGGCCTTTTGGGCTATACTTGTCAGACAAGTTATGGTAATTAGTGTTAATACGATTGATGAGAGCTAACAATACGCCACCTTGCTCCTCATACTAGGTTGATTTAATGCCATGCAGGTGCTCCAGTTGTACAAATCGTTTGGCATGGATCCACTGGTAAATTCTAGCCAACCTATCATTCCTACTTTTTGCATTCTTTGGCACCTAGCTGTCTTTTCCCTTACACACTTTAGGTCTCTCGCTTGGATACGTGCGATGATGTGACAACTAGTTGGTTTATTGCTCATGCTTTCTGTTGGGTCTGTCATAATCCTGAAATAGAATAGTTTATTCTTTTGGCCGTTGAAAGCTGGGATTATTATTATTATTATTATTATTATTATTATTATTTTACATGTCGAAGCAAGGTTTCAGGCAACTGTCATTTACCAAACTTGCGGCATGGGTACCATCGACTTCTCTAGCATTGTCTTGTGCCTATATCCATAGTTTATGCAATGGTATATGGCCTTAGCCAAGTAGCCTTTATTTTGTGTGGATGTGCAAATATTCTGCTGTCATAGTGTAGGATAAGTCTTCCTTCCATGGATGGATTCACCCTAATTGATATTGATAATGTCATGTCGGTAGCTATTGTGGACTTGGCTTAGTCTCTAATCGCAAAGGTATCTACATCCTCTCTAAGTCTTCCACCGTTCCCTTTCTATCTGTGCCATTTAGAGAGAAGAGGCTATGGTATTCCTTCAGGATATCTGTGATCTGTACAATTGCTTCATCATGTGAGTGTTTTTGTATTACTCTGCGATATTTACTTTAGTTCTAGTGTTTTTGGCCTGCTAGAGTTAGTCAAGCTATCTTCAGCGTCCCGGGGTATAGTGTCTTGCTGAGTAGTTGCGTTATGTTGGTGAGCATTAGTGTTGTTGATATCCTAGACTATATGCCCCTTTTCTTGTATATGAAACTCTCATAGGTGGGTAAATCCCTTGACTCAATCTCCACCCATCGCACAGACCTCGTAACTCCTGCACACCTTCTCATGGAGACTTCATGTAACCTATTTTTCCAATTCTCTAAAGCCTCGCTTGAATCATATGTACATGAACTCATGCACTTCTATCTTAGATTCCCATCTATCGTCGTACTAATATGATCTTCGTGCATAGCTGTAACATTGTATATTTGATGGAGATAGTTGACCTGCCCCTCATTAAAATAGGTACAACATATCTTTTCCCCTCAAATAGGTCAATGGGTGAGATGAATCTCATTTGCTCATCTTAAAAGGAGAGGATCATTTTCTTGAAATTTATAATTGTTTGATTATCTATAGCCCAATCTATCACTAGTAGCATAGGGTAAGGATTTGTATCATCCACAATGTTGATGACCTCAAAGTCTACATATGTGCGCAATCCTTCAACATCAACAATGACATTGCTTAATCGTCCAATGGGTAGTACCTTCGCCTAATTGGCAAGACGTAGCTGAATAGGAGATCAGTCCAAGCAAGGCTTGCCCATGCTTTCCCAAGTCTGGTGCATTAGGATATTGACATCAGATCCTAGATCTAAAATGATATAGTCCATGTCATAATCACCGATTTGCACATTCATTCTCAATTCACGGCCAGTCTTACATTTTCTTCTCAATTTTTTGTACTACAGGGATTTTGTCTATTATTGCTTGTAGCTCTGCAATAACATATTTATCTTGGATTAACATCAAATAACTTGATAGAAGAGGTCTTAGCTTACTAACCTCAGCTGAATACTTCTTCTGCAATAGGTGCTAGAATCGTTTAGGCATATCCTTGACTTTGGCTGAATTTAATGGTACATCCAAGCCTATGAAGTCTGATCTCACATCGTAGAATATTTCTTTCTATTTCTAGCTGGTTGGTGATTCCTTAATATGCATCATGAGCCTCACTTGTGACTGCATTTGTTCTTGTGAGTTATGTTGTTCTACTCCAGTAATCACACCTCCTTTAGTTATGGAAACAATGTTCATGTCTCGTAGTTCATCCACGATCATCTGAACATTCACATTTTCATTTGGGTTCAGGTTTAGTGGGGGGTTGGGTGTGGAAACAGTCCTTGCTTGCCACTTTTTGATCAGCTGGGGACATTGTTCAACATTATGGTCTTATCCCTTACAATATGAGCATGTTCTTGCAGGCTCTAAACAATATATAGAAAATTGACATAGTTTTCCATAGTTATAGCATGTAATTGGACCTCTCCCCCTACCAAATCCTCCTTTTCCACCTCGTCCTCTAAATTTTGCACCACCCCTTCCATGAGGGTGTAGTTGTTGTGGTGGGTACTAGTTCTGTTGGTAGTTTTGCTGATAGGGGTTTTGTTGTCCATATGGTTGCTGAAGCACATATGGCTGCTAGTACTAATTAGCTGGGAATTGTTTAGGTTGATACAGGGATTTCACTTATTCAACCTAAGGGAACGCCTCATTTTTCATCAATTACATATCAACTGTCTTTTCTTTCAAGAGCTGGCATGCTCTACAGTCTTTTTCCTCATGTCTTACTGATTTAGAAAATTTGTAGAATAAGTTTGCTAGGGTACTTACATATTTTTGAAAATACACACATTCTTCATCGCGGTGGCCTCTTAAATTTCATATGTGACACCATGGTATCCCTTAGCCATTTAATGGGTTAGGTGCACCCGATGCAACATAATTCATGAAGGTCGGATAGTTATCCTTGGTGTGTCCCTCCAATCTACATTTTGTGTACCACAAGTCTTTATGTGCTTATTTTTCCTTCTTGATATATTGAAGTTGTAGCATGAGGTTGGATAGATACAACTGAACCTATACCATTCCAGTGGCACCGTCACCAATAGGTGAGGCCTCCAGCTTCATCGCCGGCTCCAATGATTCTTTATACAACTCAATATTTTGCTGCATCAATGTCCCACAGATGTGTGGTAGTAGAGCAACAATAAACCATTCCTTATGCTATAAATTAGACATTTGTAAACTTACTTTATCCATTAGCATCTTGAATATTTGGTCAAAATCCCACACAGTTTCTGCCAAAGCCTGTTTAATCTCCTTAATCTCAGTAATACATTGTGACTCTAATTTGGGTTTTCTAAGCTTAGAGATCATTGCATCTCAGATTTCCTTGAGATTCTTCTATGGTGTTCCAGCTAGTGTGGCAAAAAATTTCATGAACCAATCCAAGGCGTGACCCCTTAAGTTCATAATCATTTGTTCTTTTTGACGTCAGCGCCATGGACCAAACATACCATCCACACAGCTTCACATAGGAACCAATTTTGTTCAGGGTCTTCCATTCCATTTCCATTAAATGTAGGTAACCATATGTCTATCATAGCCATTGGGTTGGTGTTCAAGATCTTTGGGGTAGGGTTCATCTGAGTTATACCTTCTGGCGCACTAGTTTCAAGACTAGTGCTATCTGAATTAGAGATCCTTTCTGGGGATGAGACTCTAGATCTCATCTCAGATGATATAGTTGGTGTTATATAATTTTTCTCTAACCCTCAGGTCTCATCAGAGCTATCTAGATCTTCAGGTCCTTCTAAGATCAGGCTATAGTACTCCTCTTCATCGTAAGACCCTTCATATTTGCACGACCAAATTTCATGTTCGCTTCCTTCGAATAAACTAGGATTCCATCAGCCCCTTTCATCTTTCCTTCTCTTTCCTGATGTTAATATTCTCCCACTCCTTAGAACTCCAACCTCAAGTTTAGGTTCTGTTCTTCCAAGGAACATATCCACGCACTCTTCCCCATGTTCTTACCCGTTCGTTAGCGACATAGTACCCTCCTAGACACACGACTCAACTATCTAAGTGCAAAAGACCCCTCTCATAAGTAAGTAACTTTATCCATGTACTTATATTCAATAATTATCTACTTCATGGTCCTTGGAAGAAATTTCTTTCGGATTCACTATATGAAGTTATAGTATCTACCACATACTCATTAATATACCCTTGCAATATAATATCAACCCAAAAATCAATAGCTCTAGAGACAACGTTACTTACACTGGTTATCTCCTGGACATGTTGGTCGCTTGACTCTCTAATCTCCCTTTTTTGGTAGTTGGTCCTTCTAGATGCCATTCCTACTAACCATTCATGCAGTAGAACAAGGAACTTGACAAAGAAGATCTCATGAATATTAGAGTATATATATATATTCATCTAACCGTCTCCCTGCGCTGAACCATGTTCTTGCGCTTTCTTCTTGCGCGAACACCAGCATTTTAGCATCCAACTAGTCTTTTATCTCCTCCTTCATTGGGTGCCACAACATCTCCCTGATTTAATCAAGATGTCCAAAAAATGGAACCATTTGTTGGCCACTTTTCCCCACTCGCGCGACCTAGGTTCTACGCAGCTGGCCGATCCAACAACTACCCAATATACCAACTCGATAGAGAAAGCCCCATTGGCAACACTTATGTAGCAAGTGCAGTCACACCTGAGATATCTCAAAGATGGGTAACCACTGGAACCATGTTTCTACGATTGTCAGGGAAGTGTTCTCCCTTGGCTCACAACCAAGGAGCTCAACGAAGGAAACAGGGCAGCTAGATGGAGGAGTCAGTTCTATGTGAATGAGCACAATGGTATGTCATCGTGTGTGACCTGACTTTCCTTCCCACCTCGTAGCTGGTGCAACTCATGCAGCACAGCCGACTCGCATCAATCAGCTCTTATGACTTAAGTCAAGATTCATAACAGGAATTACATAGAATGATATACACTTATACAATTTCAATTCAACAAGGCATTCCATTTATCCATTTACCAATTGCAAGCAACTAATAGAAACTAAACCACATTTAACATTATACTGAAATCAACTAGTAAGCAATCGCATAAACATTCACCACATCAATCATTCATTTAGACACAAGAAATAACATGGAAACCCATCTAAGAAAAACCATCGAGGTGCTCTTCATCTAGTATGAGAAAGGATATAGCACCTTGTAGTCTGTGGGATGCGGAATGATCTTGAGATATGTATTTAAGTTCAGAATCATAGTTTTCATGCTCTCTAGTTCGCTCTCCTACTCTATTCCTACTCCTATCAGTATGCTCACACTGCAGTCAGATACACGTCTCAACAACCCCTCTAATGCTACCATACTCTTCCTCAGTATAATCCTCTTCTGATATCTATGACATTACAACATAATCGACACCCCTTTCCATAGATTACCGCTTGAATAGAAAACTACTACGAAAAACTGAACAGGGATCAATGAAAACCCTACAGCCCAACCCTCCAACCATTGCATCCTTCCTATTTATACTAATTTACATGGCCATGCAGGGCCATTTGCATCTCGGCAGTCTGTTAGCCATCACCATCAGCCACCCATCTAGTTACAGCTGTGATGATAATGACTTGACACGAGGCACTATCGACCTAAATTACAAATATCCTCTCATACGTGCATAGTTGTAGGCTTACACCAACTTATATGGCCATTATCTAGATTCTGCATCTATCGCTTTTCGACTTTTTTCCCCTTGTGCACTTATGTTCTCACCTTTCCATTGTTGCACACTTCTCTCTTCTACCTTCATGGGCCATTTTCATCCTTCACGATATTCCTTTTCTTCTATCACGTATGCGACGCATTTTCCTTGGCTGTGCGCATGAAGTTCCTTCTTATGCCCCTTTCCCGGGCCAACAATATTCAAAAGGATGACAATTTTGGTGGCAAGGTTGAAATATTGGAGGGAATTTTAAAGTCATAAATTTTTAGAGGGAACCCCGTTTTCCCAGTGTGATCAAACTGAAAGCCCATTTGATCTCCTCTATTTTTACCTTGAATCTCAAGTTGAAATATCTTTGGGCTTATTTTGAATGAGCAACTCTAATTCAAAAGCTCTAGTTCAGTTGTCGATTTCCACTACTCATTCCAAATTCCCTTCTTGGATCTCAGGTTGAAAGACCTTCCTTCGTATCACTAGCTCTAAAAAGGACCTTAATATGAGGCCTTCGGTACTTTGGGCACACCTTAAAACATGGTAATATCCCCACCTTTATCTCTAAGGAGGGGCTCATAACCTGTCTGGCTCAACCTTAAGGATAGAGAGGTGGGTCGAGTGTATCACTAGATCCCGAAGCAGTCGTCAGCGACTAGAGTCCCTCTTCCACTCATAAGGGGGCAATTGAGTTTTCGATGGATCATCCTATTTTTGATGTGGGTGGTGTGCTCTGGATCAGGTTCAATCTCATGACCATCTCGTTGAACCCTTTCCAGATGCAATTTCGGATGCACATTCAAACACAGATTTATATTTCGATTTAGATGTAGGCGACAGAACCCAATGGAGGAGTGGCTTCAACAGATTAGGTAACTCATAGAATGGCACCCCAGTTTGGGAGTTTTTTCCTTTTCTATTTCATATATTCATCCATATACAGGGAAAACGGTGTGGCATTGCCTCTTTAAACACAACATCAATGAAGAAGAACGATGGGTTATCTTAGTTGTGGAAAGTTTGAGAGAGGCACATTGGGTGAGTAGTTTTGAGAAATAAAGAAAGGGAAGAGATCCTCTCCTCATATGGAAGAGAGAACACTTACAAGAGAAGATAATATGTGTTAGAATAATCAACCCATAGTTAGCTACCTTAGACATTAATTAATCCAATTTTTGTCTTATTTGCCTAGTTTCCATATTCCACCTTATGCAAGTTGTCCTCCACACATCCATAGTGGTAAAACTTGCTAAATTTGAGTCATGGAGCACTTGGGAAACCTTTTGGAATCAAATCTGCTTTATTCCTGGCCTCCCTAGCACATGTCTACTTTTTCTTCTTTATTGCTTGCTTTTTCTGAGTTTTAAGGCAATTGGGAAAGTTTGACTAGGTGAAGTTAACTTGTTTTTTGTCCTCAACATCCTCCACTCTTTTATCCTATGAAAAGAATGTATGAGTTGTCCTTCCACCACCTATTATCTTGCCTAATTGATTTTTTGAATTCGTGAGCTCCTAGACAGATTTGGAAAGTGCTAAATGCACCTATGGGGGATTTGCTTAGATTTAGTAAGCCTTCTTTTGACTAAATTCGAATGGCATCCTTATGCATTCGAATCTCTCATGTAATTATTTATTATGGCAGCCTATGACTTCACAGGGTTGGATATTGTACACTTATTCAATACATATTAGTGTTCTACTCCATATTCAGTCTTCTTTTGTGAGTAATTTGCATGTGTAATTGGAAATTGTTGTGAGTGTAATTGTTCTAACACCTGGGTTCAATTTCCACATGGTATTAGAGCCTTTGTATATTGATTTCTATCCTTCCAATTTCTTTTGCAGGTTCGACATCATTGACTGGGAGCATTCTGCTGACTGAAGGGACAATTTATGAGCTATGGATCAATCTCAGAAGATCATCTTGACTCCATTTAACTTCTTTTAATGGAAAGCAGAGATGGAGATACTATTTAGAGTGAAAGGCCTCTACAGAGTGACTTTGGAAATAGAAGCAGAGCCCAATGCAGCTACAGAGAAGATTAAATGGCACAACAGGAGGGATGAGGCCTATGGTCTCCTGTGTCTGAGTATATTCAGAGACCTCCTTTTCCATATTGATGGATTGACATCACCGAATGAAGTATGGGAGAAGATTGTTGATATTTTTGTAAAGATAGATGAGATGAGGGGACATCAAATTGAAAATGAATTGATCTCCCTAAGTCCCAATAGCTTTGAATCCCTGCAACTCTATTTTTCCAAGTTCAAAGCACTTATTTTGCAGCTAAAACAATGTGGGATCAAAAAGAAGGATGAACAACTAGTTTTCGCCATACTCTCAAATCTTGGCCCTGACTATTCAGTGTTTTTTTCGACCTTCTATGCCATAAAGTTGATAGATCAAGCCTGGAAAATGCCTAGCCTTGCAGATTTCATGGAATCTCTCACACAAGAACAAGATAAATTGGTGATGATGGGCACCATCAAACCTTCCAAAGACCAAGCTCTGGTTGCTGGAGATTCGAGGGTGGATTCAAAAAGAAAGAAGAAAGCTAAAAATCCACTTGAGCAAAAGAGATACAAGAACAAGTCTCCAGAGGAGCTTCAAGGTTCCAAGAAGAACCCCAAGAAGAAGAAGAAGAAAGGAGAAATGAGCAAGTGCGCATATTGTAGTAAGGGCAATCATTCTAAAAGATCTTGCATGAAGAAGCAAATTAACATGCTGACCCAATTCCTGGAGAAGAATGGAATCTCCCTTCCAGACAACTCAAAGAAGAGGGAAGGAGGATCAAATTCAGAAGACAAAGAGAGAGTTCATGCATTGGTTACTGGCACATCAAGCTCACCTAGTTTCATCATTGATTATAGAGCTTTAAGACATATGGTTTTGACCAAGGAGGCATTCACCTCACTTGACATGTTGAAAGGTCCACCAATAGTACTGGGAGATGACTCTCTCACTAAAATTTTGGGCAAAGGGAGGATTGATCTTGACCATGGTAAGTTCATCAATATGTTGTATGTTCTAGGTTTTGCGTCTAACCTCTTATCATTGTATCAGATGACCCAAACAGGGTCTCCAAAGAAGTTCATATTCTCCCCTGATGAATTTGAGATCACATATATCTCAAGTGGTAAATTCATTGCAAAAGGAGTTGCAAATCACACTTCGAAGGTATACATGTTCTCACACTTCCTACCCTACTCAAACCCCTCTGCTCTTCTAATTCATGCTAATGAGGAAAGCAAGATTTGGCATAAATATTTGGCCACCTAAATTACAAGTATATTTCTAATCTTAGTGAAAATGAAATGGTCATAGGGTTACCAAAGATTAAGTTTTCCAAAGGAGTCTGTCAAGGTTGCATCTTAGGAAAACACCCAGAGCATAAATTTGAGAAAGCTAGTCATGAGAGAACCTCTGCACCTCTTGAGTTGATCCACAGTGATGTTGCTGGCCCATTTCCTCATATGTCAATGATTCAGGCCAAATATGCATTGACATTCATAGATGACTTTTCTAGGTATTGCTGGGTTTACTTCCTGAAACACAAGTTTGAAGTTTTTGGCCTCTTCAAAGTCTTTAAGGCGTTGGTTGAAAACCAGTCTAGGAGGAAACTCAAGGTCCTCAGATCTGAAAATGGTGGTGAGTATGTCAATTATGAGTTTATTCAATATTGTGCAGATGCAGGTATTCAGATGCAACATTCTATCCCTTACACACCACAACAGAATGGTGTTGCTGAGAGGAAGAACATATCACTGAAAGAGATGGCAACATGCATGATGGAGGATAAGAATTTGCCACCAAAGTTTTGGGCTGAAGCCATAAACTATGCAGACTATATCCAGAATAGGGTGCCTCATAAATAACTTGATGGTATGACTCCTTTCGAATAATGGGGTGGGCACAAGCCAGATGTGACCCATTTCAGGATTTTTGGCTCAAGGGCTTGGGCTAGAATTCCAACAGAAAAGAGGAAGGCTTTGCAGCCCCAAAGCCAAGAGTGTCTATTTGTTGGGTACTCTGAATATTAAAAAGGGTACAAGATGATCAATTTTAGCACAAACAAAGCCTTCATTGAAGGGTGTGTTCAGTTTCAAGAAGAACCCCTAGCAGCAGTGGAAGTTGGAGAATCCTCTTCACCACCAGAACCTCTGAATGTAAGTGAAGAGATAGTTGAACATGATGATTCTGATATGTCTGATAATGATGATTTGATTGCAGATCCTAATAGTCCTACAATATCAAAATGGGAATCCAATACCATTCATGCAGCTGGAGAACTAGCTGGAAATCCTAATGATCCTAGGAGGACTAGATCTCAGTTTGAGAGTGCTCTGTGCATGAACGATCCTATGTTTGCAGAGAAATGCTATCTGATGGTTGAATTAGACCCACAAACATATGAATATGCAAAAAAGTATCCAATATGGCAAGCATCCATGAAATAAGAGTTCAGCTCACTCCAGAAGAGCAACACTTGGGAGCTGGTTGATCTTCCCCCAAGGAGGAAGCTAGTTCAGTGTAAGTGGGTTTACAAAACCAAATTTTCTGCTGATGGTTCACCTATGAAGTACAAGGCCAGATTGGTAGCCAAGGGCTACTCACAGGTACATGGAATAGACTACAATGAGACCTTTGCACCAGTGGCAAAGATGGACTCCATCAAGCTAGCCTTAGCCATTGCAGCTTCAAAGCAATGGGAGGTACACCACATGGATGTGAAGTGTGCTTTCCTGAATGGAGATCTCACTAAAGAGATATACATGCAGCAGCCTCAAGGATTTTCTACTAATCCATCTCTTGTGTGCAGGCTAAAGAGGTCATTGTATGGGCTTAAGAAAGCCCCCAGGGCTTGGTATGTGTTATACACCAGAATGGCACCTCTCCGTCCGAGTGTCGACTTTCCTTATGTCGGCATGCAAAAGGACACTTATGGATTGAGGTTTTCCTAGAATAATATAGCTTGGCTTTTATGGAATACATTTCTGCCTTCATCTCTTCCTGTGACAACTTTTCCATGATTTCGTCGCATGTCGGCACTTCATGAAAGTCACTGAAAAAACACCTATCTTGGAGGACCCATATCTTGAGTTCTGTAATTCCGTTTGACCTCATTTCTACACCGTTGGAAAGGTATTTCAGTTAACTAAAACTTTCCAGAAGACACCAAAGTCTGAAAATGCCTAGAAATACCTTAAAAATGCGTTTTTTTGTGTATGCGCGACTCTCCTTATGTGCAACCCGCGCATCATGCGCGACTCTTGTGTTTTGCAAGTCGCGCATACATATATTCGCGGGTTTCTCTTGTGTAAACCTGCGTATCATGCGCGGGTTGCCCTCCTATAGACCCGCGCATCTGTTTCTCAACATTAAAACATAAAAACACGCCTTTTGAGTTA
>LPNX010393590.1:128534-178797 GCA_001517045.1 Pseudotsuga menziesii
TGATATTTCTCAAACCAAAGAAGGAATAAAAGTACATCAGTACAAGTATGCCTTGGGTTTTCTGAACAAATTCAATATGAAGTATTGCAAGCCAAGCAAGACTCCTTTCCTTTCAGGAGTTAAGCTTGAAGAAGTTGATTCTTCACCTATGGTAAACAATACACTATATAGGAAATTGATTGGATGTTTGTTGTATCGTAAACATATTATACCTGATATTTATTATACAGTAAGTGTGGCTTCAAGATACATGGATCAGAATCATGAGATCCATTGGAGAGCAGCCAAAAGGATCCTTACCTTTGTTCAGGGAACAAGGACTCATGGGATCTTCTACAAAGCTAAATCCGATCTTGATTTGATTGGGTTTACTGACAGTGATTGGGTAGGCGACAGCATAGATTGAAAGTAAACATTATGATATGTGTTCATGCTTATAGAAGGGCCAATAAGCTGGTCAAGCAAGAAACAGAGTGCCATTGCACTCTCATCTACAGAAGCAGAGTACAGAGGAGTTGTAAATGCATCAACTCAATGTTTATGGTTGCAGGGGTTACTTGGAGAGTGTGGATTCAAATAAGAATACTCAACTACTATCTATTGTGATAATAAAAGTACCATTCAAATTTGAAATGATCCAGTTCAGAAGCAGAGAACCAAACACATTGAGATCCATATGCACTACATCAACACCATTCACCTACTCTTCTGTTCATCTTCAGAACAAGTAGCAGATATCTTCACCAAAATTTTTTGTGAGAAGACATTCAGCAATCTCAAATCACTATTGGGGATTTCTGATCATGCTGTGAAGCATGAGTGGTGACAATATTTCCAAATTTTGTTTTATTGTCCATGTTTAAGGGAGGATTTTTCCCACTGGATTTCTGCCTCTTTCCTTGGTTAAATGGACATGCAATATGTAAAGGGTGAATAATCCTTGTTGCTAGGCCCTATAATTTTCTGATATTTTACTCATAAGTCAGGCTTAAGGGGGGGTGTTAGAATAATCAACCCATAGTTAGCTACCTTAGACATTAATTAATCCAATTTTTGTCTTATTTTCCTAGTTTCCATATTCCACCTTATGCAAATTGTCCTCCACACATCCATAGTGGTCAAATTTTATAAATTTGAGTCATGGAGCACTTGGGAAACCTCTTGGAATAAAATCTTCTTTATTGCTAGCCTCTCTAGCGCATGTCTTCTTTTTCTGCCTTATTTCCTGCTTTTTCCGAGTTTTAAGGCAATTGGGAAAGTTTGACTAGGTGAAGTTAACTTGTTTTTTGTCCTCAAAATACTCCACTCTTTTCTCCTATGAAAAGTATGTATGATTTTTCCTTCCACCACCTATTAGCTTGCCTAATTGATTTTGCCAATTCATGAGCTCCTAGACAGATTTGGAAAGTGCTTTATGCACCTATGGGGGATTTGCTTAGATTTAGTAAGCCTGCTTTTGACTAAATTCGAATGGCATCCTTATGCATTCGAATCTCTCATTTAATTATTTATTATGGAAGCCTATGAATTCATAGGGTTGGCTATTGTACACTTATTCAATATAGATTAGTGTTCTGCTCCATATTCAGTCTCCTTTTGTGAGTAATTTGCATGTGTAATTGGCAATTGTTGTGAGTGTAATTGTTCTAACACCTGGGTTCAATTTTCACAATATGACTGTTTTCACCTCGTCACTTCACTAGAGAAGAAACACGTATACCTGGGAAAGTTCACTCACGTTACTCTGTTATCCAAGCACTTAAATAGTCTGTTTGTGGGAGATTGGACACTATACACTATCAAGAAGAGGTTACTGATATTCAAATTCAATATACATAAATATTGTACACTGAGAGGGTTTCTACAAGGTGTAACCATTACAAGAAAAGAGATTCCATATCAATGACATTCCCAGTATATAAAAACTAGCAAGTCGTGGTCAAATAAAGGAGGAGAATATTTGTCACTTAACTACATTTTTCTACCCAGAAGCACTTCTATTACTGTTGTGTGTAAATAGACCATCTCTAGGTTATATCTTCATATGTTTTCCCATGTACATCCCATTACAATAGTAACTAAATCTATTTGTTGACAATTTTGACTTTATTTTATTATCATATTTGTGGGTTGTTACCATTCAATCGCATCTTGTATTTATATATGGTAAAGAATGAATCAAAGTTCTATTAAATAAATGGAAGTAGGTCTGAGATAAAATTATTTGAGTCACTCAGAAAGTTATAGCAGCAGATTAGTGCATCCTATAGGAACACTTAGTAAACTATTTGATGAAACTCATGAACCAAGCAAGACTTAGTGGTGTCAAGAAGAAGGATCCTACAAATTGTTTGACATAATTATAAAACCAATTATATAGACAACATGACCCTGAACTCAGTGGAAGTCAAGTAAGGGAAATTTCAACCAGAGAGATTAGATAATCAAATAAAATAAATATTTGCATGCAAGAAGAAAATTTTCTTGAAGTATTATCTGAAGTAGATCATCGAAAGAAAAGGACACTAATCAAGGCAAGGAAACATAAACTTAACTTTGATAAACATTTGAATTCGGTAAAAAGGGAAATAATTTAAGCTGAAGATGAAACTAAGAAAATTGTAGGAGAAAATATGTCATCAAATAATGCTTGTGTGTTAAATGAATTCCATTTGATAACTAATAATATCTTAAGTTCTAACAGTCTTGAAACTGAAGGTGATTTTCCACATGGGAAGATGTCTTCACGTCTCTAACAATTTCTAGGTTTGGGCCAATGACTGGTGCTGGGTAATAGGTCATTCATCAATCTTGGTAGATAAAACAAATTTATCGTTTATAGAAATGACAACTAGGAAATTGAGCTCAAGTTAAATGTGCCAATGTGTAACTGATCCAAATAAATCATTATGATCTGAACTCCATAGTGATGTATAACCTCTCAATAATAGTGTCAAATGCTCATAAAGTAAAAAAATGTCTGGATGCGGAACCCCTTTTTTAGCTCATTTCTCTTTCCCCTAAGTAAGCCTCCTATTCCCATTGATCTTTCTGTCAGAAACTGGGTAAGAGTTTTGTTCCCCATAGTTTCACCAGCAATAGATAATTCGGTCATGGATCATTGTTCCCTATGATTCAGTGGTACTTCAAATCCACGTGGGCATATAGACAAGTGTTAAAATATTTGGACACCGTAGGGAGTTCAAGTTATAAACAATGGATGCATAAATTTGCGCATAACTTAGAGCCATTGGATCATGTCTGAGGACTGATAATAGGGGGTATAGATTCGTATTGGTAATTCTGATCAATGTATGTTTCACCATCCATGTAATAGTTTGGGATGGGAAGTGTGAGTGGGCCCATCCTAGTCTATTATATATGTGAAAATAACTACTTTAATGAGATGGAAAGATAAAGAGTATCAGTAATAAAGGTAATATAATAGTATATCTTCCATAAGATAGGTGATTTAATACTTACATCCAAATTCTTATCCATTAATTTCTTCCATGTTCCTAGATATGGATGAGAGATGGATTAATGAATCCAAAATTTTTATTGACGCTCATGGAAAGGCCTATGTGTTTTCCACCAAATGCTAATAAATATAGTTTGAGAAGTAGCCTACCGAATGATGAAGCTTCCCTCCCTCCCTCTAAGAGATGTCACTGGGCTCAGGAAGCTATGTCTGCATGTGTTGTAGAGGCTGCAACTACTTTAGTGGAGCCAGTGGCAACTGGTGTGACTGGACAAGATGATGCATACAAGATTTCTATAGATGAAATTTTTTTTACTAAATGCTTTCATACTGACAAGAAGACAGTTAAGGGAAATGAGGAATGTGTCAAAGTAGACACATTGATCCAAAAAGAAGCAACATAAATAGAAACAGGAGGTAGTAAGAAACTTGTGGTGTCTTTAGATTCATATCAATCCTTTATAAGGTTTTCTTTAGAACCTACTAAACGGGTATAGGAGAAGCAGATGGATCCATGGTTTGAATATATAGTGTCCTATAAGCATATGGATAAATAGCAGATTGTAGATAAGGATGATAGGAGTGCACATGCTAAAATTTCTACTGAATCATTGAATAATAAAAAAAATGGAAGAACACAAGCTACATAGCATGACTGCACCAGTGCTTCCTTCTCCAAAGAAGCAAGATGTTTCAAATTTAGCTTTAAGGCAATTCAATTGAATCAGCGTACCTCCTATGAAGGCTTATGTTCCACAAAAGGGTAAGGCTGATAAATATGAATACAAGTCAAAGGGCATCAGGGTGAAGAAATATTGTGTTACCCCAACAAAGAAAAATAACAGAGGCCTTAAGAAATATCATGGGAAGTCTGAATCAAAGAAGTTTAACCAAGAGAAATTAGCTAATCAATTGTCTGTTTGCAAGCATGAGCAATTTCCCCCTATAAAATATGGCACTCAACCCTCATCAGAAAAGGTGACAAGTTCATCAAAATTTAAGGTGAAGATAAACGGTACTACAACAATGGAATTGGATGGTGTGTCACTATCTATAGAGTTGCATTTAGAAAAAGTAAACAATCTTAGACAAGTGTAAGTCTTATATTAATTCAATTGTGTTTCAAATTATAGTTTTCTGCCTTTTGTTGGATGATACATCAAGGCATACTTTCATTAAAGTGTACAAAATATCTATGATAATCACATGTAACTGCTAACTTTCAAAATACAACAGGGATGAAAGGGAACCTACAACCAACCATCACTAAAACTTCAAATCACTTTCTATAATGATGGCTACCTTTAGAACTCTCTTTTCTTTTATGTCCAATTTTTTTCCACCTCTCTATCCCATGTCCTTCCTGAAAATGGTATAAATATGAGTAATTTGGATGTGTTTCATACTCTCTCCTTCTTCCATTGTTTCCTTTCCCTATTCCGATCTGATGACAACTCACCACATGGTGGCATATCGTGGCATAACTTGTACACAATCTATGAGAAACATGTGTTCTCAAATCTTGATGATAAACATGTGTCCTATGGTTGTGTGCTACATGTCCTCTTGTGCTCGGCACTCCTTGACATGTGTCCCAACTTATAAGGTAGTGACTTGCTTGAATGCTTTTCCTAAACATGTGTTTGGGTCCACAACCAACCATCATGAAGTATTCTCCTCAACCAAGGCATTCTGAATTCAAGTATCCAACCTCCCATGTGTATGTCACATGGTCCCATGCTCTTAGGGATAGGTTCCCTCCTCCGAGTGCCTAGTCCTCATCCTCTAAGGTAGTCCCTTGTTATCATCCCAATGTGACAAACATGATTTTATTTTTTATGCATGCCTTGTATGCTCAAGTAACATTTCAGGGGCTTGATAAAAATAGAATTGTTATGTACACTTTATTGAAGCTTTAGGAGTGCTTCATAACATTTGTATGCTTCCATGTTTCAATATTTTAAGCGTAATATTTGTACTCAATGGGGATGTTATAGCCCTACATAAAATTCCAAAGAAGCAAGAGACCCAATATGGACCAATGGAAAACCCAATCTTGTCATTCATGTATTTCCAAGAACTTGGGAACAAGTAAAAACTGTCCCCAAAGTGATTGAAATGTATTAGAGAGTAGGGTACATTCCCGGAATGTTTAGGTCATTTTTAGGCATTCCAAGAGCTAGTTTTTTGTCGTTCCCTGGTATATCATTTTATCCTATATTATATGAATATGATTGTGAGCTAAATAAAAACTTGGATCGTACTACTTACGAGTGTAAACTGTAATCTATAGTTTATGCATACTAGGCACTTATATGTGAGTCATACAATTATGTACTAGGAACTTATATTCAGTGACTATGTAGGCATAAAGCATGCTTTGATATTGTAAGCATCATATGCTTTGCATGGAATAAGTGAATGTATTTTTTGTTTTCTCATGTATTCCCGCGTCTTCTCTCTGAAGTCTTGCTACGTTTGAAAGAGAAATATGATGAATATTTGCAAAGACACAACATGAAAGAAATATTTTTTACAAGTGATGTGGAAATGATCCTTTGAATTCCATTTTAACATATTATCCATTAGTCTTTGATTCTTTCTCTGAAGATAATGAAAAAGTGCAGAACAATGCATTTTGTTTTTTACTATATATTATCCTAGGCATGTATTTGTTTATTACAGCCCACACTATGCATGTATTTGTTTAATACATCCTAATTTATTGTAAACTTTTAGCTATTGACAATGGTATGTTGAACTTTCATCAAAGGTTCTGCTGGAAAATTCTGTGGGGGTTTTGATATAGGAACCTGTTGCAGCTGCAACTGTTTTTTCCCCAAATTTCTTAAATTTTGGGCCCCTCCTCATGGTTTTGCTTTGATCATTGGATCCTTTGAGTTGTTGGTCTGTGTTTTAATTTTAAATGATTACAAAAGCTTAACTCTTGACCAAGGTTTGAATTTTGATTGCGTTGGAATTTATGGTGAGTTGCAGATTCTAAGTTTGTCTTCGCTTGTTGATCGAACAAATTGTTCTTTGCTGTGGGTCGCCGTTGCGGAGGTATGACAGGTCGCTATCCATTGCTGAGTTTAAAGCTTTCTGAACACTTAGTAATTTTCTTTTTGATCAGGAGTCTTTCCTGTTTGATCGAAAGCCGGAACATTTCTACTCCCGCCGTTGCGGAACCTAAATCAATTTAGCACCCGAAGTTCAAATCATTCCGACTACCGATGAGCATTTGCCTTTTAGTCATGCACCCGAAGCTTTTTCTCTTCCACCGTTGTGACTGAGAAAGCCATTTTGCATCCGATGTCAAAGCCTTCCGACTTTCGACCAAATTTTTCCCTCCCGCGTCGCGTGTCTTCAGCCTTTTCCCTTCCGTCATTGCGGCTCTCAAAGTCATTGAGATTCCAAAAGGGAAAGCCGTCTGAATTCTGATTTTAAATTTTTTTTTACCCGCCTTCCCGTCACATGCTTGGAACCTTTAATTTTCCGTCGTTTAGACCGGGAAATCCTTTCGGCTTCCGAGGTTGTTTTCCTCCCGCTTTCCACCATGGGTATTGCTATCACAGGCCTGTAGGAGGATAGGCTAGCATGGTCGGCACTTGTAGAATGAAGGTGGTTCACTTGATCATTTCCTGTGGATTGGCCGTTTAGTCAGTTTAATTTGCTGTTATGGTTTAAATGCATTTCCAACAAATGATGCTCGACGTTTGATTACAGGTTGGTCAATGGAGGTGGACCGTTTGGTGAAAGTAGAGCCAAAACCAGCAGGACTGTAAGATGGACAAACCAAAGAGAAGAAAAAATGAATGGTGATAAAGGGGCAGCTCTGAAAGGTCCGGCAGTTACGTAGCCAATCATGGGCATGCGCCAGGAAGACAAAGGGATACGAAACGCTCGGGAGACTGAAAGGTCATGCGTTGGGGGGGAAACCCAAACAATTTACTATTTTTGTTTAAATAATGGAAAGTTAGAAGTTACAGGGGATTTTTTCCCTGGAAAAAACTTGTAAATCATTTGCTTGTAAGAGGAACTACTTTGTTTTACAATCAGATACTGCAACTTTTTCCTACTGGAGAAAGGGAAATGTGGAATGTATTCATATGACTAAATGAATAATGTTGAAGAGGAACTATTTCGTTTTCAGCTGTGTTTCATTAACTGTGAGAGTATTTAACTTCTTGAACCTATGTTCTTGTTGAATGTTCTTCAGTATCTTTTTGGGATGTTTTCCACTATGAGTAATTAATGGTGTTCATAAAACAATTGGCTAACTAGTTGTTCAAAAAATATGCAAAGTGTTCATGTGTCTTGAAAGAAGTATCAGCTATCTGTAACTTTTCATTATTGCATGTACAAAATTTATTACTCACCAATAAATGATAATCCTGCTCCCTAGGGATAGATTAGGTAGTTAGTTTGTTTTTCTTATTGTATGCGATTTGGATGCTTGTGAGCCTTAAGACGAGAGGTAAGAACCTGCACATCACATTGTGATTGTTCCTTGCATCTTTATCACCCTGCATTGTTAATTAGGCACTTTCATTTCATAATTTAAGTCAATAATACAAAAAATCGATGGACCGGGCCGTAACCGATAAAGCCTTTGTTTTGTACCTGACTTATGGTATCCGGACCGCAAACTGGACGGATTCCCTACACCAAACAGTGAACGGGCTAGTTGGTAATGTTGATTGGGGATAATCCCTTACTGTTGCTACCTGCGAATTTCGGGGCCCCAATAGTTTTGGTGCTAGAAGGAGGGCCGCCAATGTATGGCTAGCTGAGGAAACCCATTTTCACAAGACTATTCCACCAGCAACAGTTCTAAAAGCAGTGGGTTTCATAATCCAACTCTGGAAGAAAGAGAACATCTATATTATGTTGGTAACGAAATTGTTAATGATCTGAGAAGACACACCAGAGCATACGTATAGAAGATTGGAGGATTTCCAATCATCCCTGAACTGTCCAGAAGAGAGTATAAAAAGAAAGATCATCATGTAGTGGAAGAATCAGTGTTGGTTGGAGATTGGGAAGAGCTTGTAGAAACAGCCTTATAGGAAGCTGTACTACCTTTGAACCAAGAAGGCCCAGACGCCCCTCACAGTTCTCCTGCTCGCACTCCAGTTGGCTCACCTCCACACTCTCCACCCAGACTCATGGCTGGCGTAAACGCAAACGAACCACCTAACCCACCAAATCCACCACCTGCATGGAGAGCCAGATCACCGTTAAACCTTACACCTTTGTTACATGACCTACCTCAATCCTTTGACAAGATCTTGCCCAAGTTTGACCCAAATGAGAAAATACTAGTAAATGATCATATACAAAGTTTTTACTTGGCAATTGAAGGATTAAGGGCTAGGGAATATGAAGATGTGGTATGCAAACTGTTCCCGCATACCCTTAAAGGAGCTACAACATCATGGTAATTTGGATTGCCTGCTAAGTCTATCCCTGATTGGGATGCCTTCGAAAGAATCTTCAGAAGTAAGTATGCAACTTAGAAAACTCACGCAGCTCTCATGAAAGGGTTGTGCGCATTGAAGAAAGAAAGAAAAGAAAAAGTGCACAGTTTCACTCAAAGGTTTGCAGCATATCTCAAGGACTTCTCTGAAACAGATAAGCCTTCAGACAAGGTACTGATTCAGTACTATACTTCAGCTTTAGGCCCTGATTTGGCCATGTTTTCAAAAGGTAGGGCCAAGCCTACTTTGACGGAAACCTATGAAGAAGCAGAAGTGGTAGAAGCTGAAAGAGAGAGTATTAAAGAATATCCAAAACAATCAGGAGAGAAAGGTGCTAAAAGAAAAGCTTTATCATTTGCTAAGCCTAAGGAAGAAAAGTCACCAGATTTGGAAAATATGGCCAAAATGATGCAGAAGCTATCCAACAAAATCATAGATATGGAGAAAGAAAAGGAAGCACAAAAGTTTTATAAGCCATATTATAAGAAAAGAGAGGATAACCACCAGTCTCAACCTCCTCCACACAATACTGCATCTATGAATTTAACAGAGGTAGGCTTGGATAATTTTTGCACTTTCCACCAACAGCCACACTCTGGGAAGAATTGTCCTCAGTGGATAAATTCGATGACGTTGGTCATGAATCAACTATTAGATTCTAGATTGACAGCAGAGGGAAATGAAGAAAGAAAAGAGAATTCTGCTTCTACTTCTACTAAAGAACAGGAAGAGGAAACCATGGCTTTATGGAATTCTATCTCGTTATTTGATGCTGAAGAGGAAAATACTCAGGGGTACAAAGATGTTATGGAAACCAACGTAGCCACAAGGAGCCAAGGGATGGTTAAGGAAGACAGCCTTATACTCCCAAAGATTAAGAGGCCGCACAGAAATGTTAAGAAGAAATTTCAAAAACAATCTTTGGCTGATAAAATTCCAGAGTTCACTATCACCAGCCAAAATCCTAGGCAGAATGAAGCACAGGCCAAGCCAAGTGAAGAAAATGCTGATAAACCCCATCCTATTGAACAACCGATGGATTATGACATTGTGGAGGATTTAAAAAGGGTAAAAGCGACTGTTCCACTATTCGAAATATGTAAAGTGCTGCAGCAAAAGGAAAGACTGTTGAAAGCACTTGAAGCATTGGATGAGAAGCTTCCCTCTAACAATCAACCTCAGGAAGAGGAAGAAATTGGAGAAACCAGCATTGGAGGTAAGTCTAAAATGAAACATCCACCTTTCCTCCTCATGTTTGAAATTTTTAACCATAATGTACATAACTGCTTCGTAGACTCAGGGGCGTCAGTCAATGTTATGCCCATATCAGTTTGTAAAAAGATCAATGGGTAGCCTAAGCCATCCACGTGGAGATTTGTTCAATTGGACAGAATGGATGTAAAGGTAATTGGTGAGCTGGAAGATTTCCTAGTCTGTCTGGCATCTAATGACAAAGTATGCCAAGTTATTAACATCGTGGTGGATGATATACCAGATGCCTACGATCTGGTCCTGAGAAGAGATTGGTCGACCAAATTAAATGGATATTTCAGCTCAGATTGGTTGCATCTGTGGTTTCCATACAAAGGAAGTCCGAATCAGATCAAGATTTTAAGAGAACCTCACATGAAGTACAATGTTACTCAACTGGGGGAGAAGAATGTACCAGTGGATTATGTATTGGGAAACTATTTTATTGAGTTGGAACCAAGTAATTACCAAGCAGAAGAATCCAGCAACACATATGATACCTAGTCTGATCTCCTTCGATTCTCACAAGCTGATGAGATTGACTGTAAAATAGTAGACTTAGCAGTAGGAGTAGATTCATTTTCAGTAGTTAGTGATTTTTGGACTTTATTTTTTGATGGCTCTAAGACATTAGAAGGGTCAGGGGATGGCTGTGTCCTGATCGACCCACAAAAGAATAAACATTTCCTTTCATGTAGATTAGAGTTTGAGTGTACTAATAATACAACCAAGTACGAAGCACTGGTGTAGGGACTAAAGAAGGAAATTGAATTAAAGGTAAGTAATCTAAAAGTTTTTGGGCATTCTGAAATTATTGTGAAACAAATCCCGAATTAGATACATTGTATTTCTCCTCACTTAAAGGCTTACCAGAATTAGGTATGGGATTTGCTGAAATATTTTAATGCATTTAACATTATTTCAATTCCAAGAATTAAAAATGCAGCTGCTGATCTGTTGGCCACATCAGCCGCTAGACTCTTACCCACTAATAATCGATGTTCTGTGAAACTACTTTTTAGGCCCTCTATACCTGATATGATTATGAACCTACGAGTGTTCGATGATGACCAGCAGATCATAGAATGTTTAACAAACGATGAGGTGTTTAAAGGAGTGATCATAGATGATGAAGAGCATCAGGCTGAGATGAAATACGATAATTTCATTCGTAAAGGAGTTAGAATGTTAGAAAAAATGTTCAATTTAAATGAAAAATTCAAAAGACCAGCCAACGTGAAGACCCACAGCTCATATCTGCAGTTTGAGTTGATTAATTTAGGGACTGAAACGAGTCCTAAATTTGTGAATCTCGGAAAATGTTGTTCACCAACGGAAAGAGACAAGTTCGTCAGTTTGTTTAAACAATATAAAGATGTTTTCGCATGGACGTATGAAAACTTGAAAACATACGATACTAGCATCATCAAACATGTCATCCCCATTAAAGCAGGCATCAAGCCATATCAGCAGCCGCCGAGAAAAATGCATCCAAAGTTGGAACCGCTGATTTAGAGTGAAGCAAAGAAATTATTGGATGCTAGAATCATTTTCAAAGTCAGACACTCTGAGTGGGTGTCAAATCTGGTACCAGTAAGAAAAAATTCTGGAGAAATTAGACTCTGCGTGGATTTCAGAGATTTAAACCGCACTTCTGATAAAGATAACTACCCTGTGCCACCCATGGAGCAATTACTACAAATGGTCTCTGGTTCTGAATTGTTTTCATTATTAGATGGTTTCTCTGGCTACAATCAAGTGTTAGTAGCTGAAGAAGACAGATTGAAGACAACGTTCAAGACCAAATGGGGAACCTTCGCCTACAGGAGAATTCCCTTTGGGCTTATAAATGATGGAGCAACATTTCAGAAGACTATGGACATAGATTTCCACGGGTTGATTGGATGAAGTACTGTAGTGTACCTTGATGACATTACAATATTCTTGAAGAAAAGAGGAGAGCACACGTTTCACTTAAAGCAAATTTTTGAACGCTGTCGAAAATATGGCATCTCTCTAAATCCTAAGAAGTGTGTGTTCGCGGTCACAGAGGGAAAGTTGCTGGGTCACATAGTTTCAAAGAAAGGAATTTCTATAGATCCAGAAAGAATCAAGGCCATTGAGCAAATCCCCTTGCCCCACAATAAAAAAGGGATGCAGTCGTTTATGGGAACTATAAACTTCGTGTGAAGATTTATCTTTGATTTTGCTCAGATTGTTAAGCCACTGCAGCAGATGGTGAAACAAAATGCATAGTTCACATGGAAGGAAATTGAGAAGAATGCTTTCAGCAAAATCAAGACTGTTGTTGCACATTCACCCTCCTTGAAAAGTCCATATTTCGATAAAGAATTTATTCTATATACTTTTGCATTCGATGATTCACTAACAGTTGTGCTTATGCAAAGGGAAGATGGGGGGGATGAATTCCCAATATCCTTCATGAGCACTGGTCTGCAAGGGGCTGAATTGAATTACCCAGCTGTTGATAAACAAGCTTATGCTGTATTCAAAGCAGTAAAACTATTCAGGCCTTATATTTTAAAAAATAGAACCAAGGTGATCGTCCCCTACCCAGCTGTAAGGTCTCTTCTTATACAGAAAGAATTAGGAGAAAGAAGAGGCAACTGGGTAACAGCTCTTCAAGAGTACGACCTTGAATTCAAGCCAGCATCTATAGTTAAGGGATAGGGGTTGTGCAAACAGATGACTGAAAATGGAAAAAGTGAAGAACATGCCTGGGAAGACGAAGCCGAATTACATGTAATGGAGGTATGCCCTTTGTTTACAGCTCCCGAGTCTTGGTATAGAGATCTTGTGCATTACTTGCAGGCAGGGTTGTTGCCAGAACATTGGAGTTCCAAGAAAAGGAGGGCGCTACGTCTTAAATCAGCCTCCTATCAACTTGTTGAAGGAGTATTATTCAGAAAAAATTATGACGGAGTTCTCCTAAGGTGCTTAGAAAAAGATGATGCAAACAAAGTGATGTCAGAATTGCATGACGGTCCAGCTGGAGGAAATTATTTAAGGGATACCACAGCTCACAAAATCCTCAGGGAAGGTTACTATTGGCCTATGCTCTTTAGAGATGCACACGCACATGTCAGGAAGTGTGATATCTGCCAAAGCTGTAGTGGAAGACAGCCTAAAGCAGCAACACCTCTAAAGCCTGTGATGATCATGAAACCTTTCGAGCAATGGGAACTGGATATTATTGGAGAAATAAAACTGAACTCCTCATTGCATCACAAGTACATTCTGACCGCTACTGATTATTTCACTCGCTGGGTCGAAGCAATCCCACTGTGCAAGATAAATGAAGACGAAGTCATCAGCTTCATACAAGATCATATCATGACCAGGTTTGGAGTTCCAATTTCGTTAGTCTTTGATAATGCTAAATACTTTTCATTAATTAAATTGACTGCATTTGCTCATGATAAAGGGATAAAATTGCATTATTCTGCTAATTATTATCCACAAGGAAATGGCCTAGCTGAATCCTCTAACAAAAACCTGATTAGAATTTTAAAGAAGACTGTGGTAGAAAACCAGAGGAGTTGGCGCTTAGCATTACCAAATGCCCTTTGGGCCGATAGAGTCACCCCCAAGTTTTCGATTGGAGTGTCTCCATATACCCTTGTCTATGGTAAAGAAGTCATCCTTCCTCCCAATATCATGCTACCATCTTCCACACTGGCTCAAGAATCTAGGGGGTCGGATAATGAAGTTTTGCAAATAAGAATATATAATCTCCTGAAAGAAGAAGAGGCTATATCTAAGGCCAGAGAACGCTTTAAGCAACAACAAGAGTTAGTTAAGAGATGGTTCGACAAGCATAAAGCTGGAACAAAGGACTTTGAGGTAGGAGACTTGGTCCTCAAATGGGATCACCCCCATGATGAGAAAGGAAAGCATACCGAATTCCAGCAATTGTGGGTAGGCCCTTTTCAGATTGCAGCCAAGCTTGGTCCTTCTACTTACAAGTTGCAAGATCTGCAGGGGTGGGAAGAGAACCTACCAGTAAATGGTTTGGTTCTCAAACCTTATTTTTCCTAAGATTGTTTGAATTTTTCTGTCTTGTATATAAATAATTCATCTGACTGTCTTTTGAGTCATTTTTTCAGTTTGTTTTAGTTTGATTGTCTTGATTTCAATAAAAGGGACGAACCCGCGGTTGCGTGGGGAACATCAAATTTTTTTGGGAGTGATAAACAATTTAGTGATCAGACTGTGGGTTGCTATTTGTATAAAATAATTTCTTCCAGATTAGTCGTTTTCTCGAATAATTCTGTGTGCATTGAAGTCCTGCTTAATCCTTGTGAAATGAACCAGATTCAGAGAGTCTAGAATACTATGTTGGGGCTCCATCCATGTCACACTTAAAATGTTCTAAGGAGCGACAAAAGAGGACCCATGGAAAGGAGCAAGGTGAACAGTATATTAAAAATAAATGATCCCATGAAAAGAAACGAATACCAAAAGACAAATAATAAAAAAACTCCTATAAAAGCATCATGCATCAAAAAAGATGCTGAATCATCTGTACTAAATTGCCAAAATATCCTCTCCATCCGTGAGCTGAAAATGAAATAAATCTCTCACACAAAAGGACAATATGGGATAGAGGATCCTGAATTAAAATTCAATAAGAAAGGCTTGCAGGAGAACTCATATGAAAAGGGACAAAAGTCCAAAAGCACAAAAGGTGCTAAAATGGCATGGGAATGAGGAACAAACGAATATTTCTGTTTACCATGTGCTACAATCCTATGGTTTCCAAGCTATCAGCCACCTAAAAACAAAGGTAATAATGAAACTCATCTTCTGGCCTCAACAGAGTTATCTGGACTTGAAAATCTTTGTTTCCACTCTCCCAAATTGGACTATTTTCAATGATTGAAGGAACACACTTTCGGCATTCAAGAAATATAGATAGATGGAAGAATTAAATAGGATGCATTTGTTGTCAAATAGTCTGTCACTCGAAGATAAATCGCCCAGAGATCTAGGTTCACCAAGTAATCGCCAATTGTTGCAGCTGCCACTGTTTTTTCCCCAAATTTCTTAAATTTTGGGCCCCTCCTCATGATTTTTCTTTGATCGTTGGATCCTTTTAGTTGTTGGTCTATGTTTCAATTTTAAATGATTAAAAAATCTTAACTCTTGACCAAGGTTTGGATTTTGATTGCGTTGGAATTTATGGTGAGTCGCAGATTTTAAGTTTGTCTTCGCTTGTTGATCGAACAAATTGTTCTTTGCTGTGGGTCGCCATTGCGGAGGTATGACAGGTCGCTGTCCATTGCTGAGTTTAAAGCTTTCTGAACACTTAGTAATTTTCTTTTTGATCGGGAGTCTTTCCTATTTGATTGGAAGTTGGAACCTTTCTACTCCCGCCGTTGTGAAACCTAAAGCAATTTAGCACCCGAAGTTCAAATCATTCTGACTGCCGATGAGTGTTTGCCTTTAAGTCGCACACCTGAAGCTTTTTCTCTTCCATCGTTGCAGCTAAGAAAGCCATTTTGTGTCCGATGTCAAAGCCTCCTAACTTCTGACCAAATTTTTCCCACCCGCATCGCGTGTCTTCAGCCTTTTCCCTTCCGCCGTTGCGGATCTCAAAGTCATTAAGCTTCCGAAAGGGAAAGCCGTCCGACTTTCGATTTTAAATTTTTTTTTCCCCGCCCTCCCATCGCATGCTTGGAACCTTTACTTTTCTGTCGTTTCGGATGGGAAAGCCTTTCGGCTTCCGAGGTTGTTTTCCTCCCGCTTTCCGCCATGGGTATTGCTATCACAAGCCTATAGGAGGACAGGGCAGTATGGTCGGCACTTGTATAATGACGGTGGTGCACCTGATCATTTCCTGTGGATTGGCCATTCAGTCAGTTTAATTTGCTTCCGTGGTTTAAATGCGTTTCCAACAAATGATGCTCGGCGTTTGATTGCAGGTTGGTCAACGGAGGCAGACCATTTGGCAAAAGTAGAGCCAAAACCAGCAGGAGTGTAAGATGGACAAACCAAAGAGAAGACAAAATGAATGGTGATAAAGGGGCAACTCTGAAAGGTCCGTCAGTTATGTATCCAATCATGGGCATGCGCCGGGAAGACAAAGGGATACAAAACGCTCGGGAGACCGAAAGGTCATGCGTTGGGGGGAAAACCCAAACGATTTACTATTTTTGTTTAAATACTGGAAAGTTAGAAGTTACAAGGGATTTTTTCCCTGGAAAAAACTTGTAAATCATTTGCTTGTAAGAGGAACTACTTCGTTTTACAATCAGATACTGCAACTTTTCCCTGCTGGAGAAAGGGAAATGTGGAATGTATTCATATGACTAAATGAATAATGTTGAAGAGGAACTATTTCGTTTTCAGCTGTGTTTCATTAACTATGAGAGTATTTAACTTCTTGAACCTATGTTCTTGTTGAATGTTCTTCAGTATCTTTTTGGGGTGTTTTCCACTGTGAGTAATTAATGTTGTTCATAAAACAATTGGCTAACTAGTTGTTCAAAAAATATGCAAATTGTTCATGTGTCTTGAAAGAAGTATCAGCTATCTGTAACTTTTCATTATTGCATGTACAAAATGTATTAATCACCGATAAATGATAATCCTGCTCCCTAGGAATATATTAGGTAGTTAGTTTGTTTTTCTTATTGTATGCGATTTGGATGCTTGTGAGCCTTAAGACAAGAGGTAAGAACCCGCGCATCACATTGTGATTGTTCCTTGCATCTTTATCACCCTGCATTGTTAATTAGGAACTTGCATTTCATAATTTAAGTCAATAATACAAAAACTCGGTGGACCGGGCCGTAACCAGTAAATCCTTTGTTTTGTACCTGACTTACGGTAGACGGACTGCAAACCGGACGGATTCCCTACACCGAACAGTCAACGGGCTAGTTGGGAACGTTGATTGGGGAGAATCCCTTACTGTTGCTGCCTGCAAATTTCGGGGCCCCAACAGAACCTTAGGTGGGACCATATATGAAGTCTTAAACACTAAACAAATAATCTATCCTTCTGTATTTTATTAAATGAGTTCATTGAAATGGATAAATAGTTATTTTCCATAATCAATAGAATTTGTTAACAAAAGTCCATCCAACCATGGTCTAGTTTCAAGTGTGAACACTGGCAGCAATGATGACTTGAGTTCAAAAATGGGTGGGCTCACTACCTATGCTAGTGTAGTCTTTTATTTAAATTAATTCAAGTTCAAGTCCTGGGTGACTTTGACCAAATAGATATGCTCAATAGCAGCCACTCATCAAAAGTAGCATGTTTTATCACAAAGAGTTTGCTAGGTTGGGAAACATGGGGCACTATTATCCCCCCCACCAGGGTTTCCCATTTGAATTTGGTTCATCTTCCTCTCTTCCTGATGGGTAAGTCTCACTAGCTCACTAGCTACATCATAAAAATTGCAAGCCATCCAACAAAAATAAGTAGGATTATTTCTTACATTAATTTGAATTTTAAATTTTGTTGGGTGATAAGAAGTGACTGAATTGCTAGTTTCCAGGACTCCACAGAATCGATGGCCCCAAATTTAAGTTGAAGGTGATGTCATAATGAGATAAAATTGCAACCCAACTACCAACAGTGCCCACTTCCCACCAAACGCCACTATACTCTGATTTTGATTTTCAGCGCCTTGTTTATGCCTGGAGGTCGATGTCACTGTGCTCTCTGGTGTGCACCATTCCACTCTCTACCATTTCTCATTCCCTTTATTAAATATATTAGGTTTCATGTTCACATGGAGCTAAGCCCCAAAGAACCTACCATTAGTTCAAGCATCCACTTTGTCATACTATTGTGATAGTACTTGCTGGCATACTCTTTAGCATATTTCAATGGTGCATTGAAACTTGAACTATACACTCCTGAAAGAAAGTCTATCTTCTCAAGGCTAGGCACTCAAATTGTTCCATTAAAAAAAGAATTCGTCTAAGACATGATGGAAATTTGAATAGTGAAACTACTTGCTCAACTGATGTAATCTTATTACATGGATTTAGATAGCCATTTTGGAAAATCTGCAAACCACAAAAGAGATGCAATAATGTTTTATTAGTCTTGTGGTAAGGAAACTTGCAAATACATGTATATGGACTCCCAAGGGTGAGAAAGAAGCAATAGAGATGGTAGATTACCTACTTTTTGTGTGCTAGTTTTCTTTAGCTGCAAATAACATATGATCTAAAAATGATTTCACGTAATGAACCATGGATGGCCAAAATGAGTTTTATTTAGTTAAGTGAAATGATGTATTATATGCTATATGGGACCAAGAAAAGGTTATAAAGTATACAACTATTTCTAGTCTTCATAATAAAGATAAAATATATCCAAAATATGTAATATCTGAGTTATGGGACGACTCAACATATCAACCACATGTTAGAATTTTCTTTCTTATTTTTTATAAGAAGATGGAACTTTTGGATGTATGATATGTTGTAATATTACTTATTATTGATGAAAACTATCATATCTTAGTTAGTGACATGTATTCATAGCTCATATCAATCACACTAGTACTATTAGTTATGCAATTATAACATATGTATAACTTGTGTTTCATATACGATTAATAGAATTGTGTAATGATATAATACCATTGATGGACCATACTTATTCCTAAGTGGTTTTCATATACAATATGTATTAAGATTCAATACTGATATGTAATAGCTTATAAAAGAGATTACTGATACCTATTAGAGGTTAAGCTGTTAGGTACAGTATATGATTCCCATTAGAGTGACATAGTAAGGAATAGTTTATAATGTATGTATTGTACGTAATAAGTGATGTAATTAGTTACAACTTCATTTTAAATGATATAATAGAATTAAGCACATTATACCACCACAATTAATGACATAGTTTAACTTTGGAAAATATAAATTTGTTTTCTATGTGGAGCCATCTTGTGATTTGAGATGATATTGCCCAAGTTTTTCAATTAGTTACATTATTTTTCCATCTATTCTACACCATAAATTGATGGTTTTTGTTTGTCCTCAGTTTTATGTGGTAGATTTGCTTGATCATTTTTTGTTGAAATGAATGCTCTACTTCTTCTTGTCAGAGGAATGAATGCACTGTCACCACCTCTCAATCCAATGACCACATGTAATGGTTGTATTATAGACTAAGATGGCATCCAAACACATAATGGCCACATGTAATTACTAGTATGCAGGTTTGCACATATTCACATCCGCTTATGCTTGGCATGGCATTGTTTTCTTTTAGAGGGGTGATGCAAATCCTGGTCTTGATATACTAAGATGCAAAGTGATGTAGTTCTATAGTTGATATTTTGACCCATCATTGGGGTTATCAACGCAGCATGGTCTAGAATCTATTGTAACAAAAATAGATCTAATAACAATAACATAGGAAGCATTGGGTACAAAGAGAGGAAACAACAAATGAAAATATTATGGCTTACCTTGAACTTGTTGAACTACCTGGAGCACCTAATGCAAGAAAGATAAGATTTGAACTAAGTGTGACCTTGAACCATCATGAGGCTATGGTATTGAATTTATTTCATCGCTCAGGTTTGTTCCACACACTTTGTATCTATCTAAGGAATGGAAGTATGATCTAACTATATTTTAGAAACATGATACTCAAATAATTATGAGTAATGAAGTTCCTAATATTTTGAATTATTATTTTTCATTTTTTTATTCACTTCAACTGCATACAATATATGTTTGCATATGAGCTATGCTATAATTTTTCTAGCATTACAAGGTTGGTATAAAAAATATATGTAGTGGATATAAAAATGAAAACCTACTCACCTTCTCAAATCTTATCTGATGTCCTTTTCCCTGTCTGTTGACTTAATAGGATTTCTAAAATTTTTTTTTATGTTGCTTCATAATTAGTCTCGTCCTAGGTTCTCTTTAAATCCATGAAGTGCTAAGTATTTATTTGCTCAGTTCCACTAGAAAAGGACCTTTGTGGTGAAGGGACCAGCCTAAACAAATATCACCCAATTAAGAAGAAGAGGGGAGAAGAGAACATCGGATTTTCTGATTGCATCAAGCAAAGATACTTGTGTCGCTCTTCTTTTTCTTGTTACGACAAGTGTTTTGAAACAAGTGAACCCATTAGTGAGAGATTTTCTAACACAATGGTTGAATTCTTTCCTAAACCAGTGCTTGAATGAAGTATCCAGAACAAAGAGTTCCATACGACTAAATATTTATAGAGTGTACGTTAGGCCTGGTTGCAACATCCAAGAACGTCAAGTATCGATCATTTATATGAAGGAAAAGAAAATATGGTCATTGCAAGAAAGGATAGGGATAGGTCATTCCAAATATAGGCTCACCTTGATTTTGATAACAATATAACAATTCTTCCAAGCCCATCATGCAAAAAAATAGAAGCAAGAGCATTTTTACCATTAATTTTTTTTAAAATATTTATAGTTTGTACTTGGAATCAAATTTCTTTTTTTCCAGAAGGTACAGAAGGTATTTGGTAGTGCACATAGTATGTAGAAGGTACAAAATGATCAACTTGGTACTTTCATATATTTTTTTATCAAACTATGATTGTTAATTTCCAAGTAGTAATCAACATGTTTTTCTTTCTCAAGCAGTTTTTAGATCAGTAGATACAATGTTTCATCATGTCCTATGCTGTTGAAGTCTGTGTGTGTTGCATTTCTTATTTTAAGATAAATTCCTTTAGCAGGACATTGAGTTAGTGTCCTTCAAGGCCATGGGAATGATTGATGGTCAAGATTCTATTTAGAAATGTCTTAAATGAGTTAATAATTCATTCATGCATTACTGACATTGGCATCTTTTGGCTCAATGCACGCGGCTTTGATTAACATTATTGTTGGTTCGCATGTATGGGTGGAAGATTATGAAGTAGTATGGATTTATGGAGAAGTCCTATAGATCAATGGCCATAAAGTTAAACTTCAACTCACTAATGGAAAGATAGTAAGACATTGTTACTATTTATGATTATGGTTTTGTTTACTTTATCTTTTGTATTAAAGTTCTTCTATCACCAACACAATGTGATTCTAAGGATTGGATTTGTGAAGCAAATTATGAAATTCATGTTCCAGCCATATTCATTTCCATGTCCAACACTTTACATCGACTAAAGATGTTGTATTTCCTAATTATTCTGTAATTAGTCCCCTTTAGATGAGTTACATGGCCAAAAAACTGGAAAAGGTTATCTATTTTACAGTCCATATTGTTATAGCTCATCAAGTTGCTACCAAAAATTCAGAATGAATTGATTATTTAATATATGGTTTGTCTCACTAAATTCTATGAGTATTCTTGAATATATTTGTATTTATTCTCACTTTGTGGGACTTATTAGAATTACCCTCAAAATCCAATTGACAATAAGGGTGAATCCTCGCAAGTAGATAGGATTTGTCAAGATCTCATACCTCGAATTGCTAGGAATAATTTCCTTCTAGATTTTATTATAAGTTATAACTAATTACCTATTTGATCTTTAGTTCAATTCTGAAAGATATAAAATATGTATTGTGGAAAGCAATTTATCAAATGATATTAATAATTAATGAGAGTAATAAACAAAAAAGTGGGAAGAAATACAAGAATTTGACAATGAATGCAGATCTTCATTCCTTTGAGAATAGTCCGTCTTTAGCAGATTGGTTATCACTTTATAGATTGACAGGATGGCCTTGACCAAATTTTATCTTAATTGTGCAATTCACAGTACAATATATTTTCTTCCTTGTTACATTTCATGATTTGAGTGGATTATTTCCCAAAATGATTTGAATTTTGGCTTGAGGATTTCCGCTATCCTATGGAGACAACAACCATACATTGACTCCATATCAATGGAATTTTGGTGAAAAGTATATAAGCTGCGTGACATATTTTCAATATAACATGTCTATATTAATGGTGCATACAAACTATTCGGTAAAGATTCCTGGAATAAATTGTTACAGAGATTTGATAGTGGCGAGCTTGTCGAGAAGTGGGTTGTATTATTATTTGTTATTAGTGGAATACATGCACAATATATTCACTTTCATCAAGTATGTTTTTTTAAGCCTCTATTCATCTTTATCATCCTCGGATTCGGTCCTATTTAAGGTGACGTGCAGATGTTAACCCAACATTGGAAAAATACAAAATAAGGATAAAATCCCATTGAAATTAACAAAAACTTCTGTCTCATTTTGGTGTTGTATTTGATGTTGTATGAGCTTCTCTAACATGTTGAAAATGGATATGTTTCATAGAATAACTTGCATATTTTTTCAGTTGATTATGCTAATGGCTCTGTTTAAACTTTAAAGACAATTGAGTACTAGCAGGTTTGAGGTGTTTATCACACAAACCATTTTTATTTATTGCACCCTTCTTCCCCTCATTGGATGCAAGTGAATGCACATTTGAGGTATTTTGGAGTCCCATTTGTGATAATTGATCTTTCTCTTGAAGTATGGATGCAACAAAAACATCCAAAGTATGCATTTTGTAGGAGGTTTCAAGAGCCAATTTAGTAGAATGGAAAGTAGAAACAAATATATTATAATCAAGAACCAATTTGGAGAGAATAGAGAGTATCATTTGCTAGCTATCCTTATCTATATTACACACATTGAGTTACAAGACAAATGATTTGAACTTGGTGAAAAAATCTTGAAAAAATTCAAAATCACTTGGTCTCAAGATCATGAGTTCCACCTCCAATTCATGGCTCCTCATTTCATCTTGTGTTCTGAAGAAATGCACAACATGATCTAAACTTCATTTGGAGTATTCTTGGCTTTAATATGGTATAGTATATTTGGAGAAAAAGTATATAAAATCAGTTTGAATTCTTTATCCATTCTATTCAATTATTACAAATTTTCAATTGCTAAGGTTCCACATTTGTATCCATTGTGGACCCGTAAAGCCTCGTCATCCTAGAGAGAATATCTAATCTTGATTTCCATTCATAATAGTTGGAGGGTTTAGAAATGTTGATGTATTTGTAACTTTGGAATGTATTCATCCGTATATCTTATGTATTGTACCCCGATGTTTATCCCAGAAAGTTTCTATAATATAAACAAGTCATGTCAAGTCATTGTGGGTAACCCTCCTATTGGTCAAGGGTTAAAGTCCCCACAGTTGTGGGGCCCTAGGGTTATTAGAATGTCCTAGAGAATTCAACCCTATGTGAGTCATTATAATTTATGGCAATAGTCTCCACCGTTGTATTAAGGATAAACCTCCTTGTTGGTCGGAGGAGGAAAAGTCCCCAGAAGTTGTGGGGCACTAGGGTTATTAGACACTCCTAGAGATGTCGGCTCTAGTAATTAATTGTTAAGTGAGGCAGACATGTTGGAGTGGGTTTCAAGTCAATGAAAAAATGTAAATAGAGAGTGAGCCTCTCTATTTATATCACACACACTCACTCATTGGGGTGCATGAGTGAGAGGAGAAGTTGTTGGGACAAGAGAGAGACTACTACTGTCGGGAGATCATCTTTATGTTTTTGGGTTTTACTTTTGGTGTTGATTCTATCTCTAAGGAAGTTGCGATGTTTTCTCCTTTATGGTTTCCCCGAGGAAAATTATTTGTGTCTCTTGTCTCTTATATCTTGTGTTTTATTCCTACGCATGTTATTCTCCCAGTTAAAGATCCTAAGATCATAATGCTAGCTTGAATAATAAAAATATAACATGGTATCAGAGCTAACCTAAGAAGAAGACATTATGTAGCTGCAAAATCAGTGGATTCTTGATTTTTGGGTCTCTCTCCACAATCCATCAGCAAAAGTATGCTAGGATGACTCTCTATTGAAGGGCGCGTCTTTCTGTCGAAGCGGAATTCGATTCTGAGCATTTTTAGTTTTGGTGTGGGAAATTAGGGCTTCTTGCAGAAGAGGAATTTTTGAGTGAGATTGGAATAGGATTTATCTCCTCATAAAAATATAAGTTTAGAGACCTATATCAATATTTTTGGTTGGGTGAAACTCCGGGAAAGTCAAACCCTAGTTTGACCCCGAGCTGGAAAAACCCTAAAATACTAAAACTGATAATCTTTGGTACATTTGCTATATCTAGATATTGGAAAAGGTTCAGGAGCTGAAAATTGTATATGACGAATATAAAATCCTTATTTACACTAGGTCAAAAATTTATCCTCCGATTGGCTATATTCTAGGAGATATGATCCCTCCATGTTAGGGTTCCAGCCTCTTCTAGAATTCATCCCAAAACAGGACACCTAGGGAGAATTGCTATATATTGGGATACAAAGGTCCAAATGAAATTTAGGAAGATTTTACAGAAAGGGAATGGAATTTAATTTTTTTGGTCCAATTTTTAGACTCAGATGATGAACCAGTGACATGTGGTAGTCCATACAACTTCTCTATTCTTAATAGTCCTATAACAGGTCACCTTGGGAAAATGATCATAAGTCCCATTTGGTGAAACCAATTATGATGAAACATATGGTGTTGGAACAGGGACATATGAGACTACCTTAGTGCAAAGTTGTATACCCATAGGATAAATAATTGCGAAGATACCGTAGAAGCAGTAACAGGAATTTCTGCAGAAGAAATTGGAAAACTAGGGCTTCCTGTTCCGGGAGCTTCCCTCCACTGTTTTCAGAAAAGGAGTACATTGGAAATCCCAACTTGAAGAAATATATATTTATATCCAATAATATATTAAATATTCCAATTTTTTAAAATTAGGGTTTCTATGACAATCCCTAGATCAGCCAGCTCCAGAACCAGGACGGACACCTCAAATTGGTAAGATCTAATCCTTTGCTATCTTCATTTGAGGTTCTCATTTCAAAGCAATCTATCACATCAGCTTGATTGTAAGATTTTTGAAGTTGACAAGTTCCAAGAATGGAAGTATATGATCTCTCTGAACAAAATGAATTGGACACCCACATGAGTGGAGAGGTTCCAATTCCAGAGGGAGATGAGGCTAAAATACCAACACAAGAAGAACTTGGTCAAGGCCAAGAAGATCATTGTTGATTCAATCACATATCAACTTGTACCACAAGTGTCTTCCCTAAAGATGCCGAAGATGTTAGATTCCTTGACCAAGCTATTTTAAGGGAAGAACATAAATTGGAATATGACCTTAAGAAACCACTTGAAGAATATGAAGATCCAGAATGCAGAGACCATACAGTCATACTTTACAAAGGTCTCTCAAATCAAAGAACAACTTGAAGCGGTAAAATAAGAAGTGAAGAATGCAGAAGTGGTGATATCCACCTTGAATGGCCTCCCAGGATCATGGGATTCATTCATTCCAACAATGTGTGCCAAAAGGAAGTGATTACTTTAAGAAAGACTCCAGGAAGAGTAGATAGAAGAAGATGCTCAATTCATAATAAGAGAAAAGAATATGGGAGCAACTGAAGATCAAGATCATACCATCCAAAGAATATCCCTCAAGCGATGAGGAATATGAAGAACTCAACTCTTGAAGAACCTCTTATCCATCTTATCATTTGGATAAGAAAATATGCTCTTATGAATGAAGAAGATGATGAAGTTGAAGGATCAAGAAGGAGTATACCCATGAAAAAAATAAATATAAGTATTCAATTGTCATTTCGTGATATTGTTTTATTATGCATTTGTTTATATTCAGTTAATGTATTATGCATGATAGAATGTTTTCATTAATGACAGTATACTACTAACATGCATGTGATGGGTAAGTAGCTCATGGTGCTATACAACTCTCCATTTCTACTTATCTAGAATGAAACCTCTTTGTTGACATATTGGATTAGTGCACAATCTCAATGTTGTCCTAGTAGAGATGGAAGGCATCTAGAAAAATTTTCATGAGATATGAATGAATGTTGTATTGGCTAAAGTAGTTGCATGATCATATATTTATGCATAAGAATTTTCCAGTATGAAAATTCCTTATGAAATGTTTCTAACCATACAACTAATGCATTTGACTTGTAGGAAAGATCGCATACATAATCACCTACAAGCAAAGAAGGATGAGACTTCTTCTGAAGAACAAGTGACAAGATTTCAAAATGAAGAAAAATATGACAAATGCAGTGACATCATTGATGCAGAACCTTCTAGCCATGAAGAAGTAACCAAGAAGAAAGGGAATACCAGTTCAAGAAGAATGATGTCTAGGATGTAGTATCGATACATGAAGGGAATTTCGTAGTTCCATCATGCAATAGATGGAAACATCATGGGATACAAGGCAATATTTGAAGAGACATTTGCAGCCTAGTGGGAGTTGAGACACATGACAGGGAGGATCATGTGTGCAAATGAAAGAATACCTTGTACGAGCTCAGAATACACCCTTGGGATAACACATACATGAGGAGCTTGATGAAGATCTGAACCTTTGCTACAAGGTTGATAGAGGATGACAAGCGCACAAATGGGTGCGAGATGAACTTTTGAAAAAGTTCAAGATAGAGGATCTTGGTATCTAGTGACCCTAGATGGATACATAGAATAATAGTAGCAAAGGAAGCTACTTGTCACTCCAGTACAAAATGTTTCAGTGCATAGAGTACAGAAGAAAGAGGGAGTATGATGCTCAGCTTCTGAGGGAGTGACTGCAGAAGATCCTGAGGTTCGACATGATACAACATGATGGATAGATTATTGATGACTCTAAGATTTACTGAGATTAAAGTGGATTCCAGAACTTGCTTCAAGGTTGAAGGAAGAAGAATAGTGATGCTCCTGTTATGTGTCGATGCACTACATTCTAGGCATGGAGGTGTGGACAAGGGAAGTATGCATTAGAGATCTTGAATAGGTTCAAGATGATGGAATGCATGACCACACCTATGGCATCGAACATGAAGCTATTGAGTGATGCTTCATCAGAGATAGTTGATGCTATGATGTATCGTCACATGATTGGGTCCTTGATGTACCTGATGAATACGAGACTAGATATTTGCTTTGTTGTGAACACATTGAGACGTGTTCACTTGATGGTTGCAAAGCATGCGGTAAGATACCTGAGGGGTACAGTTGATTATGGGCTCAAGTATGAGGTGAATCAAAATACTAACCTAGAAGGTTATGTTGATTCAGATTGGGTAGGTAGTGCACTTCAGGGTGTTGCTTCAGTATGGGATCAGGTGTGATCTCTTGGTTTAGCAAGAAGCAATCCTATGTGGCACTAAGTACAGTTGAAGCAGAGTATGTCGTAGCTTGTTCAAATATTTGTGAGGCAGTATGGCTGAGGAAGCTACAGTCTGATTTATTTGATCTCCAGATGGATGCTACTTGTATACATTGTGACAACCAAAGTTGTGAGAAGTTTTTGGAGAAATTGGTTTTCCATGACAAGTCGAAGCATATTGAGATCAAGTATCACTATATCAAGGATATAGTGCAAAGGGGAGCAATGAAGCTCCAGTATGTCATGATGGAGGAACAGATAACCGATGTCTTAATGAAGCCATTGGCTAGGGTGAAGTTCGAGTAATTCAAGGAGAAGCTTGGTGTTCTCCAGATCGAGATTTCCTCTAAGGGGAAATGATGAGACTTAGAGCCATTCTGACATGGTGAGAGGATTGGTTCTTTCCATGGTTAGATGTAAGGGCTGAGCCATTCTGTCATGGTGAGAGGATTGGTTCCTTCCATGTCATATGTGAGTGGTGAGCCATTCTGATGTGACTGTAGGATTGGTTCCTACATGATCAGAAGTAAGGGATGAATGCCATTCTTGGAATGGAGGTGCCTAGTCAGTTACCAGGAATACTCAATCTAGGACTGAGGGCCTTTCTGATATGATTGTAAGATGTAGTCTTACATGATCATATGTGAGTGCATGGCCATTCTAATGTGATTGAGGTATTGGTTCCCACTTGATCAGATATAAGGGATGTTTCCATTCTTGGAATGGAGGCACCTAGTTAGTTACTAGGTAGCTCAGTCTGGGACTAGGGGCCATTCTAATATGACTGTAGGATTGGTTCCTACAAGATCATATGTGAGTGCATGCCCTTCTAACATTGGTTTTCAGATATAAGTGCAGAGCCCTTTTGGCATGAAGGAGTGGTTCCTTGCATGGTCAAATATAAGTGCTGATCCTTTCTGACATTGGTTGTTAGATGTAAGTGCAAAGCCTTTCAGCATGGAGGCTTGGTTCCTTGCATGGTCGAGTGTAGGTGCTGAATCCTTTCTGACATTGGTTGATGGCTGTGACTACTGTGCCTTTATGATAGGTTTGTGGGAGGTGTTCCCACATGGTCAAATGTGAGTGTTGGGAGTTGCCTTTCTGATATGATTATAGGATTGGCTCCTACATGATCAGATTTAAGTGTTGGGTGGGCCATTCTAACTTAGGGTTAGATATAAGTGCTGGAAAATACCTACATGGAGGGTAGGCCTACAACCAGCATGAAAAAGGGTTAGCTCTGTAGAACTTCTTGTGACGAGAAGAATCAAGAGATAGCACCCGTGATGATGATCCAGCAGAGATTTTCCAGAACCAGAGATGATCCAGATCAAGTGATGATCTAGATCCAGTGATGGTGATCTAGATCAAGTGATGATCCAGATCCAGTGATGGTGATCTAGATCCAGTGATGATGATCGATATCCAGTGATGATGATGATCCAGATGATACAAAGAATAAGAAACGTACTAATAAATTATGTCGAGAGAATACCTTCCTAGTTAAGAGGGAGTGTTGATGTATTTGTAACTTCAGAATGTATTCATCCATATATCTTATGTATTGTACCCCGATGTTTATTCTGGGATGTGCTTGTAATGTAATTGAGTCATGTCATACCTCGATGTTTATCCTAAGAATTTTCTATAATATAAACAAGTCATGTTAAGTCATTATGGGTAACCATCCTATTGGTCAAGGGTTAAATTCCCCACAATTGTGGGGCCCTAGGGTTATTAGACTATCCTAGAAGTAGACCCTAGGTGAGTCATTGTAAGTCAGTCAATAGTCCCCACTGTTGTGTTATGGATAAACCTCCTTGTTGGTAAGAGGAGGCAAAGTCCCCACAAGTTGTGGGGCAATAGGGTTATTAGACACTCCTAGAAATGTCGAATCTAGTAAGTAATTGCTAAGTGAGGCTGACATGTTGGAGTGGGTTTCAAGTGAATGAAAGAATATAAATAGAGAGTGAGCATCTCTGTTTATAACACACACACACTCTCATTGGGGCACATGAGTGAGAGGAGAAGTTGCTGGGACAAGAGAGAGGCTACTACTATGAGGATATCATCTTTATGTTTTTCGATTTTACTTTTGGTGTTGATTCTATCTCTGAGGAAGTTGTGGGGTTTTCTCCTTTATGGTTTTCCTGAGGAAAATTATTTGTCTTTTGTCTCTTGTGTTTTATTGTTGTGCATGTTATTCTCTCAGTTAAAGATCCTAACATAATAATGCTAGCTTGAATGATAAAAATATAACAAGACCTGCTTGGGAGATAGGAAATCCATGGCTGCAAAGAGCTCTTTGAGGGTTGAAAAATCCTTTATTCATCCTACAATAGCTTGATCCTTTCCAAACAATTGCTAAAACAATGACTAGTTTAGCATCCATATAAATCTAATACCATACAAAACTTGAGCATATATAGATCAAGGCACAAATACTAGAGAGATCAGATGTGAAAAGGGATCAATAACCAATAATTAATGTAACACATGTATTAGCATTAATCATCACACAAAAATATTAGAACAAATAAAAAGAAGGAATGATGTATTTCATTAATCTTCAATGAATGAAGTAGATAGTATAAATAATCACCGTAGACTTAAATTAGAATTAGTCATTTATGAACCCTAATTAGGTTTAACTGGAGTGAATATATCCTCATGATAGCATGCACACTCACTAGGGTGAGTTAAATACCCCATCTCTACACTAAGTGAACCCTAAGTTAACTAGGGGACACTCTAATTATAGTTCCAACTACATTCAAGCTCAAGTGACTGAGTATAGGCACATGCATGTGATCTAGGCACTCCAAAGACTCATTTAGAACACATGAGGCTAATTAGATTCTAGCACACATGATGATCAGTAATATGATCCTTGATATTTTTAATTGGTTTATGAGCAAGGGTTCAATAAAAGGGTTTTATTTTCTCTTATTCATATCATGGAGAAACCAAGAGACAAGCTCACATTGATATGGAAATTAGTGAATTTGCAATTCTAAAAACCATACAAACTAAGCAATTTTTATTAATATACATTTTATTATTATTAATATACAGTACCCAATTAGTTATCCAACATTCAATGCCTAGCAGCTATTGTCAGATTTCATGTGAATCTAATGAAGCTATTGTGGCTCTGATAGTATATTTCCATTGCATTTTCGACATCCTAGGGCCCTCACCCGTTGGCCTTGCCATAGGAAATTCAACGACCTTGTCGTAGGAAATTCAACAACCATTCCGTAGGAAATTCGATGACCTTTATGTAGGAAATTCGATGGCCTTGGCTTGTCATCAAATATTTGACCGTATGCCATTGATGAAAAAAAAATTTGAGGTTGTTGAATACCCAACAGGTTATTTTTGAATTTCAGACATGGTAGATGTCAGATTTTTGGGCTCAAATTCTGTTGTGAACTCCATTTTCTCCATTTGCTCATTCCCTTGGTGTGTAGAGTCAAAACTCTACCCAGTCCTAGCCTGTGGAAAGGCATCCTCTGAGTTTGGGCATCCTGGCCCTCTTTCAAACCATATAGCAAGGTATATTATTTCATCTTTGTTTGTTTAATTTGTAGCATGTATATGTTTCGTATTTGATTTTATTTTCTAATAGTTTGCTGCAACTTTTCTTTTATCCATTGTTGGTCACTGGGCAGACCCGGCTTTACTATAATGAACCAACAACACCCCTAGCTCACTGGCCCTTTTGGTGACAGACCACGGAGCTTCCTGAAGTCTCACCCGAAGTGATCCTAATGGGTTGGCCAAAGACTCAAGTGTCTCGACCAGGTTCTATATGGCATCCTGTGTGCGCCTCGTAGCTCTTCTTATCCTATGAGATGTCTCCCTTTGCGATGTGCAGTTTCCTCTTACTCGCGATGACTCTAACCCTTATCTCATCGCTGCGTCCTGGGCAACACGTAACTCTTTCCTACGCTTGATCCTTAACCGCAGTGCACCATAGCTCCTCTGATGGTGCGATATCACCTCCCTACAATATCCTACCACTGCGGCTCAGCGTACTTAGTGTACTGGTGTTCAACTTACAGGACTCAACGCACAAGGTTGTTTTACACTGTGACTCTTAACTGTCTCAAGTGAAACTTAGACAAACTCTTATACAGAATACTTAAAGACTTCAACTTGCATTTATCCTTCTATAATGTTGGAAACTGAATAACACATACATGCATTTACTGTAAGCAAAGTTCATGTAATGAATGACAGATATAACAAGCAAATACAATCACATGAATCAATCACATAACGCTTTGATTTTACGTGGTTCACTTCCAGGGTAGAAGCTACGTCCACAGAACTGTGTTTCTATATTATAACTTGAGAGAGGTACACAGTTCTGCTGCACCTCATATGCAGCTAAATATCTTCTGGGTAACTCCGTATACAGCCTGGAGCCCTTCTCTCTTAGATCTCTTCTCTATATTTCCTTCTTACAATATACTCTCACTCTCTCTCTCTCTCTTCCAATCTCTGCAGATTGTTACAACACAAAATAACAGTGAGCTAACAGAATACTGGACTCTCAGACTCGCTAATGTTTGAGTAGCTACTGGTTAACCTAATAGCTCCAGAAGTACTGACTAGCTAACCTTTTACAATGCAAAATATATCCCTATATAGGCGGCCCGAAGGTCTCGCCATTACAACACTGTGGGCCTATCCCAACAATAAACCAAAACCCTAACTAGTGATAGTTGGCATATCTGTACTTGGGCTAGCCGCTTTCCATCACACCACTGCTCTCTGCAGTCTTCCACGCTTCCCGGCACTGACCATGGGTACTATGCACCCCTTCCCTTCTTCTGTCCTTCGTCTTCAATACCTCGGCCTCGTCGCTCCTTTTCCTTTATGAGGGTAGTTGAGCCCTCCTATCTTCGTCGCTGCCTTCAATGCAGTGGTTGAGCTCTCTCTTCTCGGTCGCTTAGGTACTATCATCTCCTTTGACTTCTCTGTCCCAATAGTCACAGTTTTTGGCTCTGCTCTGCAGCTAGAAACATGCTATGGCGTCGTAGCTTTACCTTATCTCTTCATCTTCACCAAACTATCTATCTGCCAAAATGGTATCTTTTCCTACAGCTGCGAGACTCTACTCTGACAATCCCCTAACACTTACTTGTGGCTTGTCCCTAACCCACTACCAGCGGGATTCTCCTGCTGTAGCTTCTCCTTGGCTTCCTGTGAAGTGCGTTGAAGCTTGTCCCGAAGTCCTGCAACTTCATTCTCCATAGCTGCGACACGCTCTTGTGCTGATTCAAGCATAGCTTGACTAATACCTTAGTCTTCTGCAAATGTCCTGGCAATAGAACCATTTGTTGGTTGCTGGGCAGACCCGGCTTTACTATAATGAACCAACAACGCCCCTAGCTCACTGGCCCTATCGACAACAAACCACAGAGCGGCCTGAAGTCTCACTCAAAGTGATCCTAATGGGTTCACCAAAGACTCAAATGTCTTGACCAGGTTCTGTATGGTGTCCTGTGTGCGCCTTGCAGCTCTTCTTAGCCTGCGAGATGTCTCCCTCTGCGCAGTTTCCTCTTACTCGTGATGACTCTAACCCTTATCGCATCGCCACATCCTGGGCAACATGTAACTCTTTCCTACACTTGATCCTTAACCACAGTGCACCACAGCTCCTCTGATGGTGCGATATCGCCTCCCTGTGATATCCTACCACTGCGGCTCAGCGTACTTAGTGCACTGGTGTTCAACTTACAGGACTCAACGCACAAGGTTGTTTTACACTGCGACTCTTAACTGTCTCAAGTGAAACTTAGACAAACTCTTATACAGAATACTCAAAGACTTCAACTTGCATTTATCCTTCTATAATGCTGGAAACTGAATAAAACATACATACATACTGTAAGCAAAGTTCATGTAATGAATGACAGATATAACAAGCAAATACAATCACATGAATCAATCACATAACGCTCTGATTTTATGTGGTTCACTTCCAGGGTAGAAGCTACGTCCACAAAACTGTGTTTCTATATTATAAATTGAGAGAGGTACATAGTTATGCTGCACCGCATATGCAGCTAAAGATCTTCTGGGTAACTCCACACACAGCCTGGAGCCCTTCTCTCTTAGATCTCTTCTCTATATTGCCTTCTTACAATATACTCTCTCTCTCTCTCTCTCTCTCTCTCTTTGCCAATCCCTGCAAATTGTTATAATACAAAATAACAGTGAGCTAACAGACTACTGGACTTTTAGACTCGCTAATGTCTGAGTAGCTACTAGTTACCATAATAGCTCTAGAAGGACTGACTAGCTAACCTTTTACAATGCAAAATATATCCCTTTATAGGCGGCCTGAAGGTCTTGCCATTACAACACTGTGGGCCTGTCCCAACAGTAACCCAAAACCCTAACTAGTGACAGTCAGCATATCTGTACTTGGGGTAGCCGCTTTCCATCACACCACTGCTCTCTGCAGTCTTCCATGCTTCCCAGCACTGACCATGGGTACTATGCACCGCTTCCCTTCTTCTGTCCTTCATCTTCAATACCTCAGCCTCGTTGCTCCTTTTCCTTTATGAGGGTAGCTGAGCCCTACTGTCTTCACTGTTGCCTTCAATGCAGTGGTTGAGCTCTCTCTTCTCGGCCGCTCAGGTACTGTCATCTCCTTTGACTTCTCTGTCCCAACAATCACGGTTTCCGGCTCTACTTTGCAGCTAGAAACATGCTACGACATCGTAGCTTTACCTTATCTCTTCATCTTCGCCAAACTATCTATCTGCCAAAATGGCAGCTTTTCCTATAGCTGCGGGACTCTGCTCCAACATCCATTGACTCTACCCTTTTGTGCTCTAGACAGAAGGGAGGTGCTACTACACATAGCCATGGTTTTTTCTTGGCTACAATTTGGTGACTCTGTTGGGTCGATCCCTCGGGATCCTTGGAGTATAATAGTTTTTGATAGGTTTTTGAATAGGTTTTAAATAGTTGGTTAGTAGTTTTTGTTTGCAGGGTTAGTTTATTTCAAGATTTCATTCATTTATGTTCCTAATCGAGCCCTCCCAAGGTTAACCAAAACCCACTTGGATGCAGTACCAATTACTGTCAGCCGTTCTCGGTTCCATTTTTATTTTTTTCTATTTTTAGGCCCAATCACCTATTTCGGGCTGAAAGGACCAACCCAGTCACCTATTTAGCCCAGAATAGAGCAATCCAGTCGCCTGTTTGGCCCCGACAAGAGTGACCTACCTCTATAGGTTTAGTCACTGCTTATTTTGGCCTAGAAGCGACCCAATCACCCATTCAGCCCCAAAAGGAGTGACCCACTCACCTATTTAGGCCTAAAAAGGGTGACCCGCCTCTTGGGTTTGTTGTTCGTACTATTCAGACAGTAAAAACGGCCCAGTCACATTTTCTAGCATCCAGAAGTGACCTGTGGTTTCTGCAAGTATTTTTTACATTCGGTTGTGTATATGGTTAAGTTGTTTACAAATGCAAATCTATTTAATAGTTGGTAAAATTTATGCAAGTTTATTTCATTATTTCAATCTTAAAAACTTACTGGAAATTAACCTCCTTTCCCAGCCCTTCCTCCTCTACTCATTCAATTGTTGGCCTCTTTCTCTTCCTTGTCTTGACCTACTATTTAAAAAAAACACAATACCAACAAGACACCAAAAGACATCGTCCCAATAGAGCAAGCTCAGTTGGAAACGTCCACAAGGCAAGCACAGTCTCACCTGACATATATTAATGGGTAACTTCCAGAACCATGTTTCCTTAGTTGGAGAGCTATTTATAGTCCCTTGGCACATAGCCAAGGTGATGGGATGGATTATTTTACACTGCAATAGTGGCACAACGAGTGCCATAGGTCACTCGTGCTACACGGTCCGATCTTTAAACTTTGACAACTTGCGCAAGTTTGCGATGTGGCTGATTCCTTATACTTTACAGATAGTGTGTGACTTATATTATACTTACCATATTAACCATGAACTCATACACAATAATCCCATAATACTTTAAAAAAATCATTCATTCGTACTGTGACATACATTCAACAACAACTGTAACTGTAATAAAGTAAGATAAGGAAACATTTACATAATCATTCACCTTTCAATAACATTCATCCATATAACATGTAACACCCCGGTTTTGACCCTGTTGCATTAAATGTACATGGTGTATATATTCTAAATAATCATGGTGTGGAGCTAAAGGCCAAGGACCCACCGTCGATTGGTTATGCTATGTTTCAGGTTGAAATTGTCATGGATGGTATATCGGGGCATGTGGCATACACATCGAGTTTTTTCATCATGTAAACATACATATTTAATTAAATGAACCCAACCAGCTATGCTCACTACAACCATAATGAAAATGGCATGATTTTCCCAAGGATAAGCGGGGGCAACTGACAAACCTTGAACCAATGGGGGGGAAATCCATGTGTCATCACCCTGTTTTAATTTTCCCATGTTTCCTTGTCTTATCCAACCACCACCATTAAAAGCTCTGCTGCTAGTTGGGGTAATTATGGCTGGGGAGTGGAGTGTGGTAGGACTGTCAGTCCTTGCCCACATGCACACTCCACTAGTGGGTTTACCTCACGTTGGAAAGCAGAAACCATTGTCATCACTCCAGCGGATTCCCCACTCACTCTACTATGCCATTCTCTCCATAGTTTGTTCATTCTCACGCACAGGCATCTTTTCTGTTTGATCTCACGCAGCCAGGAGGGGAGCCATTTTTTGGTTGTCATTCATGTTTTTCCACAGAGTGGAATCTTGTGTGTTTTCCCTCTGTATTTCTGAGATCTGGTGTAAGATTTCCTCATGCACAAGTTGAGAGTCTGTATATCCTTCCCCAGTGTGGTCTATGTAAGTCTTCCCCCAGTGGCTTCATTGTCCAGGATGGACTGTTTTTTCCCCACATTGTGAACTGTGTTTGATGATACATTTGGAGACTGCTATAATTTGATTGGGAGTCATTTTGGCCACAATAGGGCCAAGAACGAATCATGAGCCATTTTCCCTGTATAAGCTATAACTATTGATTGATTTCATGCGTGTAATGGTTGGTATTAGGACTGTGTTGGGAGCAAGGATGGGGCTTGGGTTGCTTGATAAACCTGGTGTGTTTGGAAACCACACAGATAGAGCTAGAGGGTTGGATTTCTTCTCCATAATCCCTGAATAGCACTGGAAGGGAAGTTAGGGCCTGAGGGACTGCGTAGCAAAGAAGGGACTGATTCCTTGTGTTGGGTGTGTGTGGGTTTCTTAGAAATCGGGCTAGTACTGGTGTAGGTGTCTCTAGCTCTGTAATGAGCTCACCAGCTTAGCATTTAGCCTTTCCTAGCTCCTAGATGGCCTGATAAACCCAATTGTGTTGGATTGGTTGTGTTCTGTGTATCCTTGGCTATGTGTAAGCCTACTTGTTCCCTATTCCTTGGAGAATCATGCCCAGCTTGGGGGTGGCAGCATTGCTGAGAGATTAAGGAGCATGTTGGCCTATGTTTGGGTGGAACATTGCAGCGATGTAGCTGGTTGTGGAACAAGTTCTTTATAAGATAAGTAATCTTATCTATTTTACTTCTGCAATCATATTTACTGTTAATGATTATGATGAACATGTTGAATGCTTGTATGAACATATGTTTTCTTCTGTTGCATGGTTCTTGACCTTTTTGTACTTCTAGAAAAATAGAAAAAGTCCTCGAGCATTTATTTTGACATCATGCTCTTAGAACTTAGCATCAAAATTCCAAGTCCTTTTCCATTTTTTTCGAGCTCGTAAAAAGAGACCTAATGGAGTCTCCTTTAAACACTTTTCAGGCTCCCTAAATATGAAAATATTGTTGAGTACTTGTCTGCTTCATACTCGTAAAAGTATTTGAAGATTCGTCTCTCCTATGGTAGGTTATCTCTTTTTCAATTAGGACAGACTATTTGCAAGAAAATAATACTCCAGCCAATCATGACTGGAAGAGTTGTCTGGGGTATTATTTTATACTTTTTCGGGCCCTAGAGACTAAATTATACAAAAAAGGACCCTTTGTATTTTTCTTCCGTCTTTGTTCAGACTCTCTAAACATGAACGATACCGAGTTTGCTCTCATTGGACTCGTTAAACTAACACTGAGAGACCCATTTAGGGAAGAATCCCCTCCTTTCTCAGGTTTGTGAAATATATGAGAATGGACTTGTATTCAGATGAGCTAAAACAAGTGTTTATTACCCTATTTGGACTCGTAAAATTAAAAGAGGCACTCATCAATCATGATGGGGAAATTAAGGGAAGGGAATTATTTTTCAAATCAGTGGTAGTTGATTGTCACCTTTGAACATGGCACTTGTATGCATATCATTCAGTCAATTGGGTATTCAGCTGACTTACAAGTTGATCCACTTACATGAGTCATGTCAGTCCTTTTAGTTTTTGAAAATAATGCATTATCCACTGTCATATTGTGTTCTGCCTCGTCGAGTCAATGCTGCCAAGTATTTTGTCATGTCGCCCAATGTTCAAAGGAAGTAAGAATTTTACCTCTGTAGTTAAAATAGCCTTTGTGTTAGTACTTTTGAGTCAGTCTTATCGTTACATTATCTACAACATTCCATAACTTTGTTTCAAGTTTTGTGTCATCGATGTGGGATTCATCATGGCCCTCCCTCGATGAGACTATTCCTGTCGACATTAGCTCATCATCTAGAAAATAGACTTAGAAACAATTTTAGTACCTTCAGATCTGTATGCCTCAATGACAGATTCTCTCACTCTCTACATAGGTTCACATCATTGACCTTTGTTCGAAATATTCCACTAGGTGTTTGACATCAAAACATCTATTCACACTCAGTAGATCGTACTAGGGTACCTTGGAAATCATTGAAATCAATGGTGATCTCCCTCTCACTTGTTAACAGTTCACATAATTGGTCGGTAATCAAGTGGTTTCTACCATGTTTGACTTCATATCAGTGTAATCACATGGATAGAATCATACTTTGTGGAAGACGACACAAAGACCTTGGGTATTTGTTATAAAGCGCTCATATCTTTCTCCCTGGGTTGTGATGGAGTATATTGTATGAAGTACCAGCATGGATCAACATTTGTATAGTCCTGGCTATGCTCAAACTTGTGTCTATATGACATAGATCTATGTTGTATGTCTGGTAGCTATTTCCAAATTTGAGCCCTCTACCACATGGATCTACGATGTATTATATTAGCCATGTTTGTGTATCTCTCCCATGGATCTGCCTTGTATTCGTCTACAGCCATGGTGAAGACACATTTTCTCATGAGTCAAAAGTATTGATGTATTGCATATTCCTAGTTGATGTTGATCTTCGATCAAGCCGGTTCTTGCCTCGTAGTGATAACTTTCTCTATCAAATCTCTCGCCTATCATATCCCTCTAGCCTTATGCTTTGGGGGGGAATTTTGTTACACCTAAATCTCATGATCAACATGTGATAAGATCCTAAACATGCATGTTTTCCCTCATTCCTAAATATTTAAGTGAAAACATTGATCCAAATGTCGAACTTGCATATAAACACCAAGCACCGCTTCTACCCTTAAGCCTAGATGTGATACCTTCTTCAGTACCACTTGAGTTATGTTGAATATAGGTAGTGGAACCTCCTTTACTCTTTGTTTGAAGATAATTTTTGACCTAGAACCGCTATGTCATCAAGGCGTAGGAGCGGTGCCCTTAGTAAAAAGAGAGACTTCCCAAAGCTTCTAGATCAAAAGCTTTGTCGCAGGCCTTATCCCTATTCACCTGGGTTAGTTTATCTTGAGATCCCTCCTTTGGGGATCTCCTATCCACCTCACCCACCAAAATATCAACCATCTCTATCCATTTTAGGCCTATAAAAATAGGCTCATACCCTAGGGTTGAGGGAAGAGCAAAGTAATGCTACCATTTTGACATTTTGGCCTGATCCATTAGAGTGAGCATAGAGGAGCAAGTTGGAGCTATTGGGGATAAGACATCAGTTTTGTGGAGGAGTGCATCAACACTAAGGCAAAGGTTGTAAAATATTTCATTATTTATCAATGCAAAGTTGGTTCCTTTCCCATATACTTGTTATGTGTAATCTTGCATGTTTATTATTGGATTCCTTAATCACCAATATAGATCTATAGATCATGTTCTAGTACTTTTGATATTTTGTGTTTGATGTGTTTATGTAGGTATTTTCTTGGAGATATTTCACCATAGGTGAATAGCCACATCATTCCATCAATTATTGTATTCCAAGTGTCTATAGTTTCTAGGAGAAGTCTTCCAACCTTGTTCTGAATTATTTGTTCTGGATTTGAACCATTCGGAACAGAGGAACAACTTCTGTCCACAAAAGGTGCAAAATTCTTGATAATAGGTAGTTGGTAGCGGACCCATGTCCATGCCTCACATTTCCACCACAATCGCAGCTAGTGGCCCCAACACCACTATAAATGTTGTGGTGAGTCCGCAACCCATTAGTGGTAGGCCAACACCAACCCCCATCCTTACCACTGTACCACCTTTCATACCTCATGGAAGTGGCCCTGTCATTCCCATGGTACCACCCTTCATACTTGGGGGTAGTGACCTTGTTGTTACCATAGTACCACCTCTCACACCTAGGGGCAATGGCCCTTCCACCACTATCCTCACTATCCTCATCACGAGAAGTCAACTTCGGGTACCCCTAGTCATGCAAGGACATCACACCCCTACAAACTCCACGCCATGACCGACCCCTCCCACACTAGCCTTGGGTCTAATCTCCCATTCATGGCACACCTCAACTTGCCTGATTTGGCTACATTAACAAATGACTCAATCTACCACCAACCCCACTGGAATCCTATGCCAACTAAACTTTCATCAGACATTCAAAATTTTGAAGGGAAGGTAGGGGAGTGCCCCCAAAACATTTCATGATGTTTCATCTATGGTGCTCATCAAACAACATTATGGATTATTCGATCAAAATCAAGTTGTTCTAGCATACCATCACAAGCGCCATAACCAAGTGGTACAATGAGCTTCCTCAAATCACCTACCCAAGCTTCAACTCTTTATCCTTCATGTTCCTACAGTATGTCCAACTCCCTATATATTATGACAAGAGCATGGAGATACTCTTATCTTTCCTCCAAAACATGACGAATCACATAAATGACCACATCCATGAGTGGCAGCGATCCCAGAGCTTGTGCAAGATTCAACTCGAAGACATGATCTTCCTTGATTGGTTTTTGAAATACCTTGCTACCACCCATAGCCAAGGACAACGCCTATGAGAACCCCCAATTTGAGGAAGAGGCCATCTTGAAGGAACATTAATTTGACTTGATCTATACTCAAGCAAGATACCTTTACACCATTCTTCCTGACACTCCCTGTGTCGTTACCTCTCACCGCGACGTATCGGGGGCATCCCATGCCATGGATGGCATTATAGGTTTTGTTTCTCAACATCCACAGTGTTGTTTGACACCTCCTATAATGCCACCACACCCCAAGTAATGCCCAAAGAATTGCGCAACCAAGACAAGTGCCTAATTACATAAGCGTGATGGCTCATTCGGGAGACACAACCTCCTATGAAAATCCTGCACCACAACAACATTCCCACACACCAAATTGGCTAGCACAACTATATTTAGGACCAATGACTAGATTCATAGCCCCTCTAGCTCCTCCAGTATACTATGCACCACTTATGCAAGCCTCCCCAACCCCCACCCTAGCTCCGCCAATACCCATGGGGAAAGTTTTTGCTCAATAAAACCTTCCCCCAATAACCAACAAGGGAAAGAGAGAAAAATCCGAGCTATGAATTGAGGTAACAACCAGCCACAAGGAGGAGGCCAACAACATCGGAGTGAACCAGTCGACCTAGAATCCCCAACAACCTAACCCATGTAGAATAAATGCTCCATTATAGACCAACCAACCATGAAAACTATGTGACATATCTGGTCATTATATGCATGAATTCCCCCTCATGGGTCATGCTAAGAAGGTTCTTTAGAATGAAGCTCATCATGGTACCAATGCAGAAGTTCAAGCTCAATCCAATCCAACACCACCAGGCCCTCCACAAATTGTCCTCTAGAACCTGTTACCACTCCAAGGAATGGTAGCAACTACACCAACACCTACTCCCACAAATGCCACTGCACACCCACCTACAGAAACAAGTGTTCACCACCTTCTAGCCATGACAACTAAAGAGGTAAAATTGCAGACCAGGAAAAATTAGTATGGATCCACTACTGAAACCGATGACCCATCAACTAAATACACATCCAACAAAACCAACATACCTCTTCACTTATTCCCATTCCCCCTGGATGAGGCAACCCAAGGACCACGACTCCCCATGCAGTAGATTTCTGAAAATGCCATGGCTAGAGCCGTAGTGAACTATAGAATTGTTGATGACTTGGACCAATCACCTATGGCTATGTCCACTCTAGAAGTGTTGAAAACATTCCCACCACAATGAAAAGCATTGTTGGCCCTACTCAATTCTATAGATCCCTTTGAATCCAAATTGATTACATTCGATTTAGACAACGGAGAGCTCAGAATGCCATCGACCATTTCCTTCCATATTCTGATATCAATTTGGAATTTGGTCATGCATCAATGTATTATTGATGAAGGGGAATCCACTTGTGTCATGTTGACATTGGTTTGGAAGAAACTCGGATCCCCTCTCCTCCAAAATCCCACCACTACACTGCATGCCTATAATGGCCACCCCAAAAAAGATCAGGGCATCCTTCCACACGTCCACATATCATTAGTTGGTAAAATGGTGCTGATCAAAATAGAAGTTATTAACGTGTAGTTGGATTATAACCTTATGCTGGGAAGGAGTTACATGTATGCCATGAGATCTGTGGCATCCAATTTTTCTACCTTATGACATTCCCTCATGATGGGAATATTGTGACGGTGGACCAACTAATGTACCACGATCCACAGGGGCCGACAACACCACCCAATATTATCCCTACTGTTGATATTTCCTTCAACAACATGATCACCCCCTCATTATTGGCGGTAGGTCCCGATTTGTTCACCAACACTTCCATGATGGCTTCCTTCCCCTTAGTACCACCTCCACCAGCACCAAGTGATACTGCAGATTTGTGCATGCTCTCATCCAGCAGCATTGCACCCAAACCCCAACCATAGATGTAGCTACATCCAAAGCCTTAGTCCATCCCCATCTATAGCCTCATTTGTAGCCATAGCCCCAGCCGTAGCGGTAGCCCAATATGCAACCACATCTCCATCCACAACCTCAACCCCATCCACAACCACAACCCAAAATACAGTAACCAGGGAATTGTTGGGGCTCTCTCCTAGTCCATACAATTCCCTTTATTTTCCCCCCATCCGACATTGTGAGTAAGCCAGTGATGACTACTTTGAACTTACCAAATTTTACATTAGGGATTCCTGTGTGGTACCTAGAACCACCAGCTCAACCTCTAATTTCCCAATTCATGTTGACCCCCATTCAACCCATTGTGGTCGAAAGATGACCCATTGCGGTCGAAATATGATCCCCTCCTGGACAACAAAAACCACCTTCCGCATCACCCAAATAGGGATAGTGGCAAAAACACTAAAGTGGCAGCTGAACCTCAACAGACTCCACCATGCATTGTGTGTGATGTATAGGGTCACACAACCCAAAACTATCTAGAAATACCCATTCTTCACACACACATGGATACGATAGAGAATGCTCCAGTAGTCTTCCTCTCAAATGGACCAACGACCAAGAACAAGTCTTTGAGGACGGAACATGCATGCACCCTTTGCGGATTGTATGGACATTATTCTCACCACTGCAAAAAATTGGTCAAGTTTTGAACTGTCCTGAGTAATATTCAAAAACATTCCATTGAATCAAATATCACTATTATTAAGGAAATCCACCCTTTGACTCCTCCCTCATATAGCATGACTATTTACATGATGCCCAGCTCCACAGACCCTCCTACCTCTGCAACCATTGATGATCCCTTCAATCTATCCCATTTTTGCTTTTGTAATGATAAGGAGATAATCAAAGCCTTAACCACTCCTAAATACCATTGGGACAACATGCACCACCACTGGTTCTTTATTCCTGAAGAACCTGTGTCTTCGTCTGTTCATCTTTTAGTTGAGACAAAGGATTGTATCCACAGGAAATTTGACTAGTTCAAAGACCCCATTCCAGAACCTGATGCTTTTGAATAAGGGAACATGGCCAATATCTCACCTATCATCAAGATCAACATATCAACCAATCCAGTGATCATTAAGGAGATCACGATGGGGGCATCCTACTCCTTTGAAGAAGTTGCTTCGTACAAAGAGATTTTTCAAGAGTTCTATGACGCCTTTTCTTGGTCTTGTACCAAGATGCCAGGGTTGGATCTATCCATCGTTGAGCACCACATCGACACATGGCCTAATGTGAAAACCATTTGCCAAAAGAAATGGCCCATCTATCTTTCAAAATCTCCTGCGATCAAAGCAGAAAGTGAGAATCTGTGCACAGCTGATTTCATCTATCCCATCACATACACCACTTTGGTTTCCAACCGTGTCCCCATAAACAAAAAATAGTGCACCATCCATGTTTGTACAAAATTTCATGATTTGAATTTGGCTTGTCCCAAAGACAACTTCCCAACACCGTTCATTGACCAAATCATTGATGTGTGGACTGGACATGAGGTCTTTCCCTTCATGGACGATTTTTTTGGATATAACTAAATTCAGATCCTGAAGGAAGACCAATACAAAACCGCATTTACAACCCCTTGGAGCACATTCTCCTACTGAGTAATTCCCTTTGGACTAAAGAATGTTGGAACCACCTTCCAGCACGCCATGGTGTATTTCTTCCATGACCTAGTGCAGATTATACTAGTTTATCTGGATGACCTCACTACTCGGTCACGAAAGCGAGCACAACACATAGGTGACTTGTGGAAAGTATTTTTTATATGTAACAAGTAAAGAATCCACTTGAACCCCCTCAAGTGCATATTTTGTCTCCTAGTGGGCCATCTACTTGGGTTCATCATGTCCCACAAAGGGATAACAGTTGACCCTCTTAAAGCTCAAGCTATTCTTGATCTCCCTTCACCATGAAATCTACACCAGTTACAAAGTCTCCAAGGAAAGTCCAACTTCCTTCACCACTTTGTACCAGAATACGTGATGAAATCCCCCGGTTTCTTGCGTCTGCTTCATTCCAACATTCCATTCATTTGGGATCAATAGGTACGAGAATCGTTTGATGCACTCAAACAAGCTCTGGCTTCTGCACCATTACTCTCTACACTTGAATTCAACTGAGACTTCATCCTTTATGTGTCGACCTCAGAAAATGCCATTTCTAGAGTTTTTATCTAGGAAGATGATGCTCATCAAGAGCATGTGATTTATTATGTTATCCAGAAACTAACAGGTCCCCCTCTATGATATTCACCTGAGGAGAAAATGGCCCTCATTGTTGTATTCTCGGTTAATAAAATATGCCACTACATTATCAAAAACCATAACATCACCATATTTTTTCTCTTTTGGTTTTACACCATGCTTGAAATGAGTCTTACACATTGCTTCCTTAATTTCTCTATATGGATCCTACCTCACACCGCTACACTGGATTTGCTTATGGAGCAAGCAAATGGTCTCCAAATATTGCCTCGGCTGCATCGGTTCTCTATTCCCCGTCACATGAGTTGATCCATATTGATGAAATGTGTGTGGGAATCACAACCAACAACCAGGCTGGGTATGATGGCATCACTAGTTTCTTGGTCATTTCCCTCTAGTTGGGTATTCGTCAGCTCGATGTCTTCTTAGACTCCTAGCTGCTTGTCTCTTAGTTGAATAACCACTACTGGGTACGTGATCCCTTCCTTTTTAGAAAATTCCTGTGGACTAAATAGATGGTTAGAACATTTGAATCCATTACATTCACACATGTTCCTAGAAACCTTAATACTGTGGAAAATCAAATGGCTAATGATATTCTAGAATGGCATATTCATCACCACATATAGGGAGCATATAAAAAACACATCATGCATCAACATATAATCAATCATACATATGTAGCATACATGATCTAGGCATTTTTTCATCATAAAAGACTCACATATAAAAACCATAAAAGTGCATCCACATGCGTCAAAAATATAAATATATAAATTGCATGCCATAATATGTCCTATACAAAATGAGAAGCTACACAAGATTTCTCAGTATGAATATACATCACGGTACAAAAAATCCTAAGTGCACCTATGCACTAGGGCAGCCCCATTGGCTGCTAATCAGAGCCGGACTCATCATCCTACTCCTTTGACTCTATCCCTTCCTCAGATCTATCCTCAACCTCCTCCTCCTCCTAGTATTACTCATCGTCATCCATAGGAACATCTTCCCGGGCCACCGCCCGTACATACTCAGCGACCACGATAATCCTCTTCATCAGAGGAATCCACTTGCGGGGAGCCTGGTAACAGGTGGCAATGAGGTCATCATCTAAATACTGCCAACCATTATATGTGACCCCCTCTAGTAAGCACTCCACATGCTTCCAAAAATCAACCATAGGCTGCCGCCCCCTACGACAGCCCCCTATGGGTGGCTCCAACCCCTGCACTATACCCATCTGTCATTGGTACCTAGCTGGTGGGAGGAGACCAATATATGCACATGCACACAAGGATATCATCAGTCCCAGCATGCCAAATAACTACCAATAATACAAGTACTCCATATATGAATGTAAACACATAAAACATCATGTATATGTGCCATCTGTTCCCTGGGCCTGGCCTAGAGGTCGGGGCATAGCTGGGTCCCCCTGATAATCCATCGTAGTATATGTGTAGAGCTTAACTACTACCAGGAGTTTTATCCACTGATTCAATAGCTCCTAAGTAAATAAGTGTTGCACTATGCCACCTCCCCCGTGTACCATCATCTCACACTATTTGCACATCTGCGACTCTCGAGTCCCACCATCCTGCACTGCTACATGCAGCCGAAGGGTCGAAACCCTCTCAAAGAAGAAGGCACACAAGAAGAAAGTAAAGAAAAATTCCCCACCCATCAACTTGGCATGGTTAAGTGCATGCCGAACCATGAATAAGTACATATGGGCCCATCCAAAATATGTGCCCCCCATAGCACTCTCTACCATCTGGAGTTGTCCCCCAGATATCTTGTGGTTCCCAGATGAACCCAAGATCTGAAGCACCATCACTACAACTGCATGAGTCAAAATACTCTCAATATCACACATCAAGATATATGAGCCCCATACATATGAAGAGGCATAATAGTTCCTCTCGTAGATCTCCTCAAGCATCTCCCCATGTGAGAGCTTTGGTGCCAGATCACTAATCACCCCCAACATTGGGAGCCTAGTAAGGAAGTACACATTGCGCAACGTAATCTCGAGACGTTGCCCCTTTATAATTAAGCACTCCCCCTGAACATCCAAGAAACTAATCAAGGTCTCAAGTAGTAACCCCAAGGACTTCATCAGAGGAACTTGCATGTACTTGAGAATCCCACAATGGGAAAGCACATCCCATATGCCGCCATCTTAGAGAGCATCTCTCCATAGGTTTTTGTAGTCTCACTCACACCACACTGGTGGATCCATCTGTTGATGTATTTGTAACTTCGGAATGTATTCATCCATATTTCTTATGTATTGTAACCCGATTTTTATTTCAAGATGTATTTGAGTCATGTCATGCCCCAATGTTTCGATCGGGAAGTTTCTATAATGTGAAATTCATGTTAAGTCATTGTGGGTAACCCTCCTATTGGTCAAGGGTTAAAGTACCCACAGTTGTGGGTCCCTTGGGTTATTAGACTATCCTAGTGAATTCGACCCTAGGTGAGTCATTGTAAGTCAAGGAAATAGTCCCCACCATTTTGTTACCCTCCTATTGGTCGGAGGAGGCAAAGTCCCCATAAGTGGTGGGGCACTAGGGTTATTAGACACTCCTAGAGATGTCAGCTCTAGTAAGTAATTGTTAAGTAAGGCCAACATGTTGGATTGTACTTCAAGTGAATGAAAGAATATAAATATAGAGTGAGCCTCTCTATTTATCTCACTTGCAACACATACACTCACTCATTGGGGCGCATGAGTGAGAGAGGCGAAGCTCTCTCAGTGAGAGAGAGAGAGACTGCTGTCGGGAGTGCATCTTACTATTTTCTGATTTTACCTCTTGTGCTGATTCTATCTCTGAGGAAGTTGTGGGTTTTTCTCCTTTATGGTTTCCCCGAGGAAAACTCTTTGTGTCTCTTGTCTCTTATGATGTTCTTATGTTTTATTGTTATGCTTGTTACTCTCTCAATGAAAAGATCCTAAGATCATAATGCTAGCTTGAATGATGAAAAAATAACATGGTATCAGAGCTAACCTGAGAAGAAGACATTGTGCAGCTACAGAATCTAGGGATTCTTACTTTTTGGGTCTCTCTCCACAATCCATCAGCAAAAGTATGCTAGGCTGACTCTCCATTGAAGGGCGCATCTTTCTGTCGAGGTGGAATTTGATTCTGAGCATTTTCAGTTTTCGGTGTGAAAATTAGGGCTTTCTACAGAAGAGGAATTTTTGAGTGAGCTCAGCATAGGATTTTCTCCTCATCGAAACCTAAGTTTAGAGACCTAGATCAAGAAATTTGGTTGGGTGAAACTCCGGGAAAGTCAAACCCTAGTTTGACCCTGAGCTAGGAAAAACCCTAAATACTAAAACTGCTACGTTTTGGAACATTTGCTATATACTGATATTGGTGAAGGATCGGGAGCTGAAAATTACAAGGGCTGAATATAAAATCTTGTTTTACACTGTGTCCAAAATTCAGCCTCATATTCGCTATATTATGAGAGATATGATCCCTCCACGTTAGGGTTCCAGCCTCTTCCAGAATTCATCCCTAAACAGGACACCTGGGGAGAATTGCAATATCTTGGGATACAGAGGTCCAAATGGAATTCTTGAAAATGTTATATAAATTTAAAGGACTTTAATTTCAGTGGTATGAATATAAGACTCAGAATATGAACTAGTGACACGTGGAATGCCATACAACTTCGTTGTTCTGAACAGTCCTGTAACATGTCATCTTGGGAAAAGGATCATAAATCCCAAATGGTGAAACCAATTCTAATAAAAAGTATGGTGTTGGATCAGGGAAATTCTAGGTTACCTCAATGAGAAATTTCAGACATATAGGAGCATTAATTTCAGAGATATCACATAAATAGTAACAGGCATTTCTGCAGAAGAAATTGGAAAATTAGGGCTTCCTGTTCCGGGAGATTCCCTCCACTGTTTTCAGAAAAGGAGTACATTAGACAACTCCATTTGAAGATATAAATATGTATATCCAATCAGATATGAAATATTCCAAGTTTTGAAAATTAGGTTTTCTGTGACAAACCCTAGATCAGCCAGCTCCGGAACCAGGACGGACACCTCAAATCGGTAAGATCTAATCCTTTGCTATTTTCATTTGAGGTTCTCATTATCAGCTTGATTATACGATTTGTGAAGTTGAAAAATTCCATGAATGGAAGTATATGATCTCTCTAAAGAAAATGAATTGGACACCCACATGAGTAGAGAGGTTCCAGTTTCAGAGGGAGATGAGGCTAGAAGCCTTTCACAAGAAGAACTTGGTCAAGGCCAAGAAGATCATGGTTGATTCAATCATGGATCAACTTGTACCACAAGTGTATTCCCTAAAGACACCAAAGATAATTGATTCCTTGACCAAGCTACTTGAAGGGAAGAACATACATCAGAAGATGACCTTAAGAAACTAGTTGAAGAATGTGAAGATCCAGAATGCAGAGACCATGCAGTCATAAGAGTCTGTCAAATCAAAGAACAACTTGAAGCGGTAAAAGAAGAAGTGAAGAATACAAAAGTGGTGATGGGCACCTTGAATGGCCTCCCAGGATCATGGGATTCATTCATGCGAGGAATGTGTGCCATAAGGAAGTCATTACTTTCAATAGACTCTAAGAAGAAGAAGAAGCTTGAATCATAAGAAGAGAAGAGAATATGGGAGCAATTGAAGATCAAGATCTCTCATCATCCAAAGAAGATCCCTCAAGCAATGAGGAATATGAAGAAATCAGCTCTTGAATCACCTCTTATCCTCCTTAGCATTTGGATAAGAAATGATGCTATCATGAATGAAGAAGACAATGAAGCTAAAGGCTCAAGAAGCAGTCTACCCATGAAACAAATAAAGATAAGTATTCAATTGTCATTTCATTGTTTTGTTATGCATTTGTTTATATTCAGTTATTGTATTATGCATGATAGGATGTTTGCATTAATGACAGAATACTACTAATATGCATGTGATGGGTAAGCTCATGGTGCTATGCAAACTCTCCATTGCTACTTATATAGAATGAAACCTCTTTGCTGACATATTGGATTAATGCACAATCTCAATGTTGTCCTGGTAGAGATGGAAGGCATCTAGAAAAGTTTCTGTGAGATATGGATGAATGTTGTATTGGATAAAGTAGTTGTATGATCATATATTTATGTAGTATCAATACATGAAGGGAAGTTCGTAGCTCCATCATGCTGTAGATGGAAACATTGTGGGATACAAGGCATAGACTACGAAGAGAAATTTGCAGCCACTGGAAGTGAAGTCACATGACATGCATAATCATGTGTGCAAATGAAAGAAGGCCTTGTACGAGTTCAGAAGACACCCATGGGATAACAC
>LPNX010393590.1:178843-225805 GCA_001517045.1 Pseudotsuga menziesii
CTTGCTACAAGGTTGATAAAGGATGACAAGATCATAGATGGATGTGAGAAGAACTTTTGAAAAGTTCAAAATAGAGGATCTTGGTATCAAATGATCCTAAGATGGATACTACTTGTCACTCCAGTACAGAATGTTTCAGTGCATAGAGTACAAAAGATAGAGGGAGTATGACGCTCCACTTTAGAGGGAGTGACTACAAAAGATCGAAGGTTCGACATGGTACGATAGGATGGATAGATTACTGATGACTCTAGGATTTACCAAGAGTAAAGCAGATTCCAACCTTTACTACAATGTTGAGGATGGAAACTCAGTGATGCTTCTACTGTATGTAGATGATCTATTTGTGATAGGTATGGATGGGATGATTGCTGATATGAAGAGAAATCTTGCTGCTGAGTTCGAAATGAAGGACTTGGGGATGATGCATTACTTTCTAGCTATGGAGGTGTGGCAGAGTACAGAAGGAATCTTCCTTGGACAAGGGAAGTATGCAGTAGAGATCTTGATGAGGTTTTGGATGATGGACTACAAGACTATGGCCACACCTCTGGCATCGAACCTAAAGCTATTGAATGATGCTTAATCAAAGTCGGTTGATGCTACGATGTATTGTCAGATGATTGGGTCATTGATGTACCCGACGAACATGAGACCACACATTTGCTTTGCTGTGAACACCTTGAGCCAGTTCTTGATAGATCCAAGAAATGTTCACTTGATTTCTGCAAAGCATATTCTGATGTACCTAAAGGGTAGAATTGATTATGGGATCAAGTATGATGTGAATCAAAAGATTAACCTAGAGGGTTATGTTGATTCATATTGGGCAGGTAGTGCCATTGATAGGAAGAGCACTTCAGGGTGTTACTTCAGTATGGGATCAGGTGTGATCTCTTGGTTTAGCAGGAAGCAATCCTATGTGGCACTAAGTACAGCTGAAGTAGAGTATGTCACAGCTTGTTCAGATAGTTGTGAGGTAGTATGGCTGTGGAAGCTACTGTCTTATTTATTTTATCTCCAGTTGGATACTACTTGTATACATTGTGACAACCAGAGTTGCGTGAAGTTGTCAGAGAATCCAGTGTTTCATAACAAGTTGAAGCATATCGAGATTAAGTACCACTATATCAAGGATATGGTGTAGAAGGGAGCAGTGAAGCTCTAGTATGTTGCGATGGAGGAACAGATAGCTGATGTATTGATGAAGCCATTGGCTAGGCTGAAGTTCGAGTACTTCAGGGAGAAGCTTGGTGTTCTCTAGATCGAGGTTTCCTCCAAGAGAAAGTGATGAGACCCATATCCATTCTGACATGGTGAGAGGATTGGTTCCTTCCATGATCAGATATAAGGGCTGAGCCATCTGTCATGGTGAGAGGATTGGTCCCTTCCATGACAGATATCAGTATCAAGATCCATAGCCATTCTGACGAGCAGGTCAGATGTAAGGGCTGAGCCATTCTGTCATGGTGAGAGGATTGGTTCCTTCCATGTCAGATGTGAGTGCTAAGCCATTCTGATATGACTGTAGGATTGGTTCCTACATGATCAGATATAAGGGCTATTGCCATTCTTGGAATGGAGCTGCTTGGCGAGGTACCAGGAAAACTCAGTTTATGACTGAGGGGCATTTGATATGACCGTGAGATTTGTTCTCACATGATTAGATATGAGTGCATGGCCATTCTGATGTGACAGAGGGATGTGTTCCCATTTGATCAAATGTAAGGGCTGAAGCCATTCTATCATGGCTAAAGGATTAGCTTCCTCCCATGTCAGATATGAGTGCTAAGCCATTCTGACTTAGTGTTATATATAAGGGCTACCACCATTCTTTGAATGGAGCTACCTAGTGAGGTACCAGGGATCCTCAATCTAGGACTGGGAGCCTTTCTAATGTGACTGAGGGATGTGTTCCCACATACTCAGATTTAAGTGTAGTGGCCTTTCCACATATGATAGTAGTTTGAGTTCCTATTATGCTGGTGGTTGTAAGTGTTGAGCCTTTTCGCAGATGATAGTAGTTTGATTTCCTATCATGATGGTGACTATAAGTGTTGTGCCTTTTCATAGATGGTAGTAGTTTGAGTTCCTACCATGCTAGTGATTGTAAGTGCTGAGCCTTTCCACATATGGTAGTAGTTTGAGTTCGTACCATGCTGGTGGATGTGAGTGCTATGCCTTTCCATAGATGATAGTAGTTTGGGTTCCTATCATGCTGGTGGTTGTAAGTGTTGAGCCATTTCACAGATGAAAGTAGTTTGAGTTCCTATCATGATGGTGAATGTGAGTGCTGGGCCTTTCTGCTATGATTATAGGATTGGTTCCTACATGATCAGATGTAAGTGTTGGGCATGCCTTTCTGATGAGTAGGTCAGATGTAAGTGCTGGGAAGGCCATTCTGACTTAGTGTTAGATATAAGTGCTGAAGAAAGACCTACATGGACGCTAGGCCTACAACCAGCATGAAAAAGGGATGGCTTTGTAGAACTTCCTGTGACGAGAAGAATCATGAGATAGCGCCCGTGGTACTGATCCAGATTGAGTGAGGATCTAGATCCAGTGAAGATGATCCAGCAGTGATGATCCAGATTGAGTGATGATCCAGATTTAGAGATGATTCTCTAGAGATGATCCAGATCGAGTAATGATCTAGATCCAGTGATGGCGATCCAGATTGAGTGATGATCCAGATCTAGTGATTATCCAGATCCATTGATGATCCAGATCTAGTGATGATGATCTAGATTCAGTGATGATGATCTAGATCCAGTGATGATCCAGATCCAGTGATGATGATCCAAATTGAGTGATGATCTAGATTCAGTGATGATGATCCAGATCCAAATGAAGATGACTTACAAATAAAGATGACTTGAAGATGAAGATGAATTTGAAGATGACGAAGACCTGATGATGACCCAGATGATACAGAGAAGAAGACTTGTGCTAATAAATTGTGTCAAGAGAATACCTTCCTAGTTAAGAGGGAGTGTTGATGTATTTGTAACTTCAGAATGTATTCATCTATATTTCTTATGTATTGTAACCTGATGTTTATTCTGAGATGTATTTGATTCATGTCATGCCCCGATGTTTCGATCGAAAAGTTTCTATAATGTGAAAGTCATGTTAAGTCATTGTGGGTAACCCTCCTATTGGTCAAGGGTTGAAGTCCCCACAATTGTGGGGCCCTTAGGTTATTAGACTATCCTAGTGAATTCGACCCTAGGTGAGTCATTGTAAGTCAGGGCAATAGTCCCCACCATTGTGTTACCCTCCTATTGGTCGGAGGAGGCAAAGTCCCTACAAGTGGCGGGGAACTAGGGTTATTAGACACTCCTAGAGATGTTGGCTCTAGTAAGTAATTTTCAAGTAAGGCCAACATGTTGGAGTGTACTTTAGGTGAATGAAAGAATATAAATAGAGAGTGAACCTCTCTATTTATCTCACTTGCAACACATACACTCACTCATTGGGGCACATGAGTGAGAGAGGCGAAGCTCTCTCAGTGTGAGAGAGAGAGACTACTACTGTCGGGAGTGCATCTTACTGTTTTCCGGTTTTACCTTTTGTGCTGATTCTATCTCTAAGGAAGTTGCGGGGTTTTCTCCTCTATGGTTTCCCCAGGGAAAACTCTTTGTGTCTCTTGTCTCTTATGATGTTCTTATGTTTTATTGTTGTGCTTGTTATTCTCTCAGTGAAAATATCCTAAGATCATAATGCTAGCTTGAATGATGAAAAACTAACACCATCATGCATGAGCACCAAACCTCTATTAGCCACAGCTATCAGTACAAACTCATCCAAGGGCCAGGTCGTTGCTTGTTGACCAAAACCAACGACCAAGTCACCACTTTGGGATAAACAGGAGAGATTAAGTCTCCCTTTTAGTCCAAACATAAGAGACCTCAAGTTGCACCTTTCTACCCGACAAGAGAGACCCATACACTTATGTATGACTAGAAAGAGTGACCCAGTCATTGGTTTGGCCTCGAAATGAGTGACCCAATGTGAAGAATCCCTAGCAGGGAATCTTGGGCCCTAGGGTGAGAAAAAAAAAACAACCACTAAAAAAGATGATTTTTGCATGTACTCTTACCTGCAAGTCACGGCTCGAAAAATCATCCGTTGAAACAGAAGAAATCAACAAATGAACTTTTTGGACCCTCCTATCCAACTCAGCACTGAATAGTGACAATGACCCTTTTTCATGTAGTCCCCACCTTATTTATAGGCCTCATTAGGTCTAATTTTATTTCAAGCACAACAGCGCCATCTGAAGTCCATTTGGGACGTTGTTCATAGCGTTGGTTTTAGTTTTTCACCCTCTATCTTTTTATGAGACCATTGTCTCATGTTTAATAGTTTATTTTTTGGACCATTACCCAGAAGTCATATCATTTTGCATGTATTTGGCACATAACTATCTTCAGACTTGTACTCGTCACCCTCTTAATTGAGTAATCAGTATGTAGTATAACACATCCACCCCAAGTTTGTACCGAATGTTTACACATAATTTTTCAGACCTTTCTCCAGAAGTCACCTCGAATTTTTAGCCTTCCCACGAATCTTCCCATGTATGTATTGGCATGTTCAAGAGCCATCCACTCCATCCATGCTGCACGGTGGGTCACATTTAACCGCCTTTCACTGTCCCCCCCACGAGACACCATCATTTCCCCCTGGATTGGTTGACCATAATGGATTTTTTGTTAAACTCTTTTTTGACTCCTAAATGGATGAAAATATCGTCGAGCGCATTTTCTTCCTTTCCTGCTTGTTAAAGATTTGGAAAGACCATCTACATAGTCTTGTTTATCATCTTTTGTGAACTGTATAAACTACCATATGAAAAGGACCACCTCGGCACAATCAAGCCAGGAACATTTCCCTTTGCATCATTTTATGTTTTCTCGGGCATTAGGACCAAACTCTTTGAAAATTATCATCATGGGTTGTCTTTAAGCTCTTTTCCATCCTTCTTATCAAGAAAATATCATCGAGCAAACTCAACTTCATTCATTCTCATAAAAGTATTTGAATAATAGTCGATTCAGTACAAGTTTAAAATTTTCCATCCTGATTAGACTACCAATGGTAAAGAAGTCTCCCATCCCCTAAAAATGATGGGCGATCTCTCTTATGTACGTTTTTATCATTTTTCGGGCATTGGAGACTATCAATGAAAAAGAGACCCCATTGGAGTCTTCTTCATGTTTTCAGACTCTCTAAAAATTAAATTACCATTGAGCATTTACTTTCTTGGGCTCGCTAAAAATCCATGAGATCATGCAAGAACTGTGTCTTTAGGAACCACCCCACATGTTACAATTTGGTAGGATTCCTCCTTTCTGGGTCACCTTTGTTTAGGGTATTCTATGATGCATATTCATTGGATCCCATGAATATCAAACATATTATATACACCAACCCATGTATCTCCCATATGCAATTACATTCCCGATATAACAGCTATGATCCCCCTCCCTTGAGTTAGTTTCATTTGTTTCCAGGCCATCCCTATTGTCATACTCTAAACAGAGAAAGTTTGAGTCCCCCGTACTTCTTCCAATGTTCCCCCATTCAGCATGTCAGTCCTTGGATTGCCTCAAATCTTTGGTTATTACCGTCGTGCTTCTGGTCAAATAAACATTGTTGCCTTGGCATGTTGCAGGTCTTTGTCTATCGATGAAAACACGTATATTCCATAGGATAGAGCCAAAGTTCCATGTATCCTGGTTTCATTAGCCCCATTGATGAGTTCCTTGTACCACTTGAGAGGATTCCTTAGTTCCTCTCGATATGGTTGTGTCTCATGTGCTCAAGTTTAGCTACATCATCGCACCATTGAGATTCATATAGGGTATTGGTCCGTGCAATAGTTGGTCGAAGACCCTAGTTGTCACCTAACTCTAGAACATTGGTGAAGCTATTAAGGGAACCAGAAAGGTTCATGTCCCTTGTGATTTATGGGTTGCATTGGAGACAGTGGATAGGATCCCCAGAGTAGTGCTTCTATATAGATTCATGATTGATGTGACTTGTACCTCACATACTCTAACTCTCTGTCAGTGAGTCCTTACAGTGATGTTAAACTTCCAGATCCAGCAGGCCATTAGTTGTGAAGATATTACATTCCATAAGAATGCCTTGAGTTTGATGTATCAGTTCTTCATATCAGTATTGTATTGAGTCTCTCATTGAGGCCACCATTATGTAACAATAGTTGTACATGATCAGATCTTGTGTTTGGGAGCATTGATCGCATTATTCTTTTTTACATTGTTACGAGCATGGGTATGCCTGCCTCATCCATATACATGTCACATATTATTTGTATCTCACCCATTGATGGGAACCAACATTAATGCAAAACAAAAATCCACCATGTCCCAAATTAGGAAGCATTGCTTCTTCATAGGTCTCTCCACAATCCTTGATCCAATGATGTCTGTCGGTCATACAATGAGCTCCTTCCCTAACACATCACGGGGCAATATGTTAACGCAAAAAAATTCTCATATAGACTACACCCTGCAAAGACATCCATGTCCAAACCCATTCTACCCCTACATCCATTTAATCTATGTTTTTTTCTCAAAATCTAGAAAAATACCCTCAAAGGGATTAAAACCCCACAAAAGAGCTTAAAAAGCTCAAAAAGGAGATAAAAAACTCAAAAAGATGGATAAAGCCCCAAAAGGGGTCTAAAACCCCTAAAATGGATTAAAAACCCCAAAAGGAGCTAACAAATAAGTGAAAAGGGCTTAAAACCCTAGGTAGGGCCCAAAACCCTAACCAAGGGCTAAAAACCCTAAAAAGTTGAGAAAAAATATAAATAGAGGTTAGGGGTCCCCATCACACACATGATTCCTCCCTCATGTCGTTATAATTCCTGCATGAGTACCTTGAGATACCTTTCACTCTCAAGCTATTCATCCCCCTCAACTCCATTTCCTCCATTTTCTCATTCCCTTGGTGTGTAGAGTTAAAAATCCACCCAATCCTTGCCTGTGGAGAAGCATCTTCTGAGTTTGGGCATGGTAGCCCTCTTTCAAACAAGATAGGAAGGTATATTGTTTCATTTTTGTTTGTTTAATTTGTATTTTGTAAATGTTTCATATTTGCTTTTATTTTCTGATGATTTCTTTCATCTTGTCTTGTATCCATTGACTCTACCCTTTCATCCTATAGACGAAAGGGAGGTGCTTCTACAGATAGCCAAGGTTTTTCCTTATCTACACACCTAGTCTTCGATCTTCGGTTTCGTTGGTTTCCAGAACATATCCCTCACCATAACACTTTAAGGTCTCGACAATGAAACCACTTGTTTGTTTTTCTCCATGTCACCCTGGTTCAGTCCCTTCTTGGTTAGCATAACAAAGCCCAATATATTAGCCTGATGGAACGGAGATTAGCCGACAACACCTGTAACACAGATGTCGTCTCACACGCGATATCTCAATCCTTATGGGTAACTTCCAGAACCATTTTTTTGTAATTTTGTGGTAGGGTTTTTTATTACTTTGTCTCTACACCAAGGTTTTCCAATGAAGACCGGGAAGGTGGGATACTGGTTTGCACAATGCTTTAGCACCGAGCTATGATTCAACCCTTATTTATGTGATTTCATGCAAACTCATGGTGAACAGATAACATAAGCATATTCATTACTATAAGGTGGTATTCATACACTTATCCATCTGTGACACAATAACCAATCAATCATTGAACACAACATTTATGCATTTAACTAAGCTACTCAACATTCACACATATACACATCTTTTAAGGTGGAAACCAATCCGGGAAAAAAACACAAGGTTCTCTTCATTTGTCTTTGGCATGAGGAAATATATGCACCTTTTTCTCTGCACAAAACACTATAAAATCTGTTCAATATATTCTCTTATATATTTATGGAATTTTCCTCCCTCTCATGCTCTCTGGTCTTCTCTCTCTCTCTCTCACTCTACTCTACTCGTACTTAGCGATCCCCAGACATCGTGGATTGACCCAACCTTCTGTAGATTTCTATGCACTCAGCTGTAGAACCACTACTTTGATTCACTTAGTGATCCAAATTCATTCACCAAAACTATCTAGCCAAGAACCATCTAACCATAACGATATATCTCTAGACTAGCTCAAGCAGATTTTCCAAGAGTCTAGAGACTTACTCAAAATTTTTGTATAAGCTATTCATCTCAAAACCATATAAATTAATTATAGCTTGGGTTCCTTCCTTTATAGTTCTATTATAGACTCTATACAACTCCCATATATGGTTGTTACAAACTCAATATTGACTCAATACATACTCTAACAGACTCAGCTTCAATTGTTATCCCATTTGACTTACTATCTTTAGCCCACGGGTTATCTTTCCTACTCTGGGAGCAAATAACAAAAAAGAACTATTTGTCTAACTTACAAATATTCCCTTGCATGTGTTGTTTCCACCAGCTCCAACCGAGCTCGTACCCACGATCACTAAGGATTGTTGCTTTCTCAATGTTATTCCTTACTGTCACTTTCTGACCATTACCTTATCTACACATCTCATTCTGTCAATATTATGCATGTCATCTCATATCTAGCTCTATCCTTCCATCACGTATTTCTTATCTAGCGTAGCTTCCTTGTCCTGCACCTTCTCTTTGTCTTCTTCTTCACTTTCCTGCTTGTGTAGCAGCATCATTCGCTTTCCTTTGATGATGTTTCTTTTGTCGCAGCTCCTTCCTCTTCTCCCTTATACTCTTCTTCCATACTTAGGAAGAATACTACATGAATTCTACCCTTATGTCCTGAGTCCCAACATTAATCATCATTGTACTGTATGTGGATGACCTCTTGATCACAAGAAGCTCAAAAAAACAAATTTCCTCCTTGAAGGATGCAATGAACGATGACTTCTCTATGACTGATTTAGGATTGTTAAGCCAATTTTTGGGGCTTGATGTTTCTCAATCAGATCTTGGAATCAAGGTACATCAGTCCAAGTATGCTTCATATCTACTGAATAAGTTCAAAATGAAGGAATTCAATCCAAGAAAGACTCCTTTCCTTTCAGGACTTAATCTTGAAGAAGCACAGTTAACTCCATTGGAAAACGACACCTTGTATAGGAAACTGGTTGGTTGTCTTTTTTATTTGACTTACACTCTACCTGATATCTCTTATGCAATGAGTGTTGCTTCAAGATACATGGATCAGCCTGATGGAATCCATTGGAGGGTAGAAAAAAGAATCCTAAACTCTGTACAAAGAACAAAAACACATGGGATTGACTATGTTGCACAATCCATCCTAGATTTAGCTTGTTTTACTTACTCTGATTGGGAAGGTGATAACAATGATAGGAATTAAAATTTTGGATGTTTTTATGCTTGTATATGGACCAATCATTTCGTAAACTAAGAAACAAAGTGCAATTGCACATTTAATATCTACAAGGGCAAAGTACATAGGAGCTGTGACTGTAGCTACTCAATGTTTTTGGTTGCGGGGAATACTTTGAGAGTTTGGGATTGAGTCAAATACTTCTATAGTCATATATTGTGAAAAATAGAGTAATATTCAAATATCAAGTGATCCAGTACTGAGGAAGTGAACCAAACACATTGAGATCCATATGCACTACATCAGAGGACTTGTGCATGATGGGGTCATTGGTCTGCAATATTGTGCATCATCTGAGCAAGTTGCAGACATCTTCACCAAAGTATTTTCAAAGATGAATTTCATCAATATTAAGCCTTAACATGTGATATCTTTTCATATTTTTAATATATATTGAATACCATATTTCATACAGTTTTGTTCATGTCCATGTTTGAGGGAGTATTTTCCCACTTGTGGTTTTGCCTATTTTCCTTCTTTTGTATGGACAAGCAGTATGTAAAGGGTGAATAAGCCTTGTTTATAGGCCCTATATCTAGGATATTTTTCTGATATTGTACTTAAATTGAGTCTTAAGAGGGGGTTTTTTAATAATCAAAACCCATCCCAATACTTAGGATAAAATAATTGATCTCTTTTGATTAATTCGTAGGTGCTACACTAGCTAGTTTGCACCCAAACCCATTTTTGAGGTCAAAATTTACAAAAATTCCTCATGGTGTGAGATATAAAGATCATAGATATGATTCTACCAACCTATAGGCTACCCAAAATGGAAACTATGCATTACTTCTTTTTCCAGTCTTTATAGCTTTTCTATAGTTTTAAGGCAAAAGCTAAAGCTAGTTTTAAGGTAGACTGCCTTGTTTTTTGCACTGACTGACCTCGCTTATTTTCCTCATCTAAAAGAGTGATAAATTAAAATTTCCATCACTTATGATCTTTACATATTAATTCATCAAATTCATCAGCATCTTGACTGATTTGGAAATTTCTTTATGCATATATGGGAGATTTTGACTAGCTTAGTAAGCCTGCTTTTGTATAGATTTGAAAATCCTCCTAAATATTTCAAATCCTTGGATTATATATTGTATGAGAATCCTACATATATTTAATTATTTTTGGTGTAAATTAATATCATCAATATTTTTTGTATTATCACATATTCAATCTCCTTCTTGAGTGTTTATTGCATATTTTCAAGCAATTTTGTGAGTTCAATTGTTCTATGCTTGGGATAAATTTCCATGGATAGGGTTTGATTGTAGGATTCATGAATTTTTTTTTTGCATGATGGTTGTTTCAAAAGTTTTCAAGACATCATATGTCCATGAAAACACATCTTTATACTCTTTTCAAAGTTTAATCAAATCCTTTTCCTCATCTCGTGAACAATGAATCCCTATGTTGATAACTTGAGGGTTCTACTCATTTCCAATATTGACAGTTTTAAAATTGAGGTAAGAACTATGTGTCTTGCAGTTAGTGTTACCTTTGAATTTGTCCTACAATTCATAGTACTTTTCCATATTAATAACTGACTTAGGGATAATATTGGAAAGGAATATAGGTTTAGACAAAGAGTGGTCATGTTCAACCTCATCAATAGCTAGATCTTTAAAGGTATCCTAGGATGTAAAAAATTCCAAAATTTGTTGGTCATCATAAAAAACCTTCCAATTTGTAACATTGTGAGGGATAGAAGGCATGTACATTAATTCAATGGAAAAAGTGTTAGGGACAAACCTTTAGGGGGAATGAGCTTGGATGTAGTATTAGATAACATATATGCATTGAATTTTTTTGATCTAGGGATAGATTTAATATTAAAATCCTTGAATGAACCAGTCATGTCCCTAACAAGCTTCTGGTAATTAATCAAATGCGGTGATAAACAATGGATCTTGTTTCTTACCTGCTTTACAATAATTTTGGAGTCACCATAACATTCAATAACCTGAGTGCCTAAATCGATTGCTTTCTTCAGTCCCTGTACAAGAGATTCATATGCAGCCATTTTATTAGTACACTCAAACTCCAGTCTGTAGGAAATCATCATTTTGGTGCATTTTGGATCTATTAGTACATCTACACCAGTGCCATCTTTTGATTTACATCCATTAAAAAAAAGTCCATGAATTTATATCTATCCTAAATTTGGTATTCACATTATATACATTTTGAACAATAGAACCAGTAAATGGAACACCATTGCAATTATTAATTTCAAACAAATTATAAACATCCTCAACCAAAAAGGAATCAACAAGTGAATTCCCAAATAAATAATCAAATGTGTAATGGTTCATTCCTAAGCTAAAGAAAAGAACAGGTTCACTGGGATTATTGAGGTCTATGACTCTCTGTTTCATATAAGGTTCCCTTACAATCCTAATCTAGTTGGGTCTTCCATTGTAAGGTAGCCATAAATGGGACTTGAGTCAGTGGAAAAATATCCTTTGATCCTTTTTTACTATTCTATGCTAAAAAACATGCCATAGGCATCAAGAATGTTAGAAATTATAATGTCAATAGTTTGATGAATCCTAGGGTCAACATATATTGTCAAAAGAGCATTCTTTAATTCCCCTACCACCCTAACTCTCGATCTATCCAGTTGGACTATCTCGGTTGGACAGAGTTCCCAAGTTGCATTCAGTTTCTATTGAATATTTCCAAAGTAAGTAAGAAAGGAGGGGTCCTTCTCATACTAGGCTTCTGATTTAAAGGATTTACACAAGTTTCCAAATTATTGTTATGAACTTCCCTATATTTATTCAAAATAATTCTCTTAGGTATATTTTCCCGCATAGAAGCTACTTTTAAAAGTTCAAACAATGAAATGATAGTTTTATCTCTTTTTAAATCATCAATTAAATTATATTCAATCTTAGGAATTACCTTTTCTTTTAGATTAGTTGCTTTACCTATATCGGGAGTGGATGTTGATGGTGGAGTTTCCTGTGAATTTTTTCCTTTACTCGTATTATTATAAGACTGTTGTACATTGAATATATCTTCAAATTCATCTTCTTCTTCTGCCATTGGCAATTCTGAAAAATAGTTTATATTTTTAACATGTTGATCTTGTTCTTCATAAAGAGGTAGGGAATATTTACCTTCTTCATAACTGTCCCTAGTGTCAATAGGAACAACTTGGGATCCAGTAGTTAGGGCCTTGAAAATAGAGTAACTCTCCTCAGAAGTCAATGTTTATTGAAGGTTTTTGGGAGGTTTATTTTGAGGAGTTTTATAAGGTCTCCTAAAAGCTGGCATTTCCAAACCTCTATTATTTTCTTAGTTTCCAGTGTTAGTTATTTTGAGGTCCACCATGTCATTAGCAATTTTTTATAGTAATTTATTCATGTTGTCCATCTCGAAAAGGTATTTAGTTTGGGTTGTGGGTTTGGGTAAATTTTCCTACCTCCTACGAGATGTAGAAGGTTTATTTGCTTGACAATATTGGTTATATTTTAAGCAGAACATATCTTTCTCCACTGGGATGGCTTCAACAAAATCTTCTTGGAGAGTAGTCTTGCGTGCTATTTTCACCAACATAGCAATGGGAGTAGGCAGACTCTTAATGTAGTAAGAAACCAATAATTATTTCAGAGGAAGAACATTTGTAGGAATACTATCCTTCAAGCAAGAGAACCTCTAATTGAATTCCTTAACCATATCCTTTCCCTTTATCCTCAAAGAGGACATATCCATAACTAAATATTGAGGAATGTTGTTATCTCCAAACTTCTGGAGAAACAACTTTTCAAATTCATCACAAGAGTTGATGCATAGTTGATGGATCTAGACTCTAGGGAAAAATACCATGTGGAAGCTTGTCCTTCAAAGGAATATGGGGAAAAACTACTCACTATGTCTTCATGTACTATGTTCCTCAATCTAATGGCTTGCATAAAAGTATTAATATGATCCTCAGCAGGTGATATTTTTCCAGGATTAAACCGAGCGATCCACTTCTCAAGATTTTTTGGCAGCTTATGTTGTTGTCCAGGGACAAAAATGACATCCTAATCCAACTAGTGTCTTTCGATTTGTTCAATTTTTGGTGTTTATTTGTATGAAGAAGGGATTGAGGATGTATTACTATATGAAGACTCTTCAAATGGATATGAAGATGAGACAAGAGGTATAGGTGGTGGTCCACCAGATTGAATGTTGGGATGGGGACTATCTAGAAGATGATATGTCACTTCAAATAATGGATTATCTTGGACTTAAGGAAGTGATTATTGTTCAGGTTTTTATTGGTCGGTTCAGGAATTAACAAGCAAATTCTCAGTGGAGATAGGTTGGGATAAAAAAATTCTGAGGATCCAAGCTTCCTCAGCCCTATGTTCTATCCTAGAAGTGATTTCCTGAGTACTTTTTCTCACTTCAAGAGTTAAAGGACCTCTAGTAGGAAAGAAAAATATGATCTCAGGTCTTCTGTTGACTTGTTCAAAGACATTGGTAGTAAGGAATGTGTTTTGGTTCTATGTTGGTTGTACAATTGATGTACATGCTTGGGATTGGGTCCTTGTAACAACCGGTGATCTAGGTGGAGGAGGTTTTCTAGTTATTTGTTTAGGCATGGTTAATCATGTCCCTCCTTCTAGTGCCATTTGTTGATGGCCCAAAGTTGTAGTTGTTGGAAAACTGCAAGGAAATAAACAGGAGGAAAAATTCCAACCTGAAGGTCTTCAAATAATCCCATGCAAAGATGGTTTTATCCCCAACTTGTTTGGGATAATCGACTCCTATGCATATAAGGCCTCCACTGGAACAAGGTGTCCATATCCGAATGGATCTTCTCTTCCTCTATGGAATATTTGGAAAGGTTTTAAGGTAATAGTGGACTGAACTATCAGTAAACTGAAACAACAAGTGTGAGTAATTTATCATAGAACAATTAGATCTATGGTTTATGAAAAAAAGTTAATCCAATGTATAGAAATATAAATGATATTTGTTTGTTTCCAACTTCGAATATAACTAAAAAAATTAAAATTGAATTTTTATATTCAAAGGAATTAAGTGTATAATTGTTCTAACAGAATAATACTAATTCAAAAATCAGCATTTGTAGGGGTGATTGTTCATTATTTGCGTTTGATAATATATGAATTAAATAAAGAAATTTACTTAATAAATAAACAACATAGTAAGTTTGTAATGATAAATCAATACATTAATTATTGTGTTTGATAATAAAGCAACATATAATCAAGATCTCAGAGAAATAAAAAAATATCCAAAATTCACTAAATAAATTCAATGAATAGCCAAAACATGACAGAAGAAACTATGTGAATTTTACTGAAAATGTAAGAAATTACAATCCTGCAAAAAATACAGAGTATCTCTAGTATGTCCTTTGTGTTCCTTCCTCCTATAGTACTCTAGGGTCACTCTCACGAGCTCTATCCTCGATCCCCCCTATGAGATATCCCAACTCTTTAAATAATTATTACAAAATATTACAAAGAAAGAAAGTCCTCCAAAGATATAGGGATTAAATAATATTAGTTTTAATATTTTCAAAGGGAAGATTGCCACTTAGAAAAGGCATCTAATAGATCCGATATATCCTTATACTTAGTAAATTCTAGTTGTAACTGAGCCTTTCAAGCCAACAATTTGATCTCCCTTTTCTTAACTTTATCACATTCTCGAAGAAAGAGATTGATTTTCATATGAAAAGTCAAAGGAGAATCAATCCAATCCTTAATCTCAGCTAGGTGAAGGTGATCAATACACTGAATCATCTCCTTATATTTTTAAATACCCCTTTAAATTTGTTCCACCTTTAGCTTCAGAGGCATAGTATCTTCAATCGGATCCATCAGTGGTAAGTACATAAAAATTAACAAGTTTTCTAAGGTGAACCACCTCTTCTTTCATGATACCTATCCATCCTGAATGGTGGAATCTATTGATTCACAAACATATTTTATGACTCTAGAAAGATATTAATCATTCTTATCTTGATCTTGTCAAGTACTAGCACATATTTAGGTATGTCCTTGATGCATCTCTGCGAGTCCACCAAATTATCATAGGATTTTTTTTCTTCCTTCCTCCTTTGATTTTGATCATAACTAAGGTCAGATTGGTGTTTGAAGGAATTATAAGTTTCTTGCATCTCATTCAGTCCTTCAAACATACCAACCATTACCTGGTGCAGGTTGTCTTCAATTCTATATTCCAATTCTTTGAATTCCTCCTTTCTAAACTTAGAAAAGGAGGAAGTAACAGATACACGCTAAAAATCATTAAACTGTTGTTCAAGGGTTGTGATATTCACCACCTAATTGAAATTGGTACCTTATGATTATTCAAGAGTTTTCTTGAGGATATTGTTCTTCTCTTGCAAATTCTTGATCCGGTCTTCATAACCATCCCTCAATTCTTTCATCTCATTCTAATCTCATGCAATTTATTGTGACTTTTCTTATTTGATCCTATGCAACACTTTTTTATCTAAATTTCATTTTTAAGTGAGGAAACTGAGTCATAATTGGGTCCTGCAAAGGCTCCCATGGCAGTTGCAGTCTCTGAGGCCTCCTGCTTAACATCTATGGAAGCTCTCTTCTATATGATCTAGCTAGGAATTGAGCCTCTCTTGAAGGTTCCCTCCCTAGATATTTTGGATCCTTTCTTCACTACAGCCCTTTTTTCCCTACTCCAAAAGTATTCCCAAAGGTATGCCACTGCATCATCACCAAAATCTGCCACTTCCTCAGCTATGGAAATGGCTCATTCAGAGACTGTGACCACAGAGGTAGGTTGGGAAATGTCACGGGTAGGGATTGGCATAGTGATTTGTGGAATGGTACTGGAAGGTGTAGAAGTATCAAAAGTGGAGTACAAAGGAGTGGAAATAGGAACAAAATTAATGGGTTCAGAAGAGATGTTAGGAATATAAGAGCTACCAGGTTGTGAAGATAATGAAGGGGATTGTGAAGATGCCACTTGGGTGGAAATAGAAGGTAGTTCAAATGCTAATGAAAAAATGGGTAAGGTTGAAAAATGAATAGAAATAGGAATAGGTAAAGATAAAATAGTTGTATGATTACTATAATTAATAATTTGGGAAATATGAATCTCAAAAAAATAATGGGCGTGAATCAAACCTTCAAACAGATCCCTAGCTGCCTAGGTTTCTGAAACGATAGAGGGAAATATAGTAGGAACTTTGATTGGGCATGAATAACTAGATGGAATGGTTTCTTCCTCAATGTAATCTCTAATCTCATGCACATCAATCCTTGTTGTCAGTGGATCATCATGTGGTAGTGGATTGACATATGGAAGTGGTAGCTCAGTCCTTTACCTCTTTGGTTGAGGTTCAGAAATTGTTGTGCCTCTACCACTTAATTGATTAGCTCCAAGTTCCTCTTCATCTCTGTATACCTTATCAAATCCTCAAAAGTGATTATTTTTTTGGTTATTGAGGGCATTCAATGATAGCCTTTCCACGGTTATCAGTTTGCTCACTTTCCACTAAAGAAGAGACAACCTGATATTGCTTGTCTTCTTTCTTAATCAGTTGTTTATGTGTCTTATGCTCTACTGATAACTCAATTTTTTTGTAGTGGAGCACCTTGGTCTTCAATTCTTGCTGGTATTGGAAAATAAAAATTGTTTAATCATGTGTGGTGATCCTGGTTACAACTTTTGAAAAATCCTTATCTCCTTGATATATAGAATCATCATGGTGTTTCTGATGTGAGTAACTAGTTTTCATATGCTCCTGGGTAAAATTATTATCCAGGGAAGACTTTGGGTCATGCATTCTCTTAGGGGATTCCCCAAGTTTCAGAGTAACAATTTTCCTAGCATGCCTTTATGGGTATAATTTTGGATCACCAATGGTCCAAGGTTGAGGGGGGACTTTGGCCACCCTTTCCTATTCACTACAGTAATATTAGGAAAACCTCAATCAACCATAGTCTAAAAAGAAATGTCCTCTAGAACCATTCTATCTACAACTATTCTAGGAAACATATGGACATTTTTCCACCCTAGATCCTGATGTATGCAAAATACTCACCTACATACCAATCTCCCATGGTGTAGAACATTGCAATTGATGTGTTATAAGAAGTAGGGGAATCACCTTTGAAAATCCTATGATACACTGATCCAATAAAGTGGTCACATATGTCATATATGAGCAGCACAAATGTTTCCTCCCATAATGTTGAATAGTAACTATGGAAAGGGGCTGAAACCCTCATCCAATTCCATCCCATGGTTGGGATAGGAAATGATGCACAAAATATGACCATTACATAAGCTGATAGATAAAAGGTGGGATTTCTGGGCGTCGATTTTTTTTGGTACTTCTCTATGGATTCCTTCAAAACAACTGATAGAATTTGAGCCCAGTTGAAGGACTCCCTTGTGGTAAGAATATGTTGGGCGAGGGGTGCCCATTCCTCCTTAAACACTGTTCATTTTGGTAACCCATATAGTTTTCATAACATGGATTCCAATAGGGAAAAATATTCCCTAAACTAGGAGATAGGGTATAATTTATCTGGTTTAGGAAGGAATTGTGCAAGTTTATCCATCCATGACTTTATCATTTCCTCAAAATTATATTGTGTGACAGAAGCCTTAAGGAATTTCTTGTTGAGAAATTGTTGAGGTGGGTTGAGGGCATAGGCTTTGGAAAATACCTCTGGATGAAAGGAGGCAAGATGGGTTTGAGCCTGGTCATCAAAAGAGTGGTCTTGGCGGTTTGCGTGATCAACCATCCACTTCATGGGGTCTGTATAGGACATTAAAGAAGGCCTGGTCACTACAGAATGGAATTCTCATTTTCTTATGTTTAGGATAGTCGACTACTCATGATGGATGCCAAAGAATTCATCATGGTCGAAAATGGCATAAATCCTAGACCAGTCTAGTTGATAAGTTTCAGATACCCACCCATTGGTGTCAGAGAAGATTCTAAAATTGAGTTCTGTGTTCTTTTGCTCATTGAGATAAATTTTCGACCTTGTGTTCCTCGACATTGTTGCAGGGTATCAGGTAAATTCTAGTAAAAATTATAGGAAAACAATCAATTTTTACCCAAATAAAATTACTGAAATTAAGCCAATGGGAAGCAAGAGATTTGAAAACACTTACTAGTAAATCACTTAAGAGAAAGATATTTCATGGGCTTGATTAAGATTCACAACAAATTATTTCTCCAAGGTGAAAATCATAACTTAAAAATAATGAACAACCACTGAAAAATCGAAATATTTAAACTAACGATCCCAACAGCAAAATGAATTTAAACCATAGATTCCAAATAGATCAATGGTTAAGATTGAAGCAGGAAATTAAATTGCGGAGATGAACTTTAAAAAAAAATCATTTTTGATTTCCACAATTTGCAATCTGCATTGCGGGTTGCGGAATTTTGGGATAATATTTTTGACCAAAAATTAGCTTTATTGCTTCCATAATCTACAACCTGCATTACGAGTTGCAGAATCACAGAAGAGCAGTTTTTCGATTTATTGTGTTTTGAGTTTTTGAATTCCTCAATTTGCAATGCGGGTTGCAAAATTGAGGAACTAAAAAATTGAAATTTAATTGTGAAATTATTTTCCCACATTCGCAATCCGTATTGAAGGTTTCAGGTCTTGGAAAGGTAAAAATGGAAAATAAAAGAAATTAGAACATCCACAATCCACAGTGCGGGTTGCAAGTTGTGGGTTGTGGGCAAGAAAATTTGAAAACATTAAAAAAAGACTTCCGCTATCCTCTTTTGTGGATTGAGGAAACATAAATTTGAAAGAAAATAGAATATTTTCTACAATTCACAAACAAACAAAAAACAAGGTTTTGAATGAGAATTTTATTAGGTTTCAAACATGATAATATAAAAGTGATGAAATCACCAAGGAATAATACCCCATAAAAAAAGAGTAACCACAAAAATTACCTTAATAATGAAATGGGATCTGTTGTGCCAACAACACCCCCCCTCCCCCCATGGGATTCCAAGGAACATAATTTATGGCTCAGTTTACTCTCCTAAGGCTCATGTTGGGCCTCCTAGTATGGTATATTATACCACCATTCCCTAAGATGGATTCAAAACTGATCATGCATTATGAAATGATACCAATACGATGAGTTACCCGCATAGTACCACCTATCGAACCTACACCATCAGTGACGAAACCACGATCGTCCTTTGCAAAACACAAAAAATGGGTCCATCATTGATATTAAGTTTAAATCCCCCATCAATGGAGTAATTAACCAACCCAAGTTTAAATCCCCTCCATAACTAACATGACCCCTAATTCCTCATCAAGAGTCACTAAACAAAACATGAAGGGTTCTTTTGATTAATTATTAGGTGCTACACTAGGTAGTTTGCACCCAAACCCATTTTTGAGGTCAAAATTTCCAAAAATTCCTCATGGAGTGAGTTATAAAGATCCTATATATGATTCTACCAACCGATAGGCTACCCAGAATCGAAAATATGCATTACTTCTTTTTCCAGTCTTTCTAGATTTTCTGTAGTTTTAAGGCAAAAGATAAAGCTAGTTTTAAGGTACACTGCCTAGTTTTTTGCACCAACTGACCTCCCTTATGTTTCTCATATAAAATCATGATAAATTCAAATTTCCATCACTTATGATGTTTACATACTCATTCAGCAAATTCATGAGCATATTGACTGATTTGGAAATTTATTTATGCACCGATGGAGGATTTTGACTAGTTTAGTAAGCCTATTCTGTACAGATTCGGAAATCCTCCTAAATATTTCAAATACTTGGATTATCTATTGTATGATAATCCTACATCTATTTTATTATGTCTAGTGTAAATTAATATCATCAATAGTTTTTGGATTATCACATATTTAGTCTCCTTGTTGAGTGATTATTGCATATTGTCAAGCAATTTTGTTAGTTCAATTGTTCTATGATTGGGGTAAATTTCCACGGATAGGGTTTGATTGTAGGATTCATGAAAAAATTTGTCTTGCATGATTGTTTTTCAAAATTTTTCAAGACATCATATGTCCATGAAAACACATATTTATACTCTTTGGAATGTTTAATCAAATCATTTTCCTCATCTGGTGAACAATGAATCCCTATGTTGATAAGTTGAGGGTTCTACTCATTTCCAAGATTGACATTTTTAAAATTGAGGTAAGAACTATGTGCCTTGTATTTAGTGTTGCCTCTTAATTTTTCCTACAATTCATAGTACTTTTCCATATTAATAACTAACTTAGGGATAATATTGGAAGGGAATATAGCGTCAAACAAAGACTTTTCATGTTCAACCTCATCAATAAATACATATTTAAAGGTATCCTATGGTAAACAATTTCATAATTTGTTGGTCATCATAAAAATCCTTCCAATTTGTAACATTATCAGGGATAGAAGGCATGTACATTAATTCAATGGAAAATGTGTTAGGGGATAGACCTTCAGGGGGAATGAGCTTGGACGCAGTATTAGATAACATATATGCATCAATTTGTTTTTATATAGGGATATATTTAATATTAAAATCCTTGAATGAACCATTCATGTCCCTAACAAGCTTCTGGTAATTAATCAAATGTGGTGATAAACAATGGATCTTGTTTCTTACTTGCTTTACAATAATTCCGGAGTCAGCATAACATTCAATAAAAGAAGTGCTTGAATTGATTTCTTTCTTCAATCCCTATACAAGATATTCATATGCAGCAATTTTGTTAGTACACTCAAACTTCAATCTACAAGAAATCATCATTTTGAAGCATTTTGGATGTATCAGTACATCTACACCAATGCCATCTTTTGATTTAGATCCATAAAAAAATAAAGTCCATGAATTTAAATCTAATCTAAAGTTGGTATTCACATTATATACATTTTGAACAATAGAACCAGTAAATGGAACAACATTGCAATTGTTAATTTCAAACAAATTATGAACATCCTCAATGGGAGAGGAATCAACAGGAGAATTCCCAAAGAAATAATCAAATGTGTAATGGTCTATGCCTGAGCTTAAGAAAAAAACAGGTTCACTGGGATCATTCAGGTTTATCACTCTCTGTTTCATATAAGGTTCCCTTACAATCCTAATCTAGTTGGGTCTTCCGTTGTAAGGTAGCCATAAATGGGACTTGAGTCAGTGGAAAAATATCCTTTGATCCTTTCTGACCATTATATACTCAACAACATACCATAGGACTCACAAATGTCAGCAATTATAATGTCAATAGTTTGATGAATCCTAGGGTCAACAGATATTGTCAAAAGAACATTCTTTAATTCCCCTACCACCCTAACTCTCGATCTATCTAGTTGGACTATCTGGGTTGGACAGAGTTGCCAAGTTGCATTCATTTTCTTACAGACACATAATTGCATGAAATTGGATGAATCCCTTGAGTCTATCATACAATTATGGATGTTTATATTGATTATTTACAAAGTAAGTAAGAAATGAGGGGTCCTTTTCATACTAGGCTTCTGTTTATCAGGATTTACCCAAGTTTCCAAATTATTGTTCTAAACTTCCCTATATTCATTCAAAATCAATTTCTTGGGAATATTTTCTCTCATAGAAGGTATTTTTAAAAGTTCAAACAAAGAAATGTTAGCTTTATCCCTTTTTAAATCATCAATTAAATTATATGCAATCTTAGGAATTACCTTTTCTTTTAGAGTAGTTGCTTTACCTGTATCGGGAGTGGATGTTGATGGTGGAGTTTCCTACAAAGTTTGTCCTTTACTCCTGGTCTTATAAGACTATTGTACATTGAATATATCTTCATATTCTTCTTCTTCTTCTACCATTGGAAATTATGAAAAATAAGTTATAGTTTTAAGGTGTTGATCTTGTTCTTCATAAAGAGGTAGGGAATATTTAGCTTCTTCAGAACTGTCCCTAGTGTAATCAGTAACAACTTGGGATCCAGTAGTTAGGGCCTGGAAAATAGAGTAACTCTCCTCATAAGTCGATGTTTATTGAGGGTTTTGGGGAGGTTTATTTTGAGGAGATTGATAAGGTCTCCTCAAAGGTGGCATTTCCAAACCTCTGTTACTTTCCTAGTTTTCAGTGTTAGTTATTTTGAGGTCCACCGTGTCATTAGAAATTTTTTTTAGTAATTTCTTCATGTTGTCCATATCGAAAGGATATTTAGTTTGGGCCATGGGTTTGGGGAAATTTTCCTACATCCTATGAGATGTAGAAGGTTTATTTTCTTGAGAATATTGGTTATGTTTTAAGCAGAACATTTCTTTCTCCATCAGGATGGCTTCATCAAAATCTTTCTGTAGAGTAGTCTTGCATGCTATTTTCACCCACATACCAATGGGAGTAGGTAGACCCTTAATGTAGTAAGAAACCAATAATTATTTCATAGGAAGAACATTGGTATGAATACTATCCTTCAAGAAATAGAACCTCTAATTGAATTCCTTAACCCTCTCCTTTCCCTTTATCCTCAAAGAGGACAGATCCATAACCAAATATTGAGGAGTGTTGTCATCTCCAAACTTCTGGAGAAACATATTTTCAAATTCATCCCAAGAGTTGATGGATCTATACTCTAGGGAAAAATGCCATGTGGAAGCTTGTCCTTCAAAGGAATATGGGAAAAACCTACACACTATGTCTTCATGTACTGTGTTCCTCAATATAATGGCTTGCATAATAGTCTTAATATGATCCTTAGCAGGTAATCTTTCATCAGGATTAAACCTAGGGATCCGCTTCTCAATATTTTTTGGCAGCTTATGTTATTGTCCAGGGAAAAAAACTACATCATGATCCAACCAAGGTCTTTTGAGTTGTTCAACCTTTGGTGTTTATTTGTAAGAAGAAGGGATTGAGGATGTATTACTATATGAAGACTCTTCATATGGATATGAATATGAGACAAGAGTTATAGGTGGTGGTCCACTAGAGTGAATGTTGGGATGGGGACTATGTGAAAGATGATATGTCACTTCAAATAATGGACTATATTGGACTTAAGGAAATGATTCCTGTTCAGGTTTGTCTTGATTTTTTGAGGAATTATCAAGCGAATTATCAGTGGAAATAGGTTGGGATAAAAGTTTTATGTGGTTCCAAGATTCCTCATCCCTCTGTTCTATCCTAGAAGTTATTTCCTGAGTACTTTTTCTCAGTTGATCAAGAGTGAAAGAACCTCTAGTAGGTAATAAAAATATGATCTCAGGACTTCTGTTGACTTGTTCCAAGACATTGGTAGTAGGGACTATGGTTTGGTTCTATGTTGGTTGTACAACTGATGTACATGCTTGGGATTGGGTCCTTGTAACAACTGGGGATCTAGGTGGAGGAGGTTTTCTAGTGCTTTGTTTAGGCATGGTTAATCATGTTACTCCTTCTAGTGCCATTTGTTGATGGACCAAAGTTGTATTTGTTTGAAAACTACAAGGAAATCAGTAGGAGGAGAAACTCCAACCTAAATGGCTTCAAACAATCCCATGCAGAGATGGTTTTATCCCCAATTTGTTTGGGAAAACCAAATCCTATGGATATAAGGCCTCCACTAGAACAAGGTGTTCATATCCAAATGGATCTAGTCTTCATCTGTGGAAGATTTGGAAAGGTTTTAAGGTAATAGTGAACTGAACTATAATTAAATTGAAACATCAAGTCTGATTAATTTATAGTAGAACAATTAGATCTATGATTTATAATGAAAAAAATTAATCCAATGTATAGAAATATAAATCGTATTTGTTCATTTCCAACTTCGAATATAAATAAAACAATTAAAATTGAATTGTTATATTCAAATACATTCAGTGTATAATTGTTCTAAGAGAATAATACTAATTCAAAAATCAACATTTGTAGGGGTGACTATTCATTATTTTCAATTGATAATATATGAATTAAATAAAGAAATTTACTTAATGCATAAACAACATAGTAACTTTGTAATGATAAATTAATACATTAATTAGTTTTTTTGATAATAATGCAACATATAATCAAGATCTCATAGAAATAAAAGAATAACCAAAATTCACTAAATAAATTTAATGAATAGCCAAAAGATGACAGAAGAAACTTTGTGAATTTTATTGAAAATGTAAGAAATTACAATCCTACAAAAAATACAAGTATCTCTAGTCTATCCTTTATGTTTCTTCCTCCTATAGTCCTCTAGGGTCACTCTCACGAGCTCTATCCTTGATCCCCGCTATGAGATATCCCATCTCTTTAAATAATCATTACAAAATCTTACAAAGAAAGAAATTCCTCCAAATATATGGGGATTACAAAATATTAGTTTTAAGATTTTCAAAGGGAATATTCCCACATGGAAAAGGAATCTAATAGATCCGATATATCCTTATATTCAGAAAATTCTAGTTGTAACTGAGCCTTTCATACCAACAATTCGATCTCTCTTTTCTTAACTTTCTCCCATTCTCGAAGAAATAGATTGATTTTCATCTGCAAATTCAAAGGAGACTCAATCTAATCCTTAATCTTAGCTAGGTGAAGGTGATTAATATGTTGAATCGTCTCCTTATATTTTTAAAGATCCCTTTCAGTTCGTTCCATCTTTATCTTCAGAGGCATAGAATCTTCGATCAGATCCATCAGTGGTAAGTACATAAAACTTAACAAATTTTCTAAGGTGAACCACCTCTTGTTGCATGCTATCTATCCACCCTGAATGGTGGACTCTATTGATTCACAAACATTTTACCATGACTCTAGAGAGATATTAATCATTCTTAGCGTGATCTTTTCAAGGACTAGAACATCTTTAGGTCTGTCCTTGATGCATCTCTATGAGTCCACTAGATTATCATAGGATTTTTTTCTTCCTTCCTCCTTTGATTGTGATCATAAAGGAGGTCGGATTGGAGTTCAAAGGGATTATAAGTTTCTTGCATATCATTCAATCCTTCAAAAATACAAACCATTACCTGGTGAAGGTCATCCTCAATTTTGTAGGCCAATTCTTTGAATTCTTCCTTTCTAAACTTAGAAAAGGAGGAAGTAACATATACAAGATAAAAATCCTTCAATTGGTTTTCAAGGGTTGTGATATTATCCACCTATTTGACATTAATCCCTTGTTATTATTCAATAGTTTTCTTGAGGATATTGTTCTTCTCTTGCAATTTCTTAATTTGGTCTTCATAACCATTGCTCAATTCTTTCATCTCATTCTGATGTCGTGAAATTTCCTATGACTTTTCTTATTTGATGCTCTGCAACTCCTACTTTTTTTATCAAAATTTCCTTGTTAAGTGAGGAAACTGAGTCATAATTGGCTCCTACAAAGGCTGGCATGGAAGTTGTAGTCTCCGAGGCCTCCTTCTTAACATCTATGGAAGCTCTCTTATATATGATTTGGCTAGGAATTGAGCCTCTCTTGAAGGTTCCCTCCCTAGATATTTTGGATCCTTTCTTCACTACAACATTTTTTCCCTACTCCAGAAGTATTCCCCAAGGGACGTCATTGCATAATCACCAAAATTTGCCACTTCCTCGGCTATGGAAATTGCTCCTTTAGAGACTATGACCAGAGAGGCAGGTTAGGAAATGTCATGAGTAGGGATTGCCATATTGATTTGTGGAATGGTACTGGAAGGTGTAGAAGTATGAGAAGTGGAGGAAGAAGGAGTGGAATTGGGAACAAAAGTAATGAGTTTATAAGAGGTGTTAGGAATATAAGAGCTAACAGGTTGTGAATATAATGAATGGGAGTGTGAAGATGTCACTTGGGTGGAAGCAAAAGGTAGTTCAAATGCTGCTGAAAAAATGGCTAGGGTTGAAAAGGGAATAGAAATAGGAATAGTTAAGGATGCAATAGTTGTACCATTACTATAAGTAAGAATTTGGGAAATATGAATCTTAAAAAAGAATGGGCAACAATCAAACATTCAAACGGATCCCTAGTTTCCTAGGTTTTTGAAATAGAGGGAAAGATAGTGGGAACTTTGATTGCGAATGAATAACTAGAGGGAAGGGTTTCTTCCTCAAGATAATTTCCAATCTCATGCACATCAATCCTTGTTGTTCGTGGATCAATGTGTGCTAGTGGATTGACTTGTAGAAGTGGTAGCTTAGTCCTTTACCTCTTTGGTTGAGGTTCAGAAACTCTTATGCCTCTACCACTGAACTTATCAGCTCCAAGTTACTCTTCATCTATGCAGACCTTATTAAAGCCTCAAAATTGGATGAGGTTGTTTGATATTGAGGGTATTCAATGACATCCTTTCCACGGTTATTAGTATTCTCACTTTCCACTAAAGAAGATCCAACCTGATACTGCTGGAATTCTTTCTAAATCAGTTGTTTATGTGTCTTATCCTCTATTGATACCTCAATTTTTATACAGTGGAGCACCTTGGTCTTCAATTCTTACTGGTATTGGAAAATAAAACTTGTTTCATCAAGCGTGGTGATATTGGTTACAACTTTTGAAAATTATTTATCCCCTTGATATATAGAATCATCATGGTCCTTCTGATGTGAGTAAATAGTTTTCATATGCTCCTAGGTAAAATGATTATCTAGGGAGGACTTTGGGTCATGCATTCTCTTAGGGTCTTTCCCATGTTTCAGAGTAACAATTTTCCTAGCATGCCTTTATGGGTATAATTTTGGATCACCAATGGTCCAAGGCTAAGGGGGGACTTTGGCCACCCTTTCCTATTCACTTCAGTAATATTAGGGAAACCTCAATAAACCATAGTATGAAAAGCAATGTCATCTAGAACCATTCTATCTACAACTATCCTAAGAAATATATGGACAATTTTCTACCCTAGATCATGATGTATCCAAACTAAGCACCTACATACCAATCCCCCATGGTGTATATCAATGTAATTGTTGTGCCAGGAAAATTAGGGGCATCACCTTTGAAAATCCTTTGCTACATTGATCCAATAATTTGGTCACATATGTCATATATGATCAAGACAATTTTTTCCTCCCACAATGTCAAACAGTAAATATGGAAAGGGGGTGCAACCCTCATCCAATTCCTTCCCATTGCTGGGATAGGAAATGATGCACAAAATATGACCATTACCTAAGATGATAGATCAAAGGTGGGATTTTTGGATGCTGAATTTTTGTGGTACTTCTCTATGGATTTATTCAAAAAAATGATAGAATTTGAGCCTAGTTGAAGGACTCCCTTGTGGTAAGAATATGATGGGAGAGGGGCACCCATTCCTCCTTAAACACTATTCATTTTGGTAACCTGTATAGCCTGCATAACATGGACTCCAATAGGGAAAAATCTTCCCTAAACTGGGAGATAGGGTATAATTTATCTGGTTTAGGAAGGAATTGTGTAGGTTTATCCATCCATGACTTTATAATCTCCTCAAAATTATATTGTGTGGTAGAATCCTCAAGGAATTGCTTGTTGAGAAATTGCTGAGGTGGGTTGAGGGTGTAGGCTTTGGAAAATACCTCTAGATGAAAGGAGCCAAGCTGGGTTTGAGCCTGGTCATCAAAAGAGTGGTTGTGGTAGCTTTTTGTGATAAACCATCCACTTCACAGGGTCTATATAGGACATGAAAGAAGTCCTGGTCACTATATAATGTAGTTGTCATTTTCTTATGTTTAGGAAAGTTGTCTGCTCATGATGGATGCCAAAGAAGTCATCATGGTCAAAAATGACATAAATCCTAGACCAATCTAGTTGATAAGTTAAAGATACCTGCCCACTGGTGTCAGAGAAGATTCTAAATTGGGGTCTGTGTTCTTTTTCTCATTGAGAGAAATTTTTGACCTTATGTTCCTTAACATGGTTGCAGGATATCAGGTAAATTCTAGTAAGAATTATAGAAAAACAAGTAATTTTTACCCAAAGAAAATTATTGAAATTAAACCAATGGGAAGTAAGAGATTCGAAAACACTTACTAGTAAATCACTTAAGAGAAAGAGATTTCATGGGATTGATTAAGATTCACAACAAATTATTTCTCCAAGGTGAAATCATAAGTTAAAAATGATGAAAAACCAGTGAAAAATTGAAATATTTAAACTAATGATCCCAACAACGAAATTAATTTATACCGTAGATTCCAACTAGATCAATGGTTAAGATTGAAGCGGGAAATGAAATTGCCGAGATGAACTTTTAAAAAAAAATCATTTTCGATTTCTACAATCTGGAGTCATCATTGTGGGTTGTGGAATTGCGGGATAATATTTCTGGCCAAAAATTAGCTTTATTGCTTCCACAATCTAGAATTTGCATTGCAGGTTGCAGAATAATAGAACAACATTTTTGCAATTTATTGTGTTTTGAGTTTTCAAATTCCGCAATCTGCAATGTGGGTTGCAGAAATGTGGAACTAAAAAATTGAAATTTAATTGTGAAAACATTTTCCCACGTCTGCAATCCATATTGTAAGTTTCAGGTTTTGGAAAGGTAAAAATGGAAAATAAAAGAAATTACAACATCCTCAATCCACATTGCGAGTTGTGAGTTGCGTGTTGTGGGAAATAAAATTTCAAAACATTAGAAAAAAGACTTCTGCTATTGTCTTTTGCATACTGCAGAAACATAAATTTGAAAGAAAATAGAATATTTTCTACAATTCACAAACAAACAAAAAACAAGGTTTTGAATGAGAATTTTATTAGGTTTCAAACATGATAATATAAAATGGATGAAAGCACCAAGGAATAATACCCCATAGAAAAAGAGTAACAACAAAAATTACCTGAATACTGAAGAAAGGGTTTCCCATTTCATTTGATGAAATGGGATCTATTGTGCCAACAACACCCCCCCATCCCCCCATGGGAGTCCAAGGAACATAATTTATGGCTCAGTTCACTCTCATAAGGCTCATGTTGGGCCTCCTTGTATGGTATATCATACCACCATTCCCTAAGATAGATTCAAAACTGATCATGCATTATGAAATGATACTGGTATGATGAGTTACCCCCATAGTACCACCTGTCAAACCTACACCATCAATGACTGAACCACGGCCATCCTTTGCAAAACCAAAAAATGGGGCCATAATTGATCCTAATCTTAAATCCCCCATCAACAGAGGAATTAACCAACCCAAGTTGAAATCCCCCTCCATAACTAACATGACCCCTAAGTCCTCATCAAGAGTCACTAAAGAAAACATGAATGGTTCTACCCAACAAACCTTGAAATATCCTGTCATACATGATACACCCACCATGAGAATCACCCCTCCATGCACATTATGTGGGAAACAATTCCGTGCAACAAACCTATCTCCTACCTTACTAGAACTTAGAAAATTTCTAAACACTAGTTAGTATCATGCATTCCCCTAAAGATGATAATAGGAGAATATCAACGTTCTTGAACTCTAAATCAAAATATTTATGAACCATAAAATTGTGTTCAATTTTTTCTCTGTATGGATAATACAAATACCATTTCTCTACCCTACCTAGATTTTGGGATGCATTGGAAATGATTCATCTCACACAATTAGTGGAGGAACCTACACCTCCCCCACCATATAAGGTATCTTCCATCAATGTGTTTACTATATAAGTACTTATAAAAATCATGTCTCCAAAATTAACCACCCCTGATACCCCTACATCACCATAAACACATTCCATTCATATTAGTCATGATACCCAAAATGACAGGTGCACCTATTGTAGGAACTACAGCCATATGATTCCTAGGTATAGAGGTCCAACCTCTCCTACCACAATGATATCCCTACTAACACCAAGACTCGTACCAATCAGAGGATCATTCCCATGCCAACCATGGGGTGATACTTCTCGCTATTCATTTCAGTTCCCCGTCTTACATGTTGAATGATAATGTTTCCTTGAACATATGTGTCTCCTAGACCAATTTCTCCAACTAAGTGTCTCCCCACAAAAAACACCACTGGGTAAAATTTTTCCCTTGATAGAATACATGATCTGAAACATACCCCCCTTAGATGGATTACTTACTAGTGGGGATTCATCATCATTTAATGATGAGGCATTATCCTCCAAAGACAATCCTCCTCCTCCATTACCTAACTAGTCCTATTGGAGTCACCCATTTACTTCAGGAATGTTAGATCATAATCCACCTTAGTACCATAGTCATATACCTTAGGCATATTTCATTTGCATTCATGCATTGATTCTATGGTTTAGACATAGGGAAATTGGTCATTTATTGACAGTTGAGGCACTCTTGGTTGATCATTCTGCACACTTGAGGTGCTCTAGGTTGATCATTCTGAAAACCTAGGAACCCATATTGATTACAGTCAACCAGAATGCACCCGCATCCCCAATTTCATGGATTTTGTTTGACTTGAGGCATTGGTGCTTGGTTTAGGTGGTTTTTGGCCTTTATTGGGAATTTATTTTCCTCCTAGAGCCACTCCCACTCACCCATGTTCTTACCCACACCTTTCATACCTCCATTTATGACCCATTATTCATTTCCCATGTTCACACATGCACTCGTGACCATTTTGGATGATTAGGAAGCTCATTGGTCCACCTAGCGGAGTTTGAGGGTTAAATATTGAGTTAACACTTGTATGCATCCAGATGGCCTCTAAGGCCTCACAATTTTTCCCTATTATACTATATAAATGATCCATACATAGTTACATCTTGGATAGTCATAATAATATATGTTATTGACCTCATCTATGTATGCATTTTTTCACTGTTTCAACTATTTTGTGCATGCTTTATAAACAATATCAAATTGTGAAATTTTATTTAGCTCATAGATCCATATGTGAATCAATTCTCACATGGTATCAGAGATATTTGGAGCTACAAATAAAATATATATTGTTTGAGTTTTTGTTAGAGGGAATCTCAATATATATTCAAGTGGTTTTCATTGCAGGTACATTCAACAATTTGTCACCAAGAGCGCAAGGAGAAATGGAGTAGATCCATGTTTTGTTGACCCCATTCAAATATTTTGAATGGAAGTCTAAAATGGTTATTCAACTAAGGTTGAAAGGGCTATACAGGGTGACCATGGGGACAGAGGTCGAACCAAAATCTGCTTTTGAGAAATTGAATTTCTTCAACGAGATTGATGAAAAGTTTGGAACGCTTTGTCTCAGCATTTTGAGAGACTTTCTCTTCCATGTAGATAGTATAGATAATACCAATGAAGTATGGATTAAGTTTGAGGATTTTTTTGGGAATATTGATGAGGTGAGAAGTCACCATCTTGAAAATGAGCTCATCTCCTTAAGTCCAAGTCATTTTGAGACAATCCATGATTTCTTCACCAAGTTCAAATCATTGGTGCTTCAGCTCAAGCAATGTGTCATAGAGAAGAAGAATTAACAACTCATATTTTCCATACTTTTGAAGCTAGGGAAGTACTTTCTGTTTGTATGCACATTTCACTCTAGAAATATCACAACTTGAAGTTGGAAAATGCCATCACTAGCTAGCTTAATGGAGTCATTGACTCAAGAGAAATATAATCTAGTGCACATGGGAACCATAAAATAACTAAATAACTAGCTCTTGTTGCATGGGTATTGAATCCATCCAAAGGAAAGAAGAAATCTAAGGATTCAAGGAAGCAAGACAAGAAGAACCTATCAAATGAACCTACTGCCACAAGTGATGGCATCCAGAGAGTGCATGTATGAATAATACCATAGACATGATGGTGCATCTATTGGATAAGAACAACATCCCATTTCCTGAGGGCACAAGGAAGAAGGATGGAGGTTTAGGCTCATACAACAAAGGGAGGTGCCATGCATTGGTTTTTGGTTCTTTAGACTCTTCTTCCTTCATTATAGATTTGGGAGCTTCAAGTAACATCTCCTCTATCAAATATTTATGGTCATCCATTTACTTTGACAGTGGCCCAACTGTTCAAATGGATGATGATTCAGAGATGCAAGACAAAGAGATTGGTAGGATCAATCTTGAAGATGGGTACTTCAATAATGTTCTTTTTGTACCATATTTGGTAGTGAATCTACTCTCAGTGTTCCAAATGACTCAAACTGGTGAAGAAAAGAGAGTAACATTTACTCCATACATAGTGTAGATAGCAGGAATCTCTACCAAAAAGGTGGTGGCCTTGGGGTTTGCTGATAATCAAGCAAGAATGTACAAGTTCTCATATTTCCTTCCCTACTTAAGAGGGAATGTGCTCCTAACTCATGCCAATGATACAAAAAGTTGTTTCATGAGATGTTCAACTATCTAAACTACATATACCTCTAGGCATTGAGCAAAGAAGGCATGGTGGAAGAGCTTCCTTTTATCATGATCTCCAATGGCCCATGCATTCGATGTGTGGTGGGAAATCATCCAAAGCGAAGCTATGAGAAAGGGAAAACAAGGAGAGATAATCAAGTTATTGGTTTAGTGAATTCATATATTATTTGGCCTATTACTAGAACCTCATATGGAGGATCAAGGTATGTGTTGACCTTCATAGATGATTTCTCAAGGTTTTGCTGGGTTTACTTTCTCAAACTCAAATATGAAGTTTTTGAAACTCCCAAAGTTTGGAAATCCCTGGTTAAGAATCAATGTGGGAACGAGATCAAATTCCTTATGAATGATAATGGAAAATAGTATGTGAACAAGATTTTTCAGCAGCTCTGTGAAAAATGTGGCATCCAAATGCAACATTCGTTCCCCTACACACCACAACAAAATGGTGTGGCAGAGCACAAGAACAGGTCTCTCAAGTAGATGGAAACCTATATGATTAAAGCAAAGGATTTGAATCCTAAGATATGGGATGAATCCATGAATTGTGTTGCATAAGTCCAAAACATATATCCTAAAAAATTAGTGGATGGAAAAAACCATATGAGGCTCGGTTTGGTCACAAGCCAAATATTTCTCATTTCATTATTTTTGGCTCAAGGGATTTGGATAGGATTCCTTCAGAGAAGAGAAAGGCCTCGCAACCTAAAATAAAGGAGTGCATAATGGTTGGATATGTTTAATATGAAAAGTGCTACAAGATTCTTGATCCCTTATCTCAAAATACCTTCATTGAAAAGAGTGTGCAATTTGAAGAAGAACTCATGCTAGAGCTCGAACTAGCACCAAGGGAATGCTCACATTGTCCACACCAAGATGATGTAAGTGATGAATCTCTTCCTGATATTTATGACACTGGTATTGCTGAATATGATTATGAATATAATGGCTCACTCATTTGTCCCAAATGGGCTAAGAAAACCATTGAAGCAACTAGGGATTTGGTTGGAAATCCATTAGGTCCTAGATAGACTAGATCACAATTTCACACTACTTTCTTTGCAAGTGAAGTGCTTATTTCTAAGCAATGCTTTCTGTTGGTTGTATCTAATCCTCAATCATATCAGGAAGCATCAATTGACCCAATATGGAAAAAATCCATGCAATAAGAGTTCAACTCATTATAGGAAAATGAGAATTGGGAATCGGTTCCCTTGCCCTCCAAGAGGAATCTAGTGCAATGAAAATGGGTCTATAGGAGTGGAATATAAAGATACATTTGCACCGGTTGCAAAGATGGACTCTATGTTAGAATAATAAACCCATAGTTACCCATATGTGACAATAATTAATCATTTTTGTCTTATTCCTAGATTCCTAGATTCCTCTCTATGCTAGTTGGCTTCCACATGCACCTAGAAGTCAATACTTGATAAAATAGGTCATGGGGAACTTTGGAATCACCCTAGCAACATTTTTATCATGACTACTTTTATTCCCAATTCCTAAAAGTGCATTTCTGCTTTTTCTGAAAACTGCCTTGCTTTACAGCAGTTTTAAGGCAAAAAGGAAAAGCTACTCTAGGAGTAACTGCCTTGTTTTTTTACAACATCATCCTCCTTCCTTTTATCCAAAAAAAAAGCATGGATATGATCTCTTTCCATGACTTATTATCTGGCCTATCTTATTCATCCAATTCGTGAGCATCTTCATAGATTTGGAAAGTCTTTCTTGCACCTATGGGGGATTTGACTAGTTTTAGTAAGCTTGTTTTTTGAGAAATTTGAATAGAAACTGTTACCACCTAAGTTGTACTTAGTGGTTTTTATTTAGTGATCCTAGTGAAATGGACAAAGATGATTTGTTCAGACTTCAAAATACCTTCGGAAGTGCTTCTTAGAAGTTCTTGTTGTGCTATATCACATGTTCATACCCCCTTGGGGGAGTTGTAATAAATGTTCTAGCATGATAGTGTCTATAAAAGACTCAGTCTCATAGACTTTATTTGTCAATCTGATCAGCCCAGGTTGTTTTTTCCCTTCGTTATTATTGGTTGTTGAATAAATGACTTATAATTTCTGAGTTTTTCACTCAATACCTCCAAAGTTGGGGTGGTCGGCTTGGCATTTAGGCCTATTGAGGTTATTAGAGTGTATGTGTCAATGTATAAACATGCTAGGAATTATGGTTGAGTCATATGAACATGTCTAAATCCCCTTAGTTTTTTTTTATTTTTTTATCTTTTTAATTTTTCAGTGTTTTTTATTAAAATTTAATTTTTCCAAAACTTAGGCTATTTCTTATTAGTTTAATTGGAAAAATTGGTTTTGTAATAAAAGTGGGCTCAATAATCAGTTTTAGTCATGTAGGTGCTCATTTTCAAGCTAAGAGCACCTAGTAAACCTATAGACCTACTATTTCCAAGTTTTGAGTGATTTTCCATCACTCGGGTTAGAAAGCTCTAAAAAATCAAATATTGATTATTTAATTGATGAATTAATTAAATAATGGAGAAAACCCCAAATCCTAAATCATTGGGATTTGCTCTGATTTGATTGAAATCAGTTTCATCAGCTTGGGATTGACCGGATTTGAATATTCCTTGACTAAAGGAGGTGATCTGGGTAGATCTGGAAGTGCACCACAACATGCAATCTTGGGAATTTATGCCTCCCTCTCTCCTCCACACATGTGGGTTCATCTGGATGATTTTTGGTGGATGCTTCAGTCAACAGGTTGAGGTGTCAGTCAGATTACCTCTTCGATTGACAGTTGCACTCAATGAGACTAAAATCAGGCTCAGTTAGACATAGACTAGGCCCATATTCGCTCCACATGCAGCTGCAATTGTCTATCTCCTTGGGATTTGCGCCCCCTCTGGGCTAGGGTTTCAATTTTTTGTATAAATAAAGAATGGCTTCCTCCTTTTCGAGTTAGCTAGAGTTGGATTGAGGAGATATTTCTGTTGTAATACTATGTAATATATTTTGATATTGGAATAAAGTGAAGCTTTGGAGGCCAAAATGGTATAATGCTCTTATGTGTGTGGAATTAACATTGTCTTGTAGCTTTCATTGTTACAGGTGTCTTTCTCTCAATTTCTACATCTGAATCTTGTATGACTTGAAGGATTCAGCTGAATCAATAGGAGTATAGTTGGGAAAGTAATATTACTTATTTTTCAATATCTCATAGAATATATGTTTGAAGATTCATATTATACATGTTTAAATAAGTTTATTTGCATGTAGTCCCTCTCTTTTTTGATATATCTCTATCCAAATCTCATAAGGTTTTTATGTAGGATTGTTTGTTAGTTTTCAGGTAGAAGGGGTTGGACGAACTGTGGATCTAGCTTGACTCCACTAGGAATTTGACTATTTTGTGAAGGCATTGTCCCTCGGCATTCCACTAACTAGTCTCTTTTGCAGATCCATTCCGACAACAAGCGCTCTTCTTTTCCTCTTCCTCCTTCAATCTTTTTAAAATCAATCTAGTTACTTGTTTTGCAGCTTCAAAATTGTTTAGATATATCAATTTAAGAATTCATTTTACATATATATTTCTGTCTTAAATCTCATAAACTAGATCTAATTCCTAAAGAAATTTTACAAGCATTCTAGATCTAGTTTTAGGGAAAATTGTCATTTTTCAAGGATGTGAAAGCAGATACAAATATTGGTTAATGCATGGTTGTTTCCTTAAAATATAAAAATTTATATTCATCAATTTAAGTGCTTCATATTTTATTCCCCAAAATCAGGCCAATATCCCAATGAAAGATTGCTTTCCTTGGTTCTTTTTCCGCTTCTTTAAAAACTAGTTTTAACTTAGAATTTTTGGGTAAAAAGTGTGTTCATACAAAAGTACTTTTGGGCATGTTTAAATATGATAATATTTATATTTTTTATCAGGTATATCATAAAACAGGAGGAGGTGGTTTCCGGAAATCATTTTTGGACCATTTGAAACCCCTAGGGGGTCTCCGTCTTCCCAAAATTTCAAAATTTCACAATTTGCAAACCTTTGGTCTCATTCCATATAAGGAACAAGTGGATTAATTTAAGTTTTATGATATTATAGTTTCTACTAATAAAAAATAAAAATCTCTTCAAACAACATCTTTCGAGCGTATTCAACATCCCCCCTAGGGGGATTCACGTCCGTGTCATTTTTACATTTTTTCATCTTTTTTCAATCTAGTGTAATTATAATATGAAGGGGTAGTATAATTTGACTTATAATAATTGTCATATTCCATATATGGTTGTTTCAAAGTAATTTTAATACTTACCCCATGAGCCTCCTTTTCAGTTGAAAGGTGAAGAAAGGATCGTGGTAGTCTAATTAGAAAATTGTTGTTTGATTATTTGTTTATGATTTATATGCTATAATTAATTTTTTCAATAATCATAATAAAATAAACCCCTCCTTGATTCCCCGATTGAGGTCCACTTGGACCGAAAGAGGTTCCTGGAGGGTTTTCTTTTTAATAAGAACACCTCTCTTAAAATTTACTAAAATTGACAAGACTCCGGTGTGTATGCTCTGCAATTGGATGCAGTTTGTCTGATTAGTTAATCTACATAAAAAGAAATTGAGTGACTAGATTAATTAGTCTTCACCTCCCAACTTGACAAACCATCAGGCAAAAATCCAACGCCTCGAACAAACTGGTAAGCGATGGAAAAATACCCAAAGGAGTGGAAACAACTGGAAAGTGACCTTGAGGCGCTGATCTTTGTCACACCCTGATGGGTTCATTATGAACAATAGTCTCTGAGACTCTATTCTAGACCACAAACACCTTGCAAGTAGCCGTGAAATTTCACTTTTGGACATACTCCAAGTACCCCTCGGGTATATCTGGAGTCTCCTTTTCACCTAATTTAATTCTTTCACATTCCACATTAATTTAAAATATACCAAGAGACATTTACAAAACATTATTTCAAGCGCATGCAAGCACATTATTTTCTCTGTTGACTCCATTTAAGGAACTGGTGATTTATTTGATCATTTCTTTCAATTATATATATATTGAGTGTCATTACTATGCTTATCTGCTTTAAATCTTGCATCTTGTTATCTTTTGTTTCGACTGGTTAATTTCAAAACTCCTAAACAACTTAATCAATATAACACCATCACACTAAGTAATTATCCTGAGTAATTTAATAGGGTCTACCGCCCTTGGCTTTATTAGGAGTTAGCCTGAATGGAGGAGCCAAGAACAAGGTGATAGCCTTGACTTGAGACTTTCCCCTAAGGACACACCATGTGGCTTGAAGATTTCTGTCATGTAACCTAGGTGTGTGAAAGGAGGAAACAGAAACCTTGTGCTTTTGAATCTATGATGTAATTATATATTTTAGCAGCCTATTAATTCATATGTTTGCCTGATGTACACTTATTCAATACATGATTAATTTATGCTCCAATTTTAGTCTCCTTTTGTGTGAATTTTGCATGTTTGATTAGCAATTTTCCAAGTGTAATTGATCTATCACTTACATTCAATTTCCACATGGTACTAGAGCCTTTGTAGATCAATTTATCTCCTTCCAAATTTTTATTTCAGGTTTGACATCACTAACTGGGAGCACATTCTGCTGACTGGAGGGAACAGGAGCTGACATATGGACCAATCTCAAAGGATCATCTTGAATCCATTCAATTTATTTGAATGGAAAGTTGAGATGGATTTATTGTTGAGAGAGAAAGGTATCTACAGGGTTACCATGGCTACTGGGGTAGATCCCAATGAAGCTGCAAAGAAAATTAAATGGCACAATAGGAGGGATGAGGCCTATGGCCTTTTGTGTCTGAGAATTTCAAGAGACCTCCTCTTTCATCTTGATTCATTGAAATCACCTAATGATTTTTGGGAGGATCTTTTAGATATTTTTGGAAATAAATATGAGATGAGAGGACATCAAATTGAGAATGAATTGATCTCCTTGAGTTTGAGTAGCTTCGAATCATTGCAACTCTACTTTTCCAAGTTTAAGGTCCTTATTTTGTAGCTAAAACAATGTGGGATTGAAAAGAAGGAAGAACAACTAGTCTTGGCCATTCTCTCAAAGCTTGGTCTTGACTATTCAATTTTTTTTTGACCTTCTATGCCACCAAATTGACAGCTTGAATCTGGAAGATGCCTAATCTTGTTGAGTTCATGGAATACCTCACTTAGGAGCAAGATAAATTGGTAATGATGGGCACTATCAAACCTTCCAAATACCAAGCTTTGGTTGCTGGAGATTCAAAGGTGGATTAAAAAATCAAGAAAAAGATAAAAATCCACTTGAGAAAAAGAGATAAAATTCAAAGTCTCAAGAGGAGCCCTCATGCTCAAAGAAGAACTTCTAGAAGAATAAGAACAAAGGAGAAATGCGCAAGTGTGCATACTACAGTAAGGGCTATCATCCTAAGAGCTCTTATATGAAAAAAACAATTGACATGTTGACCCAACTCCTGAAGAAGAACAACATCTCCCTTCCTGATTGCTCAAAAAAGAGGGAAGGAGGATCAAATTCAAAATACAAGGAGAGAGTACATGCTTTGGTTTCTGGCACCTCAAGCTCACCTAGCTTCATCATAAATTTTGGAGCTTCCAGACATATGGTTTCGACAATGGATATTTTTTCCTCTCTTGACATGTCGAAAGGTCCACCAATAATTTTGGGAGATAACTCTTTGACTAAAATTATGGGGAAGAGTAGGATTTATCTTGACCATGCTAATTTTAATAATGTGTTGTATGTTCCAGGTCTTGCCTCTAATATCTTGTCAGTGTATCAGAAGACTCACCCTGTGTCTCCAAATAAAGTCATATTCTCCCCCAATGAAGTTTAAATCATAGATATTTCCAATGGTAAATTCATAGAAAAATTTTTTGTTGATCACACTTCGAAGGTATACAAGTTTTCCCATTTTCTACCCTACTCAAACCCCTCTGCTCTTCTTACTCATGATAATGAAGAAACCAATATTTGGCATGAAATATTTGGAAATATTAACTACAATTATATTTTTTATTTGAGTGACAAATATATAGTCATAGATTTACCAAAGATCAAGTTTTCTAAGGGAGTCTGTCAAGGTTGTATCCTAGGAAAACACCCAGAGCACAAGTATGAGAGAGCTAGTCATGTGAGAACCTCTACACCTCTTGAGTTAATCCATAGTGACATTGCTGATCCATTCCCACATATTTCCATTATTAAATCCAAATATTCACTCACCTTCATAGATGATTTTTCCAGGTATTGTTGGGTTTATTTCCTAAAGCATAAGTCTGAAGTTTTTGACCTCTTCCAAGTCTTTAGAGCCTTGGTTGAGAACCAGTCTGGGAGGAAACTCAACATCCTCATATCTAAAAATGGTGGAGAGTATTTCAAGTCTGATTTCATCCATTATTTTAAATATGTAGGTATCCATATGCATCATTATATTCCTTACAAACCACAACAAAATGGTGTTGCTGAGAGAAAGAACAAATCACTCACAAGGAGATGGCAACTTTCATGATGGAGGCTAAATATTTTCCACCAAATTTTTGGGATGAGGCTATAAAGTGTGCATGCCATATCCAAAATAGGGTGCCACATAATAATCTTTATGGTATTAATCCTTTAAAAACTTGGAGTGGGCACAAGCTAGATGTGACCCATTTAAAAAAATTTGGCTCAAAGGCTTGGGCTAGAATTCCAACTGAAAAGAGGAAGGATTTGCAACCCCAAAGAAAAGAGTTTCTATTTGTTGGATATTCTGAAGATTAAAAAGGGTAAAATCTGATAAAATTAAGCACTAACAAATATTTCATTGAAATGAGTGTTCAGTTCGAAGAAGAGCTTGTAGCAGTAGTTGAAGTTGGAGAGTCCTCTTCACCACCACAGCCACTGATTGTAAGTGAAGAGATTAATGCTTTTGATGATTCTGATATGTATTATAATTATGATTTAATTATATATAATAACAGCCCTACAATACAAAAATTGGTAGCAAGTACCATTCATGCAGCTGGGGAACTAGCTAGAAATCCTAGTGACACTAGGAGGACTAGATCTCAATTTAAGAGTGTCGTTTTTGTGAAAGATACAATCTTTGCTGAGAAGTGTTATTTTATGGTTGATTCTGATCCTTAGATATATGAATATGCAACACATGATCCAATATTGAAAAGAGACATGAAATAAGAATTCATCTCGCTCCAGAAGAACAACACATGGGAACTGGTTGATCCCCCCCCAGGGAGAAAGATAGTGAAGTGTAAGTGGGTATTTAAAAATAAGTTTGATGTTGATTGTTCACCTTTGAAATATAATGAAATATTGGTAGCAAAGGGATACTCACAATTACATTGTATTGATTACAATGAGACCTTTGCACCAGTGGCAAAGGTGGCCTCCATAAGGCTAGATCTAGCCGTTGCAGGCTCAAGGAGATGGGAGGTACATCACATGGATGTGAAGTGTTCCTTTCTAAATGGAAATATGAATGAAGATATTTATATGAAAATACCAGAAATTTTTGTTTGTAATACATATGTAGTTTGTAGGTTAAAGAAATCATTGTATGGGCTCAAGCAAGTCCCTAGGGCTTGGTATGCCAAGATTGATCGATTTCTGTTGTCACTGAGTTTTGTTCAATGCAAGTATGAACCTAATGCCTATTTGAAGCTGATTCATGGTTATTTAATCATTATTATTTTATATGTGGATGACCTACTGATCACAAGAAGTTCAAAGAAATAAATTTCCTCCTTGAAGGATGCAACGAACCATGCATTTTCCATGACAGATTTGGGATTGTTGAGCCAATTCTTGGGTCTCAAAATTGCTCAATAACAACATGGAATCAAATTAAATCAATCCAAGGATGCTTTATATAAGCTCAAAATGTTGAGTATGAAATATTTCAAGCCAAGAAAGACTCCATTCCTTTTAGGAGTTAAGCTTGAGGAAGCAGGTTCTTCTCCTTTGGTAAATAATACACTGTATATGCAATTGATTCGGTGTTTACTTTATCTTACACATACTCAACCTGAATTATCTTATGCAATTAGTGTAGCTTCAAGATACATGGATAAGACTCATGAGATCAATTGGAGAGCAGCCAATATGATCCTAAACTTTGTTCAAAGAACAAGGACTCGTGGGATTTTCTATAAAGAAAAATATGACTTAGAGCTAGTTGGATTTACTGACAGTGATTAGGAAGGTTATGACAAAACTCGAAAGTATACCTCAAGATATGTGTTCATGCTTGCAGAAGGACCAATCAGCTGGTCAAGTAAGAAGCATAGCTCCATAGCACTCCCATCTACAAAGGCAGAGTATAGAGGAGTTGGGAATACAGCTACTCAATGTTTTTGGTTGCAGGGGATACTTGGAGAATGTGGTTTCGAATCAAATTTTTCAACAATAATCTATTGTGATAATCAAAGCACCACTTGAATATCCACTAATCCAGTTCAAATACAAAAATCCAAGCTTATTGAGATCCATATGCACTATATTAGGGAGCTTGTGCATGATGGTACCATTGCTCTACTCTACTGCGCATCTTTAGAACAAGTAGCAGATATATTCACCAAAGTATGCTTTGAGAAGACCTTCAGTAATTTAAATCACTGATGTGGATTTTTTATCATGTGGTGAAGTATGATTGATAACTGTTGCCTCCTTTCACACACCTGGGTTATGTGGCATAAATCTTCAAGCCACTCGGTGTGTCCTTGGGGGAAAGTCTTGAGTCAAGGTAGTCACCTTGTTCATGACTCCTCTGTTCAGGCTAACTCCTAACAAAGCCAAGGGGGGTAGACCCTATTAAATTAATAAGGCTAATTAATTAGTGTGATGGTGTTATATTGATTAAGTTGTTTAGGAGTTTTGAAATTAACCAGTGGAAACAAAAGATAACAAGATGCAATATTTAAAGCAGATAAGCACAGTAATGACACTCAATATATATATAATTGAAAGAAATGATCAAATAAATTACCAGTGCCTTAAATGGAGTCAACAGAGAAAATAATGTTCTTGTATGCACTTGAAAGAATGTTTTGCAAATGTCTCTTGGTAGATTTTAAATTAATGTGGAATGTGAATGAATTAAATTAGGTGAAAAGGGGACTCCAGATATACCTGAGGGGTACTTGGAGTATGTCCAAAAGTGAACTTTTATGGCTACCCACAAGGTGTTTATGGGTTGGAACGGAGTCTCGGAGAATATTGTTCATAATGAAACCATCAGGGTCTGATAGAGATCGATGCCTCGAGGTCATTTTCCAGTTGTTCCCACTCCTTTGGGTATTTTGCCACCGCTTACAGTTTGTTCATAGCGTTGGATTTTTGCCTAATGATTTGTGAATTTGGGAGGTGAAGACTAATTAATCTAGCCACTCAAGTGATTTTGATACAACTTTACTGATTGGATGAACCACATCCAAGTGCAAAGCATACACACTGAAGTCTTGTGAATTTTAGTAAATTTTAAGAGTGTGTTCTTGTTAAAAAAAAAGACCCTCCAAGAATCTCTTTCGGTCCAAGTGGACCTCAATAGGAAAATCAAGGAGGGGTTAATTTTATTGCTTGCATGTGAAAACTAACAATGAAAATGAAATCATAGATACACAACACCAGTTTTCTAATTAGTCCTACCACGCATCTCTTTCCCCTTGCGGGTCAATCGGGAAGTTGTAGGGTAAGTAGTATGATTACTTTTGAATTTAAAATATGGAATAATGAAAAATGTTATCAAAGTATACAATCCTACATGTCAATACTAAACTAGAACAGAAAAAAGAAAAAAATGCAAAAAAATGACACAGACGCAAATCCCCCCAGGGGGGATGGTGAAAGAGCCTATTCGAAAAAATATTTATTTTTATTAGCATCAATTACAATATCAGAAAAATGAAATTAATCCACTTGGTCCTTATATAGAATGAGACCAAAGGTTTAAAAATGGCAAAATTTTGAAATTTTGGGAAGACGGAGACCCCCTGGGGGATTTCGAATGGTCCAAAAATGATTTCCAGATAAAAACTCCTCCTCTTTTATGTTATACCTGCTAAAAAACAACAATATTATCACAGTTAAATATTTTAAAAATTACTTTGAAAGTGTTACCACCTAAGTTGTACTTAGTGGTTTCTTATCAAGTGAGCCTGGTGAACTAGACAAGGATAACTTGTTTGGACTTAAGAAGGCCTTTGGAAGTACTTATGGGAATTTCTTGTTGTACTATATCACATGTTCATACCCCATGGGGGAATTGTAATAAATGTTCTACCATGATAGTGTCTGTAAAAGACTCGGTCTCTTAGACTTTATTTGTCAATCCGATCATCCCAGGGTGTTTTTTCCCTTGGTTATTATTGGTTGTTGAATAAACGACTGATAATTTCTAAGTTTTTCACTCCATACCTCCAAATTTGGGGTGGTTGGCTTGGAATTTAGGCCTATTGACATTATTAGAGTCTATGTGTCAATGTGTAAACATGCTAGACATCATGGTCGAGTCATATGAACATGTCTAAGTCCCCCTAGGTTTTTTCAATTTTTCAATTTTTCAGTTTATTCAATGTTTTTTATTAAAATTTATTTTTTCCAAAATTTAGGCTATTTTTTAATAGTTTAATTGGAAAATTTGATTTTGTAATAAAAGTGGGTCAAATAATAAGTTTCAGTCAAGTAGGTGCTCATTTTCAAGCTAAGAGCACCATGTAAACCCATGGACCCACTTTTTCCTAGTTTTGAGTGATTTTCCATCACTCAGGTTAGAAAGCCCCAAAAATAAATTATTGATTATTTTAATTAATAAATTGATGAATAATGGAGCAAATCTAGAATCATAGATCAATGGATTCTTAGCCGATTTGATTGAAATTAGTCAGATCTTAACCAAATCGACTGGATCTGACAAATTCTTGACTGAAGGAGGTGATCAAATCAGATCTAGAGTATATATTTAGCATCATTTATGGGGAATTTCACCCTCCCTCTCTCCTCCACACATTTTGGCTCATCTGGATGAGTTTTGGTGGATGATTTAGTCAACAAGTTGAGGTGTCAGTCAGATCAGCTCTTTGATTGACAATTGCACTTAATGAGACTTAGATCTGGCTCAGTTAGACACAAATCAGGCATTGATGGACTCTCCTTCAGCTACAGTGGTCTATCTCCTTGGGATTTGTGCCCCACTGGGCTAGATGTCCTATTTTTTTGTAAAAATAAAGCTCAGACTACCTCTTCCAAACTAGTTAGAGTTGGATTGAAGGGCTTGCTATTGTAATACTGTTGTAATCTTTTGATTGTTGGAATAAATAATATTTGGAGGCCAAATGGTGTAACTCTCTCATGTTTGTGGATTAAGCATTGTCTTACGGCTATTGATGTTGTCGGCTTTTCTCTCAATTTCTGCATCTGAACCCTGTCTGGATTGAAAGATTCAGCTAAATCAATAGGAGTATAGTTAGGCAAGTAAGGTTACTTATTTTTCTTATATCTCATAGCATATATGTTAGAAGATCTAGATTATACATTTTTAATAATTTTATTTGCATGTAATTCTTGTCTCTTTTTCATATATATATCAAGATCTCCGGAGGTTTCATGCAGGATTGTGTGTTTATCTTTCAGGTAGGAAGGATTGGATGCGATTTGGATATAGTTTGACTCCACTATACATTCAAAATATTTGTGAAGGCATTGCCCCTCTGTATTCCACTAACAAGTTTCCATTGCAGATCCATCCAATAATGGGCCTTTCCCCTTCTCTTCCTTCTTTCTTTTAAAATCAATCTTCTAGTTAGCTGTCTCTTCCTCTTATGATCAGATATAGTTCCAAGAATTGAATATATATTGTTATATCTATTTTATAATAGTCTTTCTACTTATATCTATAAATTCATAAAGAATATCATTTCATAAAGATAGATCTAGGTGTAGGAATTTCCTTTTTTGCAAGTAGCTAAAGCATAGATCTAAATCTTTCTCATAGGGTAGCTTCCTTTTTCATTCTTCAAATATTTAAATTCTGCAATAAAAGTGTACATCTCATTGGCTTCCCAAACAGTAAGCCAAGATCCCAACGAAATCTTGCTTTCCTTGGTTCCTTTTTGCAGAAACTAGATTACCCCTGTTTAACAGTTTTTACTTAGTTTTTTTTTGTAATTAGCGTGGTTACCCAAAACACTTTTAAAGTGTGTTTGGGCACATTTTATTTTAATTTCTCACTATTTTTTATCAGGTCTAACATAAAAGAGAATGAGACACTACCAAATTTCCGACTCTTGGACGAACCAGAGCTTCCTGGAAGCTTCCCCCACCGCTGTGTTTTTATTCAAGCTTGTTGTAATCCTTTGGATCCCAGATAACAAGGACCAAAGTGAATCAATTTAAATTTTCTTATATTGTAAATTTCTGCTAATAAAAATAAAATGTCCTTTCGAATAGGCTCTTTCGAGCCTATTCACCATCCCCCCTGGGGGGATTTGCGTCGGTGTCAATTTTTTACTTTTTGTTCATCTCTTTTCAATCTAGCGTAGTTCTAATCTGAAAGGTAGTATAATTTGATTTATTATCATTTCCATATTCCATATTTGATATTTCAAAGTAATATTAATACTTACCCCATGACTTCCCGATTGACCCGAAAGGGGAAAGAGATGCGTGGTAGGACTAATTAGAAAACAAGAATTGTGTATATGTGTTTTTCTTTTCATCAATTGCTTCATTAGATATTATAAACTATCCCCTCCTTGATTCCTCGATTGATATCCACTTGGATCGAAATAGGTTCCCTAAGGGTTTTCTTTTTAACAAGAACACCTATCTTAAAATTTACTAAAATTGTCAAGACTCTAGTGTATATGCTCTCCACTTGGCTATGGTTCATCCAAACAGTCAAATTGCATCAAAATCACTTGAGTGAATAGAATAATTAGGATTCACTCTCCCAAATTGACAAACCATCAGGTGAAAATTCAACACCTAGATCAAACCATTACGGTGGAAAAATACCCAAAGAAAGCGGGAACTCCTGAAAAGTGACCTCGAGGTGCCGATCTCTGTTACACCTGCAGGTGCATTATGAACAATAGCCTCAAAGACTCCATTCATCCCACATATTCCTTGCAGGTAGCTGTGATGGTTTAGTTTTGGACATACTCCAAGTACTCTCAAGTATTTCTGGAGTACCCCTGTTTTGCCTAATTTTAATCAACTCATATTTCACATTAACTTAAAACATACCAAGAGGCAATCACAAAACATTCACTCCAAGCACATGCAAGTACATTGATTATC
>LPNX010393590.1:227225-291633 GCA_001517045.1 Pseudotsuga menziesii
CTAAATAACTCATTCAATTTAACATCACCACACCAAGTAATTAGCCTTAGTAAGTTAATAGGGTCTACCCCCCCTTGGCTTCATTAGGAGTTGATCCTAAATGGAGGAGTCAAGAACAAGGTGACAGCCTTGACTCAAGACTTGCCCCCAAGACACACTGAGTGGCTTGAAGATTTCTGCCACATGACCCAGTTGTGTGAAAGGCGGCAACACTTTTTGGTGCCGTTGCCGGGGATAAATCTTTTTATTCTTGGGTATGACTTTTGTTTTCTTCCTTTTTGTTTTTTCTTTGTTTGATGAATGCTTAGAGTAGATCTAATTTTTATCTGGCGACTCCACTGACTTTTTTCCAATTTTTATTTTTACAAAGAAAAGAAAAAAATAATTTTTGTGAAAAGATTTATAAATGCTTATTTTTATATTCCACATGGAGACTCCATCGAAGGGATAAAAACCTGTTATCTCATAAACTTGTGAAGTTTTGTTGTGTGTAGATGAGCCCATGTGACATGTTTAAACATTTAAAGCTCATCACTTGACAGCTCCACCTTTTCAGTACAAGGTTTAATTGTTATATCAAATGGATACTATTTTGGATGAATTAAAGGAGAAATATGGTGCCCAGTTAACCGTAATGTTTCAGCCTATCGATTTCTCAAACATCCTGTGTTTTCCTAACTGTTGTAATGGTTTGGGAGATGCATATAACTGGCTTCTAACATTTCATGGAAATTATGGTGATTCGGTCATCTGGCATGTCAAATATTTCCTTCAGTTGATTGCTAAGTCCAATATTCTTCATGAAGACAATATGATGGAAATTTTTGCTAGCTTTTTGGGGTGATGCCTGTTGTTGGTTCTATCAGGGCCTTCCTAATAAATGTATAACTTCTTTTCCAAGCTTCCTTTGGATTTTTTTAGAGCAGTGGCATGATGGTAGGGGTAGTATGAATGGTTTAAAAAAGTTCCTTGAAAATATTTGTACCTTCTACCTATCTAGGATAGAGTATCACACGCAAACATATGATGGACCTTTTTCCATGATACAAAGTATTGAAGACTTGGAATCACTTCTTGAACATTTAAGTGAAGAGGAGGTTCATGATACTCCCATCAAAGAGTTTCCTCATAGTTATTCGAGAAAGGAAGTAAGTAAGCAGCTTATTAAAGAATATGAGTTATCTCCCAATACACAACAAGATTTTGAGGAAGGGAAAATCCAAGATGATCCTATTAAAGAGCTTCAAGAGGAGCCCATGATGGAACACATTATTGAAGACTCTCCTCATGTCACCATAGATGAAGACATTGAAGATCTGGTGTATTCTCAAGTGTGTTCCAATACTGATATCTTTCCAGAAAGCCCTCTAGAGAAATCCACTCAGAAACACATACCAAGTGATCCCATTGAATATGTCCAAAAGGTTTCCTTGATTGAATATCCTTTTCATGATATCATAACGAAATCCTATAAAGAAACTTATGATAAGATTAGTATGGTGTGTGGTGACACTAGACCTTGTTCTCCACATGTTGATGAAGGTTTGGAAAGTTTATTTCCTTGTAACATTTTATCTGAAGAATATTGTTATGAATACAAGAAAGACATGGATAGGAAGGAGCATGATGCCATGGATGAAGACTCCCCCACATATGACATGGATGGGAGTGATGACTATTGGAATTTCATAGATAATCTAACTTGTGAAAATATTATGGAGAATCCCATCCATGATATGTCCAACAATGGGAGTGTCTATTCAAAAATTTGTGGAAGTCCAATCTACGATACGTCCATAGAGGGGAGCATGGATATGGATTCTTGGGAAAACCTTAGTATGGAAGAGGAGCATTCAGAATTTTCACGTGATCATTCAAAGTCATACCATGCAGATCCGCACAAGGGTATCAGTAATGAAGACATTGAGAAACAGTATTGTGGAATGTCAGATGTGATGCAGTCAGTGGAATATCAGTCTCAGCCATATTTTTTACATATAGAGGTTCCTTATGATTTGGAGCTACTTGGGGCTTGTGCAACAAGTTATCATTTGATAATCCCCGGTGATCAGTATGATGATGTAGTCAGTCTGCCTCATCATTTTGATTGGTATATCAGTGCTATCCAGACATGGATAGAAGAAACCTGCATGAGCACATACAAGTTGGGGAAGACTTTTTTATGACATTATTCATGCCTATGATCTCCCATCCATCCTTCCCATTCTGAACCATCACGCAAGTTTGCATTTTCTAAATAAGGTATCCTTACTTTGGCTGGTAACCAAAGACAAGGATTTTTTTTTCATGTTAATAAAATGCTTAGGTGGTTACATTGGACTTTTGATTACACCTAACCTTTTTGTATCATGCTTAGAGTAGGAAAATAAGCTCCTAAAAGAGAGCATTTACTTTCTACATCTATGTTTTTTCCTTAGCTATAATAATAATAAAAAAATTCTCATTAGTTAATTACATTTATTTTGTTTAAATAAATCAGCTTAATGGTTCATTTGGTTTTTATATAAAGCTTATGCTACTGAGGTTTTTTTCTCTCAAGTTGAGATGTTTTTACAGGGTATATAAACCAGAGATTCTGGTGTTCTCATATCCTCTCCTTGTCTTAAAGACTAGATCAAGCACACATCCCACAGTTGGAGCCAGAATGTTACCGCCTAAGTTGTACTTAGTGGTTTTTTATCAAGTGAGCCTAGTGAACCAGACAAGGATAACTTGTTTGGACTTAAGAGGACCTTTGGAAGTACTTCTGGGAATTTCTTGTTGTACTATATCACATGTTCATACCCCATGGGGGAATTGTAATAAATGTTATAGCATGATAGTGTCTATAAAAGACTCGGTCTCTTAGAATTTATTTGTCAATCCGATCATCCCAGGGTGTTTTTTCCCTTGGTTATTATTGGTTGTTGAATAAATGACTAATAATTTCTGAGTTTTTCACTCCATACCTCCAAAGTTGGGGTGGTCAGCTTGGCATTTAGGCCTATTGAGGTTATTAGATTCTATGTGTCAATGTATAAACATGCTAGAAATCATGGTCGAGTCAAATGAACATGTCTAAGCACCCCTAGGTTTTTTCAATTTTTCAATTTTTTAGTTTATTCAGTGTTTTTTATTAAAATTTAATTTTTCCAAAACTTAGGCTATTTTTTAATAGTTTAATTGGAAAAATTGATTTTGTAATAAAAGTGGGCCATATAAACATTTTCTATCATGTAGGTGCTCATTTTCAAGCTAAGAGCACCATGTAAACCCATGGACCCACTTTTTCCTAGTTTTGAGTGATTTTCCATCACTAGGGTTAGAAAGCCCCAAAAATCAATTATTGATTATTTTAATTAATAAATTGATTAATAATGGAGCAAATAAAGAATCATAGATCAGTGGATTCTCAACCGATTTGATTGAAATCAGTCAAATCTGAACCAGATTGACTAGATCTGACAAATCCTTGACTGAAGGAGGTGATCAAATCAGATCCAAAGTTGATCTTCAACATCATTTATGGGGAATTTCTCCCCCCCTCTCTCCTCCACATGTTTTGGCTCATCTGGATGAGTTTTGGTGAATGCTTCAGTCAACAGGTTGAGGTGTTAGTCAGATCAGCTCTTCGATTTACAATTGCACTCAGTGAGACTTAGACCTGGCTCAGTTAGACATAGATCAGGCATTGATGGACTCTTCTTCAGCTACAGTGGTCTATCTCCTTGGGATTTGTGCCCCCTGGGCTGGATCTCCTATTTTTTGTATAAATAAAGCTCAGGATGCCTCTTCCAAGCTAGTTAGAGTTGTATTGAAGGGCTTGCTATTGTAATACTGTTGTAATATCTTGATTATTGGAATAAAGAATATTTGGATGCCAAATGGTGTAATGCTCTCATGTGCGTGGATTAAGCATTGTCTTACGGCTATTGATGTTGCCGACATTTCTCTCAATTTCTGCATCTAAACCCTATCTGGCTTGAACGATTCAGCTGAATCAATAGGAGTATAGTTGGGAAAGTAATGTTACTTGTTTTTCTTATATCTCATAGCATATATGTTAGAAGATCTATATTATACATGTTTAATAAGTTTATTTGCATGTAATTCTTGTCTCTTTTTCATATATATATCCAGATCTCATGAGGTTTTGTGCAGGATTGTGTGTTTAGCTTTCAGGTAGCAAGGATTGGATGAGTTGTGGATCTAGTTTGAATCCAATATACATTCAAAAGCTTTGCGAAGGCATTTCCGCTATGCATTCCACTAACAATTTTCCATTGCAGATCCATCCAACAACAGCCCTTTCCCCTTCTCTTCCTCCTTTCTTTTAAAATCAATCTTCCAGTTACCTGTCTCTTCCTCTTATGATCATATTTAGTTCCAAGAATTGAATATATATTTTTAGATCCATTTTATAATATTATTTGTGCTTAGATCTATAATTTCATAAAGAATATCATTTCATAAAGATAGATCTAGGTGTAGGAATTTCCTTTTTTGCAAGAAGCTATAGCATAGATCTAAAGCTTGCTCATAAGGTAGCTTCCTTTCTCGTTCTCCAAAGATATAAATTATGCAATAAAATTGCACATCTCATTGGCTACCCAAACAGCAGGCCAATATCCCAAGTAAATATTACTTTCCTTGGTTCCTTTTTGCAGAAACTAGATTACCCCTATTTAACAATTTTTACTTAGTTTTTTTTGGTAATTAGCATGGTGACCCAAAACACTTTTAAAGTGTGTTTGGGAACATTTTATTTTAATTGATTTTTTTTTATCAGGTATAACATAAAAGAGAAGGAGACTCTACAAAATGTCTGACTCTTGGACGAACCAGAGCTTCCTGTAAGCTTCTCCCACCGTTGTGTTTTAATTCAAGCTTGTTACAAGTCTGTTGTAAGCCTTTCAATCCCAGATAACAAGGACCAAAGTGCATCAATTTCAATTTTCTGATATTGTAAATTGATTCTAATAAAAATAAAAGGTCCTTTCAAATAGGCTCTTCTGAGCCTATTCACCATCCCCCTAGGGGGATTTGCGTCGGTGTCAATTTTTTACCTTTTGTTCATCTCTTTTCAATCTACCGTAGTTCTAATATGTAGGGTAGTATAATTTGATTTATTATCATTTCCATATTCCATATTTGATATTTCAATGTAATCTTAATACTTACCCCACGACTTCCCAATTGACTCGAAAGGGGAAAGAGATGCGTGGTAGGACTAATTAGAAAACCAGAATTGTGTATCTGTGTTTTCCTTTTCATCAATTATTTCATTAGATATTAAAAATTAACCCTTCCTTGATTCCACTATTGAGATCCACTTGGATCGAAATAGGTTCCTCGAAGGTTTTCTTTTTAACAAGAACACCTATCTTAAAATTTACTAAAATTGTCAAGACTCTGGTGTGTATGCTCTACACTTGGATGCGGTTTGTCCAATAAGTCAAATTGCATCAAAATCACTTGAGTGACTAGAATAATTAGGATTCACTCTCCCAAATTGAAAAACCATCAAGTGAAAATCCAACACCTAGATCAAACCATTACGGTGGAAAAATACCCAAAGGAAGCGAGAACTCCTGAAAAGTGACCTCGGGGCATCGATCTCTGTTACACCTGTGGGTGCATTATGAGCAATATCCTCAGAGACTCCATTCATCCCACATATTCCTTGTGGGTATCCATGATGGTTTAGTTTTGGACATACTCCAAGTACTCTCAGGTATATCTGGAGTCCCCCCCTTTCGCCTAATTTTAATCAACTCATATTTCACATTAACTTAAAACATACCAAGAGGCAATCGCAAACCATTCACTCCAAGCACATGCAAGTACATTGATTATCTTTTGACTCCATTTTAAGGCACTGTCTATTTTTCTTTCTATATATATATATATATTGTGTCTCAGCATTGTGCTTTCGTGTGCTCATTTTGTATCTTGTCATCTATGGTTGTTTATGGTTAAATTTCAAACTCCTAAATAAATCATTCAATTTAACATCACCACACTAAGTAATTAGCCTTAATAACTTAATAGGGTCTACCCCCCTTGGCTTCGTTAGGAGTTGAGCCTAAACGGAGGAGTCAAGAACAAGGTGACAGCCTTGACTCGAGACTTGCCCCCAAGGACACATCGAGTGGCTTGAATATTTTTGCCACATGAACCCGGTGTGTGAATGGTGGAAATAGAAAGTAATTTTGGATGAACACACTTTTTACCCAAAAATTCTAAGTTAAAACTAGTTTTTAAAGAAGTGGAAAAAGAACCAAGGAAAGCAATATTTCCGTGGGATCTTGGCCTGATTTTGGGGCAGCCAATATGAAGCACTTAAATTGCTGAATATAAATTTTTAGATTTTAAGGAAAAAACCATGCATTCAACAAGCTTTAGATCTACTTTCACAGCCTTGAAAAATGACAATGTTTCCTAAAACTAGATCTATAATGCTTGTAAAATTTCTTTAGGAATGATATCTAATTTTATGATCTTTAAGACAGCAAGATCTATGTAAAATTAATCCTGAAATTGATAGGTCTAAACAATTTTAAAGCTGCAAACAAGTAACCAGACTGATTTTAAAAAAAATATTGAAAGAGGAAGAGGAAAAGAAGAGCGCTTGTTGCCAGAATGGATCTCCAAAAGAGACTAGTTAGTGGAATCCCGAGGGACAATGTCTTCACAAAAAAATCAGATGCCCAGTGGAGTCAAGCTAGATCCATGGTTCATCCAACCCCTGCTAGCTGAAAACTAACAAACAATCTTGCACAAAAACCTTATGAGATCTGGATAGAGATGTATGAAAAAAGAGAGGGATCACATGCAAATAAACTTATTTAAACATGTATAACTTGAATCCTCAAACATATATGCTATGAGATGTTGAGAAAAAATTAATCTTACTTTCCCAACTATACTCCTATTGATTCAGTTGAATCCTTCAAGCCAAACAAGATTCAGATGTAGAAACTGAGAGAAAGACACCGGTAACAACAAAAGCTGCAAGACAATGTTAATTCCACACACATAAGAGCATTACATCGTTTTGGCCTGCAAAGCTTCACTTTATTCAAATAGAAAAAGATATTACACAGAATTACAACGGCAATATCTCCTTAATCCAACTCTAGCTAGCTTGGAAAGGAGGCAACCATGCTTTATTTATACAAAAAATTGAAACCCTGGCCCAGAGCAGGCACAAATCCCAAGGAGATAGACAACTAAAGCTGAAGGAGAGTCCATCAATGCTTAATTTGAAGCTGAACTGAGCTTCTACTGAGACTAAATGTCAATTGGGGGGTTGATTGAGCTGACACATCAACCTACTGAGTGAATCATCAACCACAGAGCTCCCAAAAGAGCCCACATGTGTGGAGGAGAGAGAGGGCAGAATTCCCCATAAAGGAAACTGAAGTTCAACTCTAGATCTGCCCTAATTAGCCCCTTTAGTCAAGGAATTGCAATCTTTGGTTAATATGGTGCCAATGAGACTGATTTCAATCAAATCGGTTGAGAATCCATTGATATAGGATTTTGGATTTGCTCCATTATTCATCAATTTATTAATTAAAATAATCAATAATTGATTTTTTGGGGCTTTGTGACCTGAGTGATGGAAAATCACTCAAAACTAAGAAAAATTGGGTCTATGGGTTTACATGGTGCTCTTATCTTGAAAATGAGTAACCCCATGAATGAAACTGATTATTTGACCCACTTTTATTACAAAACCAAATTTTCCAATTAAACTATTAAAAAATAGCCTAAGTTTTGGAAAAATTAAATTTTAGTAAAAAACACTCAAAAAAAAATCTAAAAAAATTAAAAACCTAGGGGGACTTAGACATGTTGATATGACTCAACCATAATGCCTAGCATGTTTATAAATTGACACATAGACTCTAATAACATCAATAGGGCTAAATGCCAAGCCGACCACCCCAACTTTGGAGGTATTGAGTGAAAAACTCAGAAATTATAAGTTGTGTATTCAACAACCAATAATAACGAGCTGAAAAAACACCCTAGGCTGATCGAATTGACAAATAAATTCTATGAGACCGAGTCTTTTACATACACTATCATGCTAGAACATTTATTAAAACTCCCGCAAGGGGGTATGAACATGTGATATAGTATAACAAGCACTTCTAAGAAGCACTTCTGAAGGTATTCTGAAGTTCAAACAAATCATTTTTGTCTAGTTCACCAGGATCACTTGATAAAAACCACTAAGTACAAATTAGGTGGTAACATCTGGCTCCAACTGTGGGACGCGTGCTTGATTTGGTCATAAGACAAGGAGAGGATATGAGAACACTAGAATCTCTAGTTTATACACCATGTAAAAACATCTCAACATGACAAGAAAACCTTAGTAACACAAGCTTTATATAAAAAACAAATGAACAATTAAGCCAATTTATTCAAACAAAATAGATATAGCTAACTAATGAAAAAAAAGTTTTGTTATAGCTAAGTACAAAATAGAAATGCAAAAATTAAATGCTCTCTTTCAAGGAGCTTATTTTCCTACTCTAAGCATGATATAAAAAGGGTCAAGTGTAATCAGAAATCCAACTTACGGCACCTAAGCATTTCATTAACATTAAAAAAAAATTCCTTGTCTTTAGTTACCAGCCAAAGTAAGGATACCTTATTTAGAGAATGCAAACCTGTGTGATGATCTAGAATAGGCGGGATGGATGGGAAATCATAGGCATGAATAATGTCGTCAAAATTCTTCCCAAACTGGTAGGTGCTTGCATAAGCTGCTTCTATCCATGATTGGATAGGGTTGATATACAAATCAGAGTGATGAGGTAGATTGACTACACCATCATACTAATCATCAAGGCTTATCGGATGATAACTCATTGTATAAGCCCCAAGCGGCTCCAAATCATAAGGAAAATCCATATGTGAAGATGATAGTTGAGATTGATATTCCACTGACTACATCACATCTATTTTTTAACAACACTACTTCTCGGTGTCTTTATTATTGATACCTTTGTGTGGCTCTGCATGATATGACTCTGGATGATCATGTGAAAATTATGAATGCTCCTCTTCCATACTAAGATTTTACTAGGTATTAACACTCCCCTTGCTGGACATATCATGGATGGGATTCTCAATAATAGCCATAACCAAACTATAAGTAACCCCTTAAACCAAATACAAAATGAAAACCACACGGGCATCTTACGCTACCACACATAAAAAGAGATTCAACCATGCTTAGCACATATGATCTCCCACTTCCCGTGTGTGACTAGTTTGTGGGAGTTGTACGCTTCGGTTGTGCCCCAGTGTGACTATGTTAAGAATAGATGTGTGATTATCCATGCAAGATTTAATACTTATCTCGTGCACTTATGTGATTTTGCATGATATATTCCTACAGGAAAATCGTGTGAGTGAATGAAAAAAAGCATGTGCTTTGCATGGTTGTTAACCAATATCTCATGCTACGTTAACATGATAGTTTTCTCTTTTTCTCGCACTTTGACACATTGAAAGGTAAAAAATCATGTGGATTTTTTTTAGGTTCAAAACCATTTGTATGATCCCCTTCAACCCCCAACCCTTACTCTATCAAGATCAAATAAAGAATGACAAAGGTTAGGCTTACATGACTCTTGTTGTTCAAAAAATAGCTGCTCCATTATCTCAGAAAGCACAAGAGATATCAAGAGATTATGTAAGGAAAAATAGTACAAATGGTGTTTGGGAAGTGGGCCCTGCCCAATATTCAATGAAAATGTCCCAAACTTCAACACCTCTCCATGACCAACCCATAACTCTATTTGATGAACCATTCATGCCACTGCAATCATGTCATTGATTACTATACATCTTGAAATCCCTCTCCCTCCTCAAGAAATATTTCATTTGACACTCAAATTAGACAAGCAACCCTAGGTGCACCTTTTTTTGGGTTATTATTTTTACATTGGCCATACCATTTTCATGTCCTTTACTATAATTGGGTATGTGCGTCATGTGTCCAGGATTTACCCAGAACATGAGGATTGTAGCTGTCATTGGCAGTTATACAATACTTCTACTATAGGTATCAGTACCACAGACCTAGCCTCTCAGCCACGATTTATCCCCTAATAACCATATCCATGACATAACTTTTTCATTATAAGAACAAAACTTCATCTCATAGAGTCACCAATAACCCATCCTTGATGTGACATCAATGCCACTACTAAGGAACATTCTATTTCCTCCATGGGTTATCACCCATATCAATCCCCTTCGTGATTTAACACCCATGATGTGGATCCCCTCATAAGTCCATTGAATTTGTCCCCCTAAGGGAATCCATCCACCTAAAGCCAATTATTTCATAGTTGAGCATTTACTCCTCCACCTCACACAGTGCAAACAATCAAATTCCTTGACCCTAGGAACAAGAAATATTTATTACAACCATCTCATCCTTCCATGAGAATTCAACCCATATACAAAATCTCATTTGTACAATAGTCCTCGCTAATACAATAAAGGGTCCCATTCCCCTCGAAGCAAAAAATTCTATGTGGTTATTCTTACAGGAACAATTTGTATATCATTGATTCATGATGCACCCATCTTTGCATTTGCAAATCACCCCTCACTTCATTTTGGAAAAGGTTCCATGACCCACTCAAAACTATGGGAACTCCTCCCATCATCAAATTGACTACCCGAACCACCCAAAACTATGGGAGTAACCATGATCAAATTGGTCCCCCAACATGCCAAAAACCATGGGGACCCCACCAATTATTATTTATTTACAAACTGGGTCCCCCATACCCTCACAATTATGCGAACCAACCATTATTTTGGAAGAACCCCTTGGTCACATTTTTATTGATGTAGTTAAGTATTCCTACCCAGCATGGTTAGTTAGGTCAAGTCACCATACCCTCAGTACCATGTCTCCCTACTTACCATTCATCAACAATTTGTTTCTCCCTGTTTCAGTCTTCCCTTCCACTTTGAAGTATGCTACCAATAGTTACTTCACAAGTTTACATCAATCAAAGGACGTTGTGAGGACATTGTGATCCCAACACTTACGATCGAGTCTTGTGGCAATTTAGTTAGTCCCATAATAGGTTACAACATGATATTGGTTTGTAGGATAATACCCTCATATTATCATGATTCTTTAGCTCTCATCGATGCCAAATCCTTATATTCTGAGACTTGAAGCAATTATAGTGGTACCTTGGGATTCCTTTCAATCACTTTAAGGGATTACCTCGAACTAAGTAAGGAGAGTCATTAATGTTCCTTAGATTAGTATTCTCCCTGATTCTTGACATCAACACCTCTAATCACATCAAGGGGAGTCATACATTTTGAAGGTAGTAGTGTTCATGTTTGAAAATAATGGTTGCGACATATCTGGTACATTGTATCCTTCATTGGATTCACAACCCTTCAGAATGCCAACCCCTATTAGATGTCTTCTTCTTCACTAATCAGACCGAATCCAGGTTCATGTACTCTCAAATGGTTTGAGTCCACATTCATCCATGTCCCAATATTTTATGAGAGATCTTTATGTCTCTTGATTTTGTATTCACTCTATTTTAGCAAGGGGATAAAGTGCACGAGGTGCGATAAAGAATACATCGACAAGTCGAAAAGTCAATTGCACAAGCGAAAGTTATCAACAAATGTGGTCATCTTGGTTACATTAGTTAGATATTTTAGTCCAAATTAGTTAGAGAGACAACCCATGTGGATCTCTTTGTAACAAATTAATCCTATAGATAGAATTATAAGTAAATTCATTAGATAAGCAATTTGGGGAGAATATCATCAAAGGATAGTTTTGTTTTGCAATCTACTGATCTACAGTTGGATTTGTTTTGGTCTAAGGATTTTGACCAAGGAATGTTTTGTGATATTTGAAGCTAATATAAGATGAATATTGATGATGGAATTCTTGTTTTTTCCGTGTTGAATCTGCAATGGTGCAATGTATGATTTTTCTTGTCTGAATTCAAATGATGTGAAGTATTATGGTGACTATTAGGTTAATACATGTTGATGTATTTGTTTGGTTAATATGAATCCAGTCGATGTGATTTCAAATGATAATAATGATAAATGAATGTTGTGATTGATGCACTTAAACCCTGGATCTTTGAATGAAACTACATTGGAATCAAAAAAATGTAAAATTCCTCTTCCTTCTGTGGAAATGTGATTCTTGCAGCCCTCCCTTAAGAATCTTGGTTAAGACTACATCATCTTTGCAGGTGTTCTTGGATAGGTTAAAACCTGTCTAGGGCATTGTTTAGGGAGAATGCATCGAAGGGTGTCAACAAATATTTTGGTGAACCCCTGTCGATTGAATGTATGCCAACAAATGGTTTTGTTGTTAGGACCTTAGTGCGATGAATTAGAGGACATGTTGTCACATATGACGAAACCAAATATCTAGGACTTGTTCGATCAGAAGTTCTGAGAATTCGCAGCAAAAGAAAACCAGATCTCTATATTATCTACAAAAGAGTGGCTGGGAGAATATATTTAATATGATATTCATGAAGTTTTATTTGTTGAGTTTCCAATTATTCTATACAAGTGGTTGGCACAACTTACTTTCCAAAAGAGGAATTTTCAAGGAGGTGAATCTGATCAGTGGACGCCTGAACTTATCTAGCAATTTCGAAGGGTAAACAACAAGGCTTCAAGAGTTGTTGAGGTGTGGATAGACAAAATTTTGGAAGGATATATCACTGAGTTTGTTGTCGACATACTCAAGTCATATAATGACACAGAGAGGGAATTATTCGAGGGACCATGTTAGGTGGAATATTTCACCTTCTCCAGACAGTAAGGTGTTCCACTGGTCTGAATGGTTTAGATCCAGAACAAATGAAGGACAGAGGTTGAAGACTCTCCCTGGATGTCGTAGATACCTATAATGTGATGCTTCGATAGTAACCCTATGTACCTGCAATAAGCTTAAACACACAAACACATTGAAACTGCCAGAATATAATCTAATGATCCATGTTAGTGACTAAGGAATATAACAACATACATGTGAAATCAAACAACAACAATAATGTGGGACATAAATCAACTTGCATTAAGATAAAAATATGGATAAGTTTACAACCAAGACTTAGTGTTGACATGCATCTCCATGAAACCAAGCAATCTCATCCCCATAAGCTTTGAGTCTAGCTCTCTATGCTCTCCAATGACTTGGGCCAAGTAATCAATCCAACAACATAACAATACCTTAAGAGTTCTCCCCTCAACTATGGACATGAGCTCATATTTATAAGGCTCAATGGATAGGGATGGTTGAGAGATTAGTGGATGAGGTGGACTCTAAGATCCTAGGATGAGGGATCTCGAGCGCAACTGACCCACAATGATAAGGATAAGGGAGGACACAAGGCTCATGATCTAGAAGCCTTGAGAATCTTCTCTTTTTCCCATTTTATCGAGGGTACCTCTTTTCTCCTTCAATGACAAATTGGTTCAGGTAAGAAACACTTATGGACCAAGGGTCATAAGTGGTGGTACTACTTATGGACAATAAGGGATAGGCAGTGTGAACAAGGTATCACTCCTGGACAACAGGGAAAGCATGGTGCTGGGAATTTTCATGAAAGATTGACAATTAGTATGGGTTCCACTCCAAGAGCTGGGATTCAGGGCAAGTAGATATGTCAAGAGTCTTATCACATGATGGTGATAGGATTTTGGTATAACAGACCAAGGGGGATATTTCTATTGTATTTACAACTGTGGATTAAGATGCTCATCTATGAAAAAATAATACTTAAGATGAACTCCGATGAGTAAAGCTTTCGTGTGTATAGGTTGCAAGTACCATGAAGGAAAGGATTGAATAGAAAGATACAGGGTATATGGATGGAAGTTACGGTGACAATGGGAGGAAAATCGAGGAAGAGTGTGGTCTCCTTTGAAGTGGGGTGAGGTTCCATAAAGAGAAGAGGTGAAGGAATAAGGAGAGTCTTGGTGTGACTGGAACAAGAAACTGTGAGAAGAGACCACAAGGGACTAATTGAACCTACAACGACAAAGGAAACAACCAGGATACACCCGAGCCCGAAGAAGGACTGACCCAAAGCATCGATGTACCTACAGCTTCACTCTCTGCGCTAAGTTCAAGAGGAAGAAACATTAACTCGTCGTAGGTTTTTATTATGTGTCAACACAGTAGTATATCGATGAATACCGAAAGAAGAACCAGGATGGTAGGTGACGATGTAAAGTTACCCTTATTTCAGGGTAATAGGATTGAGGATCTCGAACGATATTGGCTTCTATGCAAAGTAGTATGGACTATAAATCAAGTACAATATGAACACACTAAGAAAGGAAAAATAGCAACAACCTTTCGAGGTTGAGCATTGGATTCATACATGAAATTTTTACAAGTGCCAAAAGGGCATCAACATAAGAACTTGGCACAAATATAGACTGGAATAATTGAGGAATTTAAAAAGAAAAAATACGAGTCACAATACATTAATTAGTTGAAGGAAATAAAGAAATATCTTAATGAGTTTGTATGGGATTTTGATCAACGATTCAAAATACTGATGGCTAAGGTCAGCTTTGCCAATGAGAGATGTCTAGCATAAGGAATGGTTTAACTTAGCTTTGGTATCACGCATTCATATTCCATTAATGCAGTAGAATATTGCATCATGGACCAAGGATTTGGAGAATGCGATGAAGTTGGAAGCCTCACCCATTGGATAAATGGGGTTTGGCATGAACCATATCTAGTCACAATTGGACAACCTTACTATTCAATTGTAGGATACCAATAAGAGAAAGAGATATCTACAAAGAAGTATGATGTACCCAATGTCGGATAGAAGGGACTCATAAACACTAATGTCCATAATTCCATGAGTACCTGCAGACAAGAGCTCCAAATATGCTAAGAAAGGAGGACTTTCATGTTGTCAGAGTTGTTATACCAAAGGGCATCAGTCAAAGGAATGTGTTTACCTTTAAAAGGTTGCATCAAAATTGACAAACTTGTTTTGTAAAATTTTTCAATCAGTTGGTCATAAAGAAAAGGACTATAGAGCATATTAATTTCTCTAAAAGAGGACCATGAATACATATTTCATGAAGGGATAGGAGCAACGACCAACAAAAATACCGCTACCACAGCCACAGTATAGCTCACAAGAACTGCAGTTCGTTCAACAATAACCATAATTTTCTTAGTAGCAACCACAATACAACCAGGTCCAGTAGAAGCCACAATATTGTGAGAATGGAATCACATATGGATCTAGGATCCAAATAAACTCTCACAATTTGTTATGGTTCACAAAATAACAAAATAGATGAAAGACTGAAATTTACATACATGCATGAAGTAATTAGTGGATATTATTATGACTGTCCAACATGTAACTATGTATGGAACTGATATATAGTACAATATGGAAAATGCATGAGGCTTGTTAACCCAAAAATCCCCCACTTAGCTCTCAATGGCGTACACCACCCAAGGACACCATCTCAGAACCCTCATATCACTCAATTATACCTTCCACTAGACCCCCACACCTCCAAAATAGCCTAAGGATGAAGAAAAAGGGCTTAAAACCCCAAAAAGGATCCCAAAATATCCCCCTAAGAGCTAAATCCCTAAAAAAGGGGCTAAAACCCTAAAAGGGGCTAAAGTTAGGGAGAAAGAGGCTAAAAGCCCAAAAAAGGGGCTAAAGTCTTGAACAAGGGCTTAAAACCCTAAAACCCCTTGGAAAAGATATAAAAGAAGGGTGGGGGGTCACTCTCAAAACACTTCTCCCATTGCCTATTGTTATGCTGCCCGTGGATGCGTTGAGACCTTTGCCTCTCAAACCACCCACACTCCCTCTCCTTCGTTTCCATTCCCCTTTGAGCCATTGCTCCCAAACCAAGAGAGGTGCTCCCATGAGCTAGGGCATGGTGGCCCATTCCCACCAGAGAAGGTATATTTGTGACTTTATGTTTATTTCTTTGCTTCTTAATATGTTTTGCTTTCTAACCCTTATCTCCATTTGTAGGTTTTGTTATTAACATTGTTTTGTAGATTTTCCATTGTAGATTAGGTTTGTTTGCAAGTTTTAAGGAGGCGAAACCCTAACCCATTTTATGCATAGGGGTTCACTAGTGCTTCATCTCCTTCTTTTTGTTCTGTTCTTAGCTTATAGTTTAGTTTAGCTTTAGTTTTCTATTCTTATCCTTACTGTTGGTTTACTGTTCTGCTTCTGTTATTTCCGTTTCGTTTTTCTACATTTTCACCATTGCAGGAACCTACCCTTGTGCCCTATAGGCATAAGGGATCCATTCCTGCCCCTATAGCAAGGACAAATCCTTGCTACTGAATTGGTGACCATACTAGGTTGATCCCACAGGAACCCTGGACCAAACTTTTTATTTGTAAGTTTTTAAAAATTTTGCCCTAGTTGTTTAGAAATTTCATGTAAATCTCTCTTAAATCCTGTTTATTTCCTATTTTAGTTACTACTGAAGCCTCTGCTAGGAAGAACTGAGTCAGATTGACCCCAGTACTAGTTACTGTCGGCTATATCTGACTCTGTCTCACCAAAAAACCCCATTCCGGAGTAGGGCGCTCATATCGGGGCAAAAGGTGAGACTAGGGCACACTTAATGGGAAAACAGGTGCACCCAGGGCGCACTTAATCCCTTGATAAATGTGACTTCAACCCAAAAACTCAGGTTGTCACTATTTTTTCATTCTGTATGACCCCCTCACTCATTTTTGAAAAAATATCGTGGCCCCCTCACTAGATTTGGTCAGAAATGTGCGGCCTGTCAAACAGAACTTTAATTTAAGATTAATAGATAGTAATTTTCAGTTTCAGAGGACTGTTAGTGCAGCTTAGCTGCCTTTGTCCACCAGTACAGGTCATTTTCAGTTTCTTCTTTTATTGTCTGTAAATTATTTCATGAATAATGTGTAAATGTTAAGTAAACCATTATGGCTTAATAAAATGAACCTAGTCTAACTAAAAACAACTTAAAAGTAACCACCTTACTTCCCCCTTCCTCCTATACCCAGTCATCACCCTCTGGGGTATTCTAGGATACAATGAAGGGAAAGCTTTTATAGATCTAGGCACTCCATGATATTTTTCCAAACCACTAAAACCGGGTGACCTAGAAGGTAGAGGGGGTAGAGAAAGAGGGCTTCTTAGGGTGCTAAGTGTCCTCCCTATTGACCAACCTAGCATCCAGGAGGTGACCTGAGGATTGACGGATTGGATTAGTCCCATTGTGTTGAGATCCCAGCACCTTTGCTTGGTTGAAGAGGAATATCAATGTGAGGTAGAAATCTAGTTATTTCCACACCACACCATCAAGCCCCATGGCTAGTGTGAACTTGGATCCATTTTTCGGCCTAAGCTTAGCAAGTGGACCCATTTCCACATCAAAACCTATCACCCACAACTTGGAAAGTGGCCCAAGCATAGTCATGTAGACTATCATTAGCCAGCTACCACTACCCATAGTGACCAGCCAAGCTGGCCCACTGGTAACACATGGGGGTAGTGGCCCCTCCACACACACTGCCCCTCCTACCACACAAGGGGGTAGTGCACTATCCACCTAAATTGCCCCTACTATCATACATGGGGGAAATCCCCCCACCACCCACACCTCCCCCCACACAACACTTAGGGGCATCAACCCATCTACAATGGTGCCACCGCAAGCATCCCCAGCCACGTAGATGCATTATGCACCTACAAACCCCACCACCATCGCAGCCCCATCCCACATTAACTTGGGGTCAAATATACCCTTCATGGCTCATCTAAACTTGCCTAATTTGGCTATATTAACAAATGACCCCATCCGCCACCAAGCATTTTGGCCACCTATGCAAACTAAGCTACCATCGGACATCCCCAAGTTTGAAGGAAAAGCAGGGGAATGTCCCCAAAAACACATAATGACATTCCATCTATGGTGCTTGTCCAATAGCATCGTAGACAACTCCATTAGGCTAAGACTATTCCAATGTACCCTTACAGGTGTCACAGCCAAATGATACATTGAACTACCACAAGCCAAGTACCCAGACTTCAACTCCCTATCCTTCATGTTCCTATAGTATTTCCAACTCCCTATCAGATATGATGCAGGGGTGGAGATCCTACTGTCAAAGCACTGCCACTCATATAACTGACCATATCCATGAGTGGCGGCGATGTCGCAATCTATGCAAAATCCAACTTGACGATAGGATCTTCTTGGATTGGTTCCTTAAGACCTTGCTCCCGCCCATAGCAAAAGACGTCGCATTCAAACATTCCCAATTTGAAGAAGAGGCCATATTGAAGGCCCAACAATTTGACCTTATCTATGCTCAGTCTAGATACCTATATACTATCATTCCAGATGCTCCCCATCCTAGTACCTCCTACTGCGACGCACTTGGGATATCCCATGTTGCGGACAACATCATAGAATCTGTCTCCCAACAGCCACAGCCTCGACTGACACCACCTTCTATTTCACAACAACTAAGCAACACTGCTAATGTTGCTTACCAAAACCAAGCCCTGGACTATACAAGAATGTTGTCTCATTCTAGAGCAACAACTTCCTATGCATAACCTATGCCACTGCAGCAGGCTCAGGCCATGGCTTGGCCAACATAGCAGTATGTAGGGAAAATTCCCACATTTGTGGCACCTCCATCTACACAAATCTACTATGCACCACCAGTGCAACCAGTTCAAGCCCCCGCCCCTACTCCACCCACTCTATTGGGACATGTGTTCACATAACAAAACCGTCCAAACCAGCCTTCCCCCAACAATCAACAAGGGCAAGCTAGAATCAACCAACCCCGCAACCAAGGCAATAACCAACCACAGGGAGGTGGTTAACAACCCAACCCTCCCAAGAATGCTGCAGCAAACTGGCCAGCCCAAAACCCCCCATGAAAAAATCCACCAAGACATAATGCCCCATTCTGTACAAACCAACCATGTACACTCTATGATGTCTATGGGAATTACATGTTTGAGTATCCCCTCATGGCTCATGCTAAGCAGGCCATTCAAAATGAGGCCCAACAGGCCACCAATGCTGCCAATCAAGCCCAACCCAACCCGGCACCACAAGGACCTCCTCCCATGGTGCTTAAAATCCCACTACCAGTCCAAGGATTGGTGGAAACTACTACCCCTCCCCAGGTCAATACTAATGCTTCGAGGGCACTGCCCATGGCCAAAATAGGTGTTCACCACCTGCTAGCCATGACGACTGAAGAGGTCATCTTGCAAACTCGATAGAATCAATACAGTACCATCATCGAACCTGTTGACTCATCAACAGCATCCATGTCTAAGATAGTCAACCTGCCTCTTCAGTTACCCCTGTTCCCACGCCCTCCCATACACAAAGTTTCCAATAATGCCACAACTAGAGCTGCAGTAAGCTATAGCATTATGGATGATTTGGCCCAAATGCCAACCACCATGTCCACTCTTGAGGTACTTAAAACATGCCCAACACAGTGGAAATCCTTACTAGCCACTCTAGGGAAAGTAGACCCCTTCGACTCCAAACTGATCACCTTTGACACAGAGAACGGGGAACCGTGTATGCCCTCCACTATCGCCTTTCAAATCCCGGTGTCCATCTGGAATTTGGTTGTGCACCAATGCATAGTGGATGAGGGGGCATCCATGTGCATCATGTCTACCTTGGTTTGGAAAAATCTTGGATCACCAATTTTGCAACCATCCTCCATGAATCTGTGGGCTTATGATGGACATCCCACTATAGCCCAAGGAATCCTCCCCCATGTCTCCATCATGTTAGCTGGGAAGGTAGTGCTAATAGACATAGTAGTCATCAACGCTCAACTGGACTACAACCTCCTCCTCAGAAGGAGCTACATGTATGCCATGCAAGCAGTTGCATCAACTATCTTCTGTCTCATGATGTTCCCCTATGAAGGGAAGATTGTGATGGTTTACCAACTAACTTATGATGATCCCCAAGGGTTAATGACACCATCCAACATTATCCCGACCATCACCACCATTGAGCCACAAGGGACGAACACATCGCCAATGATGTCCCTACAATTAATACTATAGTTGAAAACACACCACCCTCCCCACCGTTGAATGTGGGCCCTCGGTTGTTTACTGATCCCACCATGATGGCTCCTTTCCCGTTAGTGTCACCACCATCGACACAAAATGAAACTGTGGACTTGTGCATGGTCTCATCTAGCACCGCTGCACCCAAAAAACAACCGTAGCTGCATCCCCAACCACAAGCACAACATCGTTCGTAGCCACAACACCAACAGTAGCCACAACGTCACCTGCAGTAGCAGCATTGTGAGCAGCCGCAACCACAACATCACCCCCACATGCAACCAGCAGGGAGTTATCTAGGCTCATCCCTAGTCCACATGATTCTCTTGCTCTTTCCCCCACCTGGTGTCATGAGCAAGTCGGTCATGGCCACCTTAAGCTTACCCAACTTTACATTGGGAATTTTGGTGTGGTATCTTGATCCACCCCAACGAGCAATTCCCTAGGTTGTCTTAACCCCAGTGCAACCCATCATGGTCGAGTCTCATCCTCCACTCGGTCCACACAAGCCAACCGATACACTTGCACCTGCACTGACATCGCCCCAACCCAAAAGATCCAGGGGCAAGAATGCCAAAGCCACCACAGAGCAACAACAAGTTCCACCTTGTGCCGTCTGTGAGCAATAGGGCCATCGAACTCAGAATTTCCCTGAAATCCTAGTGATCCATGCGCATTTAGATTCCATGGATATAGCCGAAAACATCCCCATGGATGAACTCCCAATTGTGCCAGTAGTCAGGAACAAGGCATTGAGGACAAACCATGCTTGTGCCCTTTGCGGTTTGTATGGACATTACTCTCACCATTGCCAAGACTTGCCCGAATTTTGAATGGCTCTCGCTGACCTCTGTCAACATTCCCTTAAGTCTGAGATCACCTTGATCGAAAAATTTCACCCCCCACCACCTTCTTCAGACACCATGTCCATCTACATGATGTCCAGTTTTGCATACCCTCTTTTCTCCACCACCACCAATGGTCCATCAGACCTATCTCTTCCATTGTTTCTGCAACCGCATCTCCATCCATAGCTGCAACCTCAGCTACCATGGAAACAGTGGGGTTCATTCCCAGTCAATATTTTCCTTTTCCTTTTCCTTTTCCCTTTCATTTTCCTACCGTCTAAGATCATGAGTAAATATTTCTTTGAAACCTGCAATCTACAGGATTTCAGACTGGGAGATCCTATGTGGTACCTTGAACCACCTACCCTACCTCCAGGTCCATCAAAGATTCCTCTTGTCTCCATGCCTGCCCCTCTTCCTCCAATAGAGACTGGAGGCAAGGCTACAAAAACCACAACCAATACCATTGACATGATCTCTAGCACCAGTCTCCCTTCCGTCTCATCACTTGTGGAAGATCCACCTGATATATGCTGGCACCACTTACGCGATGAAGGAGAGATCTGTAAGACCACCTCTGGTTTTACCCCATTCCCTTAAACCATAGTATGGAATTGGTTCTTCCCATAAAAGACTAGATTCCATCACCCCACCTTGCCAATGACCTTCATCTTGGTAAGGGGGCATACCTCTTCGTTGACTCTGATGGACAACTCTTTGAGAACCCCCGTAATGGGCTCTACCTCAAGAAACTTTATGCTTAAACATCACCAATGAGTCGCTTCATTTTCTTTTCTTGTTTTTCAATGTTTTTCACCACAAATCATGGGCAGCACCATTAGTTTCTACTCCAAAGTCACCCAGAATCAGTTCGAGACACCCCTCACACCTCCGGGCTCAAATTTATATCCCTTTATGAGACCATCATCTCATGTTTAATAAATCAATTTCGAGACCATTTTCGACAAGTCACCTTGATTTACGAGCCACAACATGATGATGCAAGTGTCTATAGACCTATACTTGTATCACACTTCCCGATCGCTACTCATGCGAGTTCTCAGGCTGTCACCCATTAAGGACTGTAATTTTAGCTTTTATTTTGCATTTTTAACACATAGTTGTCTTTTCGATTCACCGCACCTTACATGGACCTCTGGACCACTGTCCACAAAACAATTTATTTTTCTTACATGTATTTGGCATATAAATGCCTCTAGACTTGTACTCACATTGCATGTGGTCAAGTTCATCCACCACAACACACACACATGTTCTCCTGACCTCTGTTCGAGAGCCACCTCGGTTTTTGTGCCTCTACTGCACCGACTCGTAGGCCTTTTCCACGATCTATCCAACGCATGTATTTGTATGTTTGAGAGACTTCTGCTCCATCCATACTGCATGGATGACCTTTGGACCTCTGTCCACCATCTCGACATGGGGCACCGCATGTGCCACCATCGGTTGACAACATTGGAGTTTCGTTCAAGGTATTTTATGACTCCTTAAAACAATGAAAAGATTGCCGAGTGTAGCTGCTTCCTTTCCTGCTCGCTAAAGTATAGGAAAGGGCATCTACATCATCTTGTTTATCTCCTTTTGCAGACCATGTAGACCATTTCATGAAAAGGACCTCATTGGCACACTCAAGCTAACACTGTTCCCCTCTCCATACTTTTATGCTTTCTAGGGCAAAGGGGGCACACTATACGAAAAAGCTCACCACCAGTTGTCGTTAAGCTCTTTTCTAGATATCTCAACAAGAAAATATTGCCGAGCAAACTTGGTTTTGTTCATGCTCATAAAAGTATTTGAATGACCATCTAGCCAGTATAGGTTTAACCTTTTCCGACCTAATTGGACTACCAACGGTAAAGAAGTCTCTCATCCCCTCCAGGATGGGCGAGCTCTCTTATGTATACTTTTATCTTTTTTTGAGCACAGGAGACTACCAATGAAAAATATCCCCCACTGGAGTCTTCTTCGTTCTTTCAGACTCTCTAAAATTGAAAGCACCATCGATCATTTACCTTCTTGGCCTCGCCAAAAATCCACCAGATCGTACCACAACCGTGTCCCTAGACACCACCCCATAGAAAACAGTTTGGTAGCATCCCCACATTGGGTCGCCTTTTCTCAGAGTACTCTTCAATGTGTCTTCCTTGGATCCCATCAGTATCAAAAGTGTCCACCTACTCCAAGTATTTCCCATTTGCAATGACATTCCCAGTATTACAGCTATGATCCCATTCCCTTGAGTCAGTTTCATTTACTACTTGGTCCACCCTGTCGTCATACTCTGAACAAAGGAATTTTGAGTCTCCCACTCCCCCCCTTCCCCTATTCAGTTCTTTCCCTTCCCTCCCCTTCCCCCCCCAATTCAGTGATTCAGTCCATAGATTGCTTCACACCTTTTGATTTTCTCCCTCACGCTCCTGGTCAAGGAAACATCATTTCCTTGACTAAGGCCAGGTCTACCTCTGTCGACACCAGCACACATATTCTAGAGGATAGACCTAGAGGTCCCTGTACCTTGGTTTCATTAACATCATCGATGATTTCCTTGGACCATGTGAGAGGAGTCCTTAGTGCCTCTTGGGATGGTTATTTCTCATGTGCTCGATTTCAACTCCATCATCGCATTGTTGAGATTCGTATAGGGTTTGTTCCACACAGTACTTGGTTGAAGACCCTGGATGTCACCCAACTATAGCACATTGGTGAGTCCACTCAAGGGACCAAAACAAGTTATGTCCCTTATGATTTCCGGGTTGCGTTGGAGATAGTGATCTGAAGCCCCAACAGTGCTTTGATATACCTTTATGATTGATGCAGCATACTTGTACCACAGAGACTCTGACTCTCAATCAGTGAGTCCACACAGGTATGTACCAGATCCAGTAGACCATCAGTCATGAAGATATATCATTCCATGAGAATTCCATGGGTCCAATGTACTAGATCAGTATTGTATTCAGCCTCACATGGAGGCAACCATTATTGTAACATCAGTTGTATATGATCGACTCTTGTATTTTAGAGCATAGATTAAAATATTCTTTTGACATTGTCATGAGCATGGGGATGCCCACCTCATCCATATACATGTCACACATTTATTGTATCTCACCCATTGATGGGAACCAAATTAATACAAAAACCAAAAGCCACCATGCCCCAGCCCCGAAAGCAACACATCTACACAACAAATCCTATGATCTTCATCGGCCATACGTTGAGATCCTACCCTCACACATCAGGGGGCAATTTGTTAACCTCAAAATCCCCCACTTAGCTCTCAATGGCCTACACCACCCAATGACACCATCTCACAACTCTCACATCACTCCATTAGACCTTCCATTAGACCCCCACACCTCCAAAATAGCCTAAGGATGAAGAAAAATGGTTAAAAACCCCTAAAAGGAGCCCAAAATAGCCCCCTAGGAGCTAAATCCCTTAAAAAGGGGCTAAAACCCTAAAAGGGGATAAAGTTAGGGAGGAAGGGGCTAAAATCCCAAAAGAGGGGCTAAAGTCCTGACCAAGGGATTAAAACCCTAAAACCCCTTGGAAAATCTATAAAAGGAGGGTGGGGGGTCACTCTCAAAACACTTCTCCCATTGCCTATTGTTATGTTGCTTGTGGATACTTTGAGACCTTTTCCTCTCAAACCACCCACACTACCTCTCCTTCATTTCCATTCCCCTTTGAGCCATTGCTCCCAAACCAAGAGAGGTGCTCACATGAGCTAGGGCATGGTGGCCCATTCCCACTAGAGAAGGTATATTTGTGATTTTATGTTTATTTGTTTGCTTCTTAATATGCTTTGCTTTCTAACCCTTATCTCCATTTGCAGGTTTTGTTATTAACAATGTTTTGCAGGTTTTCCATTGTAGCTTAGGTTTATTTGCAGGTTTAAAGGAGGCAGAACCCCAACCCATTTTCTGCAGAGGGGTTCTCCAGTGCTTCATCTCCTTCTTTATATTATATTCTTAGCTTATAGTTTAGTTTAGCTTTAGTTTTCTGTTCTTAGCCTCAGTGTTGGTTTACTATTCTACTTCTGTTATTTCCGTTTCATTTTTCTACATTTTCACAATTAGCAGGAACCTACCATTGTACCCTATAGGCATAAGGGAGCCATTCCTACCCCTGTAGCAGGGAGAAATCCTTGCTACAAGGCCTTAGATTCCATGTGAATGCATATAAGTGTGAGCTCAATATTTGACCCTCAAACCCCCCTAGGTGGACCAATGAACAATCCCAGATGGTCATGAATTCATGTGTGTACATGGTAAATGCATTTTGGAACATTAATGAATGTATGTAATTCATGGGTGAGCACATGGGTGAGCGGGAGGGGCTCTAGGAGAGAAATAAATGCCCAAAACAGTCCAAAATCCACCGAAACCAAGCACTAGAGCCTCAAGTTGGACCAAACCCTTGAAATTGGGGAACGAGAGCACATGTTAGTTGAATTTCATTAATATGTGCACCTAGTTTGTGAGAATGATCAACTTGGAGTGCATCAATTGTGTAGAATGATCAACCAAGAGTGCTTCAACTATCATAAATGCCAATTTTCCTAAGTCTAAACCATAGAAAACACTACATGGAAGAAAATAAATGAGTCTAAGGTCTAAGAATATGGTACTAGGATGGATTATTACTCTAACACCCCCCTTAATCCTTACTTAGTACAAATTATCCAAAAATATCATGGAGGCCTTGGGAACAAAGGCTCAAGTCACCTCATACAACAAAAAAAATTATTTGTCCATAGAAACAAGGTAAGGAGGAAAACCACATGGGAGCAAAAACCTCCCCTCAAAAATGGACATGGAGCCAAAAATCAGAAAGTGAATGGTATCCATCACCATGCATCACCTGCAAGAAGAGATCTTAGATAGAAGAAGTTCTTCTCTGTGAAGCACTTGGTGAAAATGTCAGCAGTTTTCTCTACAGATGGGCAATACTGCAAGGACTCTATCACCTTATCATGCACCAAGATACAGATGTGGTGCATGTGTATATCAATGTGTTTGCTCCTTTGTCTCTACACTGGATCTATGGAAATATTGATTTAACTTTAATTATCACACTAAATTAATGTGGGTGAATCAAATGAAACTCCAAGTTCCCAAAGAATACCTTGCAACCACACACACCATGTAGTTGGGTTTAGTGCTCCTCTGTACTCGGCCTCAGTTGATGAAAGGGAGATGGTATGTTTTTTCTTGCTTGAAAAACATATTAGACCTTGCCCTAGCATGAATACATAACCTGAAGTTTATTTTTTTTCCATGGGATCACCAACCTAATTAGAATAAGTAAATCCAACTAGTTATTGTTAAATTTTGAGCATATAGATATGTAGACAAAAACACAACTCACAAAGAAGATCTCACAATTTACTCAACCATTGAAGAATGAAACAGTGCAAAAGGATTGCAGCTATGAATGCTTTCATTAATCAAAAAAGTAATCCATATAATAATTACATTGATGTAAAATGGCTTTAACAGCCACAAGCAATTCGAATCCACATGAGGAAGTTCGAATTGATGACTCTACTTGACTGTAGGTAACCAAGACTTGTCTAAATCACTATTGGAGGACCCAGTAGTTAACTGTCCTTGTCTAAATCATAACCAGAGTTCTAAAACACAACCAAGTGTTACATTTAGTATTAAATAATGGTTAACTGACTGTGGTAGGTGAGAAAAATGATCCACATGTGTGCAATTAATTAAACCATTATTTAACTGAATGTAGAGAGCTAGAACTGAATGCAACTGACTCCTAGCTTGGCTTGACTAGTCATTAACTAAAGTGAACTGACCTTGGTTGGTTTCGGCACTCCCAGTTGCTTCCTAAATTGTAGGGATTGATCTAGGAGACTCCTAAACTTATGCAATCAAGTGCAATAAGTGCCAGTGAGCCTCAATTAGTGTTCCCCACACTTTGGTAACTGAAACATGTGCCCCAATTAGGTCAAGTTTAACCAATGGTGCTAATGACTATAAATAGACTGGATGGACTCCCAATTTAGACATATGAGCAAATTTGGACAAGGGAGGATTAATAATCCTAACATCCCCCCTGAATTCTAACTTGGACAAACTGTGGGCCCTGGTAACTAAGACCGTAGGTCACCCATTACATCAAGTAAAGTAAAGTAACTGCTCAAAAATAAGGTGCTTGGGGAAAAACCACATGGGAAAAAAAAACCCCCTTCTAATTAAGCAGGTAGATTTCTGTGGTGGTAGGTTTTAGAGGAAGAAGCCGGAGAAACCACAGTATTGGGTTGACGAAGTCGACGTTTCGAATCCATATCAGGAATCATCATCAGGACTTAATTTGTCAAGATCGAAGAGTGTGAGGGTCAAGTTATTAATAGTTGAGAGGTGGAGGAAATTTTTTTGAGAGAAACGAGTCTAGTCGGTGAAGCCTACTAGGGTTCTAGGAAATTTTTTTTAATAAAAACCTTAAACCTAAAGCTAAATTTTTTATTAGTAATTACTTAATAATTCTAATTAATTAAAAATCTTTTTTAATAATCTAAAATTTTTAAATTTTTCAAGGTCTATTAATTTTAAAATTTTAACTTTTTAAGGTCAAAGTTTTTATGAATTTTTATAATTTTTACTAAAAATATTAAAAAAAAATTGAGAAATTTTTATTAAAATTTTAATTATTAAAGTTTACCTAAGTTATTAAGAATATTTTTTAAAAGTCTAATTAGGTTAAAAAATTTTAAGTTAGTGTATTAAAAATACTTATATAATAACATAATATTAGAAATGGTATTATGTTATATATAAAGTCTTAATTTATAAATCTTATTAGAATATAATAAAATTATTAAAATTATTAATTTATTAAAAAAATTTAAAATTTTTTAACTTTCTTAACATTTTGTTTCTTAATTCTTTAAGATTTATTAAAATTTTATTAAAATTTTTGAGGAAACCTAGAGAAATTAAAGAAAGGGGAGAGACCTTAATGTTATTAAGGCTCTAAAAGTTTGTTAGAAGAGAAAGAAGTTTAGGGAAATAGGTCTTCCTAACCAAAGAAAGAACGGTCAAGCTGCCTAAGAGACTAAAAAAGGGGGGGCCAGGAGCCTAGGTTTACAAGGAGACCTACAAGAAACCAAAATTCAAAGGAAGGGTAAAAACCTAATGGTTGAGAATCGAGGGTAGCCAACTAGTACTAACCTCTAGGCCTCCATCTCTATTCAAGTTGTTTGGAAACTTTAATATTTCCAAGGCTTCCCTGAATTTTCTTTTGAAATGGTGGTCTTCCTTTGCAAGGATTTTAGTGTCTTCAAGGAAAATATGGTGTTTAGTCTTGGCGACATGCTCTGCAAGGGCTGAGGTGCGGGTTCGTTCATTTCTAATGTCGGCTCCATGTTCTTTCAACCGAATGTGAAAGGAGCGTCCCGTCTCACCTATATAACTAATCTTGCAAGAGCACGGAATCATATAAACACCCCTAAACTGAATACGATCAATAGGATCCTTGACAGATCTCATCTTCTTTCTAATGGTTTGAAGGGGTTTGAAAGAGGTTGTAATGTTGTTTTTACCTAGGATTCTGGAGATCTTATCAGTCACTCCTTGGATGTATGGTAAGAAAGCTCTAGGGTTGGTGGTCTCGTTCTTGGAGGTTATCGAATTAGTGTGACTCTTATTATGGGGTTTATAAAGGGTTTTGTTTATAACCTTAGGTTTATAACCTATGTTACTAAAAACCTTCTTAAGGTGGTCTTTCTCATTCTCAAGATGTTCTGAATCAGAGATCCTAGAGGCTCTCACTGCTAAGGTATTAAGGACCCCTATCTTTTGAGAGGGGTGGTGGTGGGAGTCGGCATGGAGGTAGCTTTTGGTATGAGTCTTTTTCCTGAAGACCGTGTGTCCCAAAGTACCATCTTCTTTTCTAGTTAGGAGAACATGGAGAAAATGAATGCTCCCATTTTCTTCTAGTTCCATTGTGAACTTAATGTTAGGGGAGATACTGTTTAGATGTGCAAGGAACTTATTAAGTTCTATCTCACCATGTGGCCAGATCACATTGAAAATGAGAAAGACCACCTTAAGAACGTTTTTAGTAACATAGGTTATAAACCTAAGGTTATAAACAAAACCCTTTATAAACCCCATAATAAGAGTCACACTAATTCGATAACCTCCAAGAACGAGACCACCAACCCTAGAGCTTTCTTACCATACATCCAAGGAGTGACTGATAAGATCTCCAGAATCCTAGGTAAAAACAACATTACAACCTCTTTCAAACCCCTTCAAACCATTAGAAAGAAGATGAGATCTGTCAAGGATCCTATTGATCATACTCAGTTTAGGGGTGTTTATATGATTCCGTGCTCTTGCAAGATTAGTTATATAGGTGAGACGGGATGCTCCTTTCGCATTTGGTTGAAAGAACATGGAGCTGACATTAGAAATGAATGAACCCGCACCTCAGCCCTTGCAGAGCATGTCACCAAGACTAAACACCATATTTTCCTTGAAGACACTAAAATCCTTGCAAAGGAAGACCACCATTTCAAAAGAAAATTCAGGGAAGCCTTGGAAATATTAAAGTTTCCAAAAAACTTGAATAGAGATGGAGGCCTATAGGTTAGTACTAGTTGGCTACCCTCAATTCTCAACCATTAGGTTTTTACCCTTCCTTTGAAGTTTGGTTTCTTGTAGGTCTCCTTGTAAACCTAGGCTCCTGGCCCCCCCTTTTTTAGTCTCTTAGGCAGCTTGACCGTTCTTTCTTTGGTTAGGAAGACCTATTTCCCTAAACTTCTTGCTCTTCTAACTAACTTTTAGAGCCTTAATAACATTAAGGTATCTCCCCTTTCTTTAATTTCTCTAGGTTTCCTCAAAAATTTTAATAAATTAAGAATTTTAAGAATTTTATTATATTCTAATAAGATTTATAAATTAAGAATTTATATATAACATAATACCATTTCTAATATTATGTTATTATATAAGTATTTTTAATGCACTAACTTAAAATTTTTTAACCTAATTAGACTTTTAAAAAATATTCTTAATAACTTAGGTAAACTTTAATAATTAAAATTTTAATAAAAATTTCTCAAATTTTTTTTAATATTTTTAGTAAAAATTATAAAAATTCATAAAAACTTTGACCTTAAAAAGTTAAAATTTTAAAATTAATAGACCTTGAAAAATTTTAAAATTTAAGATTATTAAAAAAGATTTTTAATTAATTAGAATTATTAAGTAATTACTAATAAAAAATTTAGCTTTAGGTTTAAGGTTTTTATTAAAAAAAATTTCCTAGAACCCTAGTAGGCTTCACCGACTAGACTCGTTTCTCTCAAAAAAATTTCCTCCACCTCTCAACTATTAATAACTTGACCCTCACACTCTTCGATCTTGACAAATTAAGTCCTGATGATGATTCCTTATATGGATTCGAAACGTCGACTTCGTCAACCCAATACTGTGGTTTCTTTGGCTTCTTCCTCTATAAGTAGGTAGAATCAGGATCAATCTGGTTCTTCTGTGCACAGGTATCCTGGGGCCTGGCATGTGAAACTCTCCATCATTATGTCTAGAGGAATATTCCTCTTTGGAAGAAGAATGATATGCTCAACTAAATCAGAAATATAGACAGCTGCCGGATGAAGACTGGACCCATGTAGAGCAACTGAAGTCAACTGAAAAGTGAGGAAAGGTTCTTGAGAATTCATAGAATGTGAATAACACTCAAGAAAATTATATGTTGCAGCCATGAACATAAAACCATGAGTGGTAAGAACAGCCCCAAGTGTTAGGAGCAGGTGTCCAAGCGGATGCAGAAAATCTTCCTCTTTACTAGTTCTGTGAGAAGATGAGCATGTGATCAATGGTAGAGAAGCACTAGGACTGTTGAGAGAGAATGCTGGAGCTCCATAGTATGATATATATTCTGAAATATATAATGAATCACATAATAAAATATCAGCAACCTCATATGAGGAAACTAACACCAAATCCCCATCAGCAGTTTTGAAGAGAAAGTGCGGTACTTGATTTTTCGCACCAGAATTGGTGAGAGTAGCTACAAGCATGACTGAATGCTTTTGAATTTTAAGATATGAACCAAATAATATCATCTCAGAAAGTAAATCAGATCTAAACAGGTTCAAAACAGATCCAAAACTGTGAAATGGAATCAAATCCCCAGCAGCAATTTTGTAGGAGACTTGCGGTACTTGTTTCTTCACACCGTTGATGAGAACAGCTACAAGCGGTAATGAAAGATTATGAATTTGATATATTAAACCAAGAAATATAATATAAAATCTAAATAAGATCATATCAGATACAATAAGGTTAATATCAGATTCAAATAAATGGTTAACTGAGACGGTCGATGCACGGCTTTCTTCTTCTTCAAAATTCTGAATTTTGGTGCATGCAATCCTGCCGGAATTTGCTGGAAAAACTAGATCATGGGGAGCGAATGGATCACTTTGGTAATCTGATATTTCTTCCAAAATATCCAAGGTATCACATATTTTCACACCAGCAGCAACATTAGAGGGAGAAAAATCAAATTTCTTTTCATTTTCGGAAGCAATTACTGGTAAATTTTGCACAGAATTTAAAGGAAAATCACCGGTGAATGTTTGCATGGAAGTGCAGCAGAATTTTTCTTCAATATCAGAGATTCGAATGTCTTCTTCTGTTTCAGAAATATGAGAAGATAAGATATCAGAGATCTCATGAACTTCCGGAGCATCAGGAGAAGGAGTCACTGCATGGAGACTGTCTTCAATTCGAATTGACTGTGTAGAAGCTTCTGCTTCATCTTCATCTTGAACAACTTCATCAGAGAGAGTAGAGGCCGAGACTTTTGAATCAAGGATGCTTATGGTGCTGGGTGTGCTCCATGTGCTTCCAAAGGTTTTGTCCAATCTTGTCCAGAGTTCCTCTGGATCTTTAATAGATCTACTGTGGTAGCGCATGCCAGGAGAAAGAGCCAGTTCCATTATTTCAAAAGCTTTATCCTTTGCTTTTAGCTAGTCATTATCACTCTCAAAATTATGTCTACCAAGTCCAATAGACACCGAAAAGAGTTTTTGTATTCTTAGACATATAATCATCTTCAACTTCCATTCAGAATAGTCTGAGGCATCTGAGGATCGGGTGAGAAGAGGAACTGATGAATTCATTTCGAAGTTGTACCTGCAAAACAAAAAAATGATCCAGTAGGAGATCCGAGGAGGAGAAGTGCCTTGACCATCGAGGATCTGATACCATGTTAAATTTGAGCATATAGATCTGTAGACAAACACACAACTCACAGAGAAGATCTCACAATTTACTTAGCCATTGAAGAATGAAACAGTGCAAAAGGCTTGCAGCTGTGAATGCTTTCATTAATCAAAAAAGTAATCCAGATAATAATTACAATGATGTCAAATGGATTTAATAGCCACAAGCAATTCGAATCCACATGAGGAATTTCGAATTGATGACTCTACTTGACTATAGGTAACCAAGACTTGTCTAAATCACTATTGGAGGACCCAGTAGTTAACTTTCCTTGTCTAAATCATAACCGGAGTTCTAAAACACAACCAAGTGTTACATTTAGTATTAAATAATGGTTAACTGACTGTGGTAGGTGAGAAAAATTACCCACATGTGTGCAATTAATTAAACCATTATTTAACTGAATGTAGAGAGCTAGAACTGAATGTAACTGACTCCTAACTTGGCTTGACTAGTCATTAACTGAAGTGAACTAACCTTGGTTGGTTTCGGCACTCCCAGTTGCTTCCTAAATTGTAGGGATTGATCTAGGAGACTCCTAAACTTATGCAATCAAGTGCAATAAGTGGCAATGAGCCTCAATTAGTGTTCCCCACACTTTGGTAACTGAAACATGTGCCCCAATTAGGTCAAGTTTAACCAATGGTGCTAATGACTATAAATAGACTGGATGGACTCCCGATTTAGACATGACTCCCGATTTAGACATATGACCAAATTTGGAAAAGGGAGGATTAATAATCCTAAAAGTTATAGTGGAGAACTAACATCGTAGTGCACTCTGAAGTATCTGGTTTCTTGCATATAGTGAAGGATCCTCTTGGATTCCTTACAATATATCTCATGAGGATGCTGCATATATCTAGCTACAACACCTACAACATATGCTAAATCAGGTAGATAATTATTAAGATACAACAAAAACCCGACTAGTTTTCTATACAACGAGTTGTCCACCAATGGAGAGTCACCAACTTCACCTCGTTTGATACCAGAAAGGAACGGGCACCTGGATTCCTTACATTCAGCCATCTTAAACTTCAATAATAGGTTTAAGAATCAAGAAAGAAACAAAATATGGTTTTCTCAACCCTTTTGGGCCGAATGGGTGATCCATGACCATCATCATCATATTCAGCCATATCAGAATCAGAAATATTAGAAAAATATTCATCACTTACATCATCATGTGTTGGAGAACTAGAGAATTCCCCTAGTGCTAGTTTGAGCTCTAGCATGAGTTCTTCTTCAAATTGCACACTTCTTTCTATGAAGGTATAATGAGATGAGGGATCAAAGAGATTCTATCCTTTTGCATATTAAGAGTATCCAACCATCATGCACTCCTTTATTTGTGGCTGCAAGGCCTTCCTCTTCTCTGATGGAATCCTATCCCAAGCCCTTGAGCCAAAAATCCCAAAATGACAAATATTTAGTTTGTGACCAAACCATGCTTCATATGGTGTTTTTCCATCTACTAATTTGTGAAGAGATCTGTTTTGGATGTATGCAACACAGTTGATGGCTTCATCCCATAGATTAGGATTCAAATCCTTGGCTTCAATAATATAGGTTCTATCTCCTTGAGTGCCCTATTTTTTTTCTTTGCCACACCATTCTATTGTGGTGTGTAGGGGGCCGAATGTTGCATTTGGATGCCACATTCCTCATAGATTTGATAGAAGGAATCCCTTCGACCATGCCTTCCTTACTCAATTCCTGGAGGTATATGTAGTTCATATGGATGAACCTCTCATGCCATAGCTTTCTTGACTCATTTGCATAAGTTAGCAGTGCATTCCCTTTGGAGTAGGGAAGAAAATGGGAGAATTTGTACATCCTAGCTTGATGGTCAACAAAACTCAAAGCCACCACCTTGTTGGTAGAGATTTAATATATATCCATTATGTCTAGAGTAAATGTTACTCTCTTGGATTCACTAGTGTGTGTCATTTGGTACACTGTAAGTAGGTTCACTTCCAAGTCTCGTACACACAATACATTATTGAAATACCCAACTTCTAGATCAGTCATGTCAATCCCCTTAGCTTGGACCTCTGAACCATCACCCATTCGAATAGTTAGGCGAATGTCTGAATACATGGATGTGAAGAAATATTTGATAGAGGCCATGTGCCTTGATTCTCCTAAAACAATGATGAAGGATGAATAATATGAAGAACAGGCAATCAATGCATGGCATTTCTATTTGTTGTCTGATCTCGAACCTCCATTCTTCTTCCTTGTGCCCTCTTGGACTGGAATGTTGTTCTTATCCAACAGTTGCACCATCATAAATATGGTATTCTTCATACATGCACTCTATGGATTCCATCCCATGTGGCATCAGGTGCATTTATTCTTCTCTTTGTTCTTCTTGTCCTTGTCCTTGCAAGGATTCTAACCCTCATCAGGAAATTTGGGTATGTCTTTCATCTTCTTGTCTTGCTGCTTCGAATCCTTAGCTTTCTTCGTTCCTTTGGATGGATTTGAAACTCCTACAACAAGAGCTTGGTATTTTCTTGATTTGATGGTACCCATATGGTAGTTTGGAAAAATCCCTATCTATGTGAAGTTGCACCTACCTTCCTTTTATAGGATGGAAGGATAGAGTCAAGTGGATGAAAGAAAACCTACAACAAGTTGTTAGAGAGAACCAATGGAGAACCTACAACAAAACTTTAGAAGTCACAACATATGTATCAAAATAATCTATAAAATGAGAACTAACAGTAGAAATAAAATCATATCCCTTCTAGATTTGGCTTCAAATGGGGCCACCATGCCTATCTCGGGAAGCTACCTCTCTACTAGGTTGGGTGGTATGGAGCAATGCTCAACATACAAGAAGTTTGGCTAGTTGAGAAAATGGAGTGAGAGGGATGAATGGATTGAGAATGATGGTTTCTCAAGGCACTCATATGGGCAAAGTAATAGTAGGCAGAGAATGAGTATGTTGAGAGTGACCCCCACCCCTTTATTTATAGCTTTTTTCTTTGCTTTAGGGTTTTTAGCCCTTGGTCAGGGTTTTAAGCTTATTTTAGGGTTTTAAGTCCTTTTTTCCCCTTTCTTAGCTCTTTTGGGGTTTTTAGGCCCCCTTTAGAGATTGTAGACCCTTTTTGAAGGCTTTATCCCCATTTGCGAGCTATTTTGGCTCTTTTGTGGGTTTTTAAGCCCCTTTTTATGTTTTTTGAGCCTTTAAGGGGAAAGAATAGGTTACATAAGGCTGTGGGGGTCAATAAGGGTTATGAAATGGATGTATTCATGTTGTGTAGGCCATATCAAGAAATCCTAGTGATTTTTTGGGTTAGCACTTATGCACTAGTTTATCTTGCTCTTGGGTCAATGACTCCATGAAGCTAGCTAGTGATGGAATTTTGCTAGTTTTGAGCTGTGAGCTTGTTAGAGTGAAATATTCTTACAAACACAGACTACTCTGGCCCTAGATTTGAAAGTATGGATAATATGAGTTGTTCATATGTATTTTTAATGCTACATTGCTTGAGTTGAAGCACTAAAGACTTGGATTTGGTGAAGAAATCCTGGATTGTCTCATAATGAGCTGGAATCAAAGAGATGAGCTCATTTTTGAGATGGTGACCTCTCATCTCATCAGTATTCCTGAATAAAGATTCAAGCTTCAGCCATATTTCATATGGGGTATCTAGAATATCAACATAGAATTGACGCCACAACATACAAGAATATCAACTCATTATGAGACAATCCAGCTCATTATGAGACAATCCAGGTGTGGGTGAGTGGGAGTGGCTCATATGGGGTATCTAGAATATCAACTATCGTATCCTAATTAGCAACAACAGTTTAACCAACTGTGGTAACAGCCATAACAAGGATTTTGTGGAGGATTTCATGGAGGTCAAAATGGAGGCTTCGGTCATGGAGGAGGTATGGGACCAGATCGTGGAATTATAACATGCTATAATTTCATAGTATATGGGAATTACCAAAGGTACTATCCAAATATAAAGTCTTCGTGTACTTATTGCAACGCTAGAAATCATATTGTCAAGGATTGTCCACAACTGATTGCGAAGTGGTAACCGAAGAATGCTCCACCACCTCCATAGGACTAGAACCAGAACCAGAATGCAACTTAGAATCAAGATCTAGGATGAAATGTTGGGAAGAATTCACTTGAACCAAGAACTCATTCATTCGATGTCAGAGTAATAATTGGTGGAGGGGAAACGATGGGAGATGATGGACCATTTCCAAATATCTGACCAGCAACTTGAAATAAGGTACAAATCAACATCGATGGTGAGAAATAAAATTTATTCAATGTAAGAGACATACAAAACATAAATACTGGTAAGTTGTCCTTGCACCTGAAAACCCCACTATTTCTTGATTACCCTTCAGAGAGCCTAGTTAGAGATTCCTTTGGTGACGTTCTTCTATCCTTAGGGAGACTCATGCCTTTTCTCAGTTATGATAGGGTGTCATTGGTGCATTGTCCTATGGAGAAGAGAGCACCGATGCCTTTTTTTCTATTGACACTAGGCACCATTGGTTATATTTCCTTGTGAGTAAGAAGCACCAATGCCTTTTCACCTTAAGCTAAGAGCGTTAGTGTACCCAAAACATGAAAAAAGAATATTCTAGAAGTTTCCTTATAAAATCCTCCGTGGAGTTGATTCCTACTATCTAGGGAGAGGTGCAATTCACCTTCCTCACCTATTGGGATCACATCCTATCCATTTCCTAAGTGAATCTGATATCATTTGGCCTATAAATGAATCCTTCATGGAGTGAGTGAGAGGAGGACAATGAAAGCACCCTTATGCTGTTGGACTGGGATCTGGTTTAGAGGAAAGTTTGAGTGAGTCTATGTGTGAAGAGCTTGTTGTGAATGAGGAGTGTTGTAGGTCCATTGTGGAAGACAAAGCTAGCTAAATCAAGGCTTTGGTTATATATTTAACTTATTCATTCATTAATACAAAAGTGTTCCTGGAGCAGATAGTTTAATGTAGTCAGATTTGTAGTAGATCCAGTTAGACCTCCAACTGTTAATAACTTTCTCATTTGTAGAATTTAAATTTTCTTCATTAGCTCATTTCAGTGGATAAGGTGATTGATCCATCTTATTACTCTGTCAATGTTGAAATATTGTAACTTCAAAGAATATTCTATATGTATTTCTTTGTGGTCCCCGATGGTCCTACCGGGAGAACCACTTGTATTACTTTGTACCCCGATGCTTCTAATCGGAAGAACTAATAAGTGTCATGAGGTAGTCCCCTCTAATTATAAAGGTGGGTCATTAGCACCCCAGTGTGGTTACTTGAGACTACATGTGTAACTCAAGCCTACATGATTAACTCGAGCCTACATGACAGATGAGTTGACTTAAGTGAACGAATGAATATAAATAGAGGTGTAGTGCTCCTCATTTGAGACACACTCACTCACTTAAGTAGCGCACTTATGGAGGAGAGATGTAGTTGGAGAAGGAGGAGGATCACATTTTTGATCTCCTTGTTGGTTTTACCCTTTTTACCTTTTTGGGGCATCTATATTGAGGAAGCTTTTGCTGGGATTTTCCCTTTAGGGTTTTCCCAGGATAAATCTGTGTTTTTCTTGTGATACTCTTTCTTTCAGTGATCCTATTTATATTATTTTGTGATGGAAATGAAATGAAATACTGATTTTTTTAGCTAAGCATATAAAAATTTAACATGGTATCAGAGCCACCCTGAATAGGACAACTTTCACAAGGCAAAATAGCTCTCCCTCTCTCCCCGGAAGAAATTAGGGCTTCTTGCTGAAGAGGAATTTTTGAGTGAGTCTAGCATAGGATTTATCTCCTCATAAAAATAGAATTTTAGAGACTTGGATCAATATTTTTGGTTGGATTAAACTCCGGGAAGGTCAAACCCTAGTTTGACCCCAAGCTAGAAAAACCCTAAATACTAAAATTTCTAAGTTTTGGTACATTCGCTATATCCCAAGATTGGAGAATGTCCACGAGCTAAAACTTGTAGAGGTCTAAGATAAAATCCTGATGTACACAGTTTCCAAAATTCAGCCTCATATTCGATATATTTTGGGAGATATGATCCCTCCAATTTAGGGTTACAGCCTCTTCCAGAATTCATCCCTAAACAAGAAACCTGGGGAAAATTGCTATAGCTTGGGATTCAGAGGTCCAAATTGCATTCCTGAAGATGTTCCAGAAATATCATGGACTTTAATTTCTGTGGTCCGAATTTCAGAACCAGAAGATGAAACAGTGACACATGGCAGTCCATACAACTTCACTATTCTGAACATTCCTGTAACAGGTCACCGTGGGAAAAGGATCATAAATCCCAATTGGTGAAACCAATGCTGATGAAAACTTTGGTGTTGGATCAGGAACATGTGAGGTTACCTCTTTTCGAAATTTCAAACACATAGGAGGAGTAGTTTCGGAGATATCATAGAAACAGTGACAGGAATTTCTGCAGAAGAAATTGGAAAACTAGGGCTTCCTGTTCCAGGAGCTTCCCTCCACTGTTTTCAAAAAAGGAGTACATTAGAAAGCTCCATTTCAAGAGATATATATTTCTATCCAATCAGATATTAAATATTCCAAGTTTTTAAAATTAGGGTTTCTTTGACAAGCCCTAAATCAGCTGGCTTTGGAAGCATGACAGACACCTCAAATCGGTAAGATCTAATCTTTTGCTATTTGCATTTGAGGTTCTCATTTCAAAGTGATCTATCACATCAGCTTGATCATGAGCTTGGTAAAGTTGACAACTTCCAAGCATGGAAGTATTTGATCTCTCTAAAATAATCAATTGGACACCTACATAAGTAGAGAGGTTCCAGTTCCATACGGACATGAGGCTCAAAGCCTTACACAAGAAGAACTTGATCAAGGCCAAGAAGATCATTGTTGATTCAATCACGGATCAACTTGTACCACAAGTGTCTTCCCTAAAGACACCAAATATGTTTGATTCCTTGATGAAGCTATTCAAAGATAAGAACTTAAATCAGAATATGGCTTTGAGAAAACAATTGAAGAATGTGAATATCCAGAATACAGAACAACTTGAAGCGGTAGAAGAAGAAGTGGAGAATGTAGAAGTGGTGATAGACACCTTGAATGGCCTCCCAGGATCATGGGATTCATTCATGCAAAGAATGTATGCTATAAGGAAGTAATCGTTTCCAGCTCGACTCATAAGAAGAGAAGAAGAAGATGGGAGCAATTGAAGATCAAGCTCTCACCATTCAAAGAAGACCCTCAAGTGATGAGGAATATGAAGAACTCAATTCTTGAAGAACCTCTTATTCATCTTATAATTTGGATAAGAAATGATGATTTCATGCATGAAGAAGATGATAAATCAAAATGATCAAGATGGAGTCTACCCATGAAACAAATAAAAGATAAGTATTCAATTGTCATTTCATGATATTGTTTTGTTATACATTTGATTATATTCAGTTGATGTGTTATGCATGATAGATTGCTTGCATTAATGACTGTATACTACTAATATGCATGTGATGGGTAAGTAGCTCATGGTGCTATACAACTCTTTGTTGCTACTTTTCAAACCTCTTTGCTGACATATTGGATTAGTGCACAATATCAATGATGTCATGGTAGAGATGGAAGGCATCTAGAAAGTTTATGTGAGATATGGATGGATGTTGTATTGTCTAAACAGTTACATGGTGCATAAGAATTTTTTGTTTTATGAAATAGTTCTAACCATGCAACTAGTGCATTTGAATTGTAGGAAAGGTCTTGTACAACCTCCTACATGAAAAGAAGGATGAGACTTGTTTCAAAGAACAAGTGATGACAATTCAAGATTCACTCCAATAAACATGAAACTGAAGCTCCTAGGGTTAGAGACACCATGACGAAAGAAAGAGCTTTAGAGAGTAGTAGATCCACCTTGAAGGATGAATACCACCATGGGTACAAGAGATAAATCAAGATGAAGAAAAGAATGCTATGAAAGAAGCTATGATCAAAGAATAATAGTTGATCATGGGGAATGCTGTATACGATATGATTTCGAGACATAAAGGGAAGTACATAGTATCTTCCATATGGATCTACAAGAACAAGTGTACAAAGCAAGGTTCATGATTTGCCTCAGAAAGAATAGACTATGACATGACATACTCTATTGACTAGTATATATCAAGCATAGAACCACCTGTATAGAATGAAGAGGGAAGATGATACTCCACTTCAGGGGGAGTGACTACAGAAAATTATATCTGAGTTCGATATGGTACGACATGATGGATAGCTTCATGATGGATTGAGACTTTACCAAGAGTAAAGTGGGTTCCAACCTTCAAACTTGAATGCAGAAGACTAGGATATGTTGATGACTTGAGAAGACAAACTCATAGAAGATGTTATGATACTAGAATGATGTTTGGGATATAGTACTCAAAACATAAAGCAAGAATGTGGTATCTTCCAAATGGATTTGCAAGATAAGATATGTTGTTGATAAAAGTAAGGTAAGACTTGTGGCTAGAGGTTTAATTCTGAAGAGACACTTACTCCAGGAAGCAAGGTACACTTCCTTCAAAACTATCATGGTAGTTTCTTCCATGATGAAGTAAAGACAAACCTTCCTTAATGGCATGATTGAGGAAGAGTTTTACATCGAATAGTCATGAAAATTTGAAGTTGAAGACAGATGGAATCAAGTATGCAAGTTGAAGAAGGCCCTCTATGGCCTGAAGCAAGCTCCCAGAGCTTGGTATGGAAGAATAGATAGCTTCCTGATGAGCATGGGCTTTGCCAAGAGTAAAGTCGATCCTAAAATTTCCTACAAGGTTGTAGAAGATGAACCTGTCATTATATTACTATATGTGGATGAGTTATTCTTTACTGGGAATCAGAAACAAATCATGGAAAGCAAGAAGAAACTAGCAGAAGAATTTGAGATGAAATACCTTGGGTTAATGCATTATTTCCTAGGTCTGGAAGTATGGCAAAGTTCAGAAGGAATATTTCTCAACCAGGGAAAGTATGCGGTAGAGATATGGAAGAGATTCAATATGTTGGAATGCAAAGTCATGGCCACACCCATGGACTCCAACCTGAAGCTGTTAGCTGATGACTCATTGGAGTTAGTGGATGTGACTCACTACAGATAGATCATTTGGTCATTGCTGTACTTAACAAATACCATACCAGACATTTGTTTTTTTGTGAACACCTTAAGTCAATATCTTCTTCAACCAAGACGAGTTCACCTAGTAGCTGCAAAACATGTGATGAGATATCTGAAAGGGACTATAGACTTTGTTCTATACTATGATGGTAGCCATGAGTATAGATTGTATGGATACACAAATGCAGATTGGGCTGGAAGTATCTCAGATAGGAAAATCACATTAGGTAGATGCTTTTGTTTGAGGTCTGCTATGAGTTCATGGTTTAGCAAAAAATAGTCCAGTGTTTCTCTTAGCACGGTTGAAGCAAAATACATAGCAGATTACTCTACTAAGTTGTGAAGCCATATAGCTTCAGAAGCTGATATCAGGTCTCTTTGACCTAAAGATGGATAGTACAATGATTCTATGTGATAACCATAGTTGTGATGACAAAGAACCCTGTGTTCTTATGTAACACATAGAAATCCGATATTTCTACATACAAGATAAGATGCAGATGATGATATTGAAGATATAGATGCTGATGATTTCAGTATTCCCATACTAAAGATATAGATGATGATGATTTCAGTATTCCCATACTGAAGATATAGATGATATTTCAGTATTCACATACTGGAGATACAGATGGTGATAGTTCAGTATTCACATACTGAAGATGTAGATGATGATGGTTTGGATGATGATGTACTGACGAAGCCTCTGCCTCGAGTAGAGTTCAAACACTTTCGAGACAAGCTTAGTGTTGTTCGGAAAGACCTTCCTCGAAAGGGGGAGTAGTGATGTTGCAGTGGGATTGTATCATCCCTGGGAATTTTCCCTAAAGTGATCGAGAGACCTCGGTCCTCGATAATGAAGAGGGATTGTATCATCCCAGGACATATATCCACAATAGATTCGATGACATTTTATCCTCGAGAACATGGTGGGATTGTATCATCCCTAGGCACTTGCCCTAAAGTGATCCAGAGACCTCAGTCTTCGAGAATGAAGAGGGATTGTATCATCTCGGGACATCTATCCATAATAGATCAGGTGACCTCGATCCTCGAGAATGTGGTAGGACTGCATCATCCTTGGACATCATCCTAAAGTGATAGGGGCTGATTCTCCTGTAATAAATCCGGTGGCTTCGGTCCTCGAGAATGTGGTAGGATTGCATCATCCTTGGACATAGTCCTAAAGTGATAGGGACCGATTCTCCTGTAATGAATCCGGTGGCTTCGGTCCTCGAGAATGTGGTAGGATTGCATCATCCTTGGACATAGTCCTAAAGTGATAGGGACTGATTCTCCCATAATCAATCCGGTGGCTTCGGTCCTTGAGAATGTGGTAGGATTGCATTATCGTTGGACATAGTCCTAAAGTGATAGGGACTAATTCTCCCGTAATCAATCTGATGGCTTCGGTCCTTGAGAATGTGGTAGGATTGCATCGTCCTTGGACTTAGTCCTAAAGTGATAGGGACTGATTCTCCCGTAATCAATAAGGTAACTTCAGTTGTCAAGAATGTGGTGGGATTGTATCATCCCTGGACTTTAAGTCCAAAAGTGATCCAAATACTTTTTGTCTTTGAGTTGTGGATTGCAGGTTGTTGCTAATGATGATGATGACGTACTGATCGAAATATCAGAGTATGATGATGATGACGTACTGATCTAAAGATCAGAGTATGATGATGACGCACTATGATTATGATGTTTCTGATCAAAAGATCAGAGTATGATCATGATGTTTCTGATCGAAAGATTAGAGTATGTTGATGATGTTTCTAATCGAAAGATCAGAGTATGATGATGATGTTTTTGATCAAAAGATCAGATTATCATGATGATGCTATTGCTTATACTGATGATGATGTTCTCTAATCGAAAGATCAGAATACGATGATGATGATGTTTCTCTAATCGAAAGATCAGAAGTTGCTGATGATGATGATGTTCTCTAATTGAAAGATTAGAATATGATGATGATGTTCTCTGATCGAAAGATCAGAATATGATGATGATGATGTTTCTCTGATTGAAATATCAGAAGTTATTGATGATGATGTTCTCTGATCGAAAGATCAGAATATGATGATGATGATGTTTTCTGATTGGAAGATCAGAAGTTTCTTATGATTATGATGTTGCTGATGATGATGATGTTTTCTGATCGAAAGATCAGAATGTGATGATGATGATGATGTTTCTGATCGAAAGATTAGAATGTGATGATTATGAGATCCTGATGATGATGATGATGTACTGATCGAAAGATCAGAATATGATGATGAGTTGATGTTAGAGTATGATGATGTTCGATTGATGATGTTTCTGATCAAAAGATCAGAGGCTGATGATAATGATGATTCTGATTGAAAGATCAGAGTTTGATGATGATGATATTTTGATGATGATGATGTTGATGTTTTCATGATGTTTTCATGATGATGTTTTTGATCAAAAGATCATAGTATGATGATGATGTTGTTGTTGATCGAAAGGCCAAAGTGTTGAAGAAGATGTTGCTGATCGAAAGGTCAAAAGTGTTGAAGATGATGTTGCTAATCGAAAGGTCAAAGTGCTGAAGATGATGCTGCTGATCGAAAGGTCAAAGTGATGAAGATGTTTCTTCTGATTGAAGAGTCAAGATGCTGAAGATGTTGCTGATCGAAGCGGTCAAAGTACTGATGATGCTGAAGACTAAAGATTGAAGATGAAGACTACATGATGTTGAAAAGCTTCCAATGATTTTTAGATGTATCACCCTGATGATGTTGATGATGTCCTCTATCCCTCTTCTGTTATTGTTGTTGTTGATGTTGTTATAGAATACCCTTCTCGTTAAGGGGGGGTGTTGAAATATTGTAACTTTGAAGAATATTCTATATGTATTTCTTTGTCACCCCCAAGGTCCAACCAGGAGAACCACTTGTGTTACTTTGTACCCCGATGCTTCTAATCGAAAGAACTAATAAGAGTCATGAGGAAGTCCCTTCTAATTGTAAAGGTGGGTCATTAGCACCCCAGTGTGATTACTTGAGCCTACATGTGTAACTTGAGCCTACATGATTAACTCTAGCCTACATGACAGATGAGTTAACTTAAGTGAATGGATGAATATAAATAGAGGTGTAGTGCTCCTCATTTGAGACACACACACTCACTTGAGTCACACACTTGTGGAGGAGAGAAGTAGCTGGAGAAGGAGGAGGATCAGGTTTTTGATCTCCTTGTTGGTTTTACCTTTTTTACCTTTTTGGGGCATCTATATTGAGGAATATTTTGCTGGGTTTTTCCCTTTAGGGTTTTCCCAGGATAAATTTGTGTTGCTCTTGTGATACTGTTTCTTTTAGTGATCCTATTTATATGCTTTTGTTATGGAAATGAAATGAAATACTGATTTTTTTAGCTAACCATATAAAAATTTAATAGTCAATTGCCTCTTTTGGAAGTTATTTTTACTTCTATTGATCAAACTCATTCCGGTTTTGGTTCCTTATGCAGATATTTAATTCTTTCCATTTACATATCCGTCGACACACTTATCCCGATCTGATAGAGCGTCATTGTCCCACATGCATCTCTTTCCTCTCGACAGTCAGCACCTTTTCTCAGCTTACATAGATTGTCGCTAGTGCCCTGTTGCATTGGACGAAAAGCGCCAATATCCTACCAGCGCTCTGGTGCAGCCTTCTACTGTGTGTCGAGGTAGGTTCCTATACTGCATGAAATTTTTATTTTTGGATAATTTTATTTCTCTGAAAACTTCCAGTGTGTTTTGCTCGAGTGCTTGATTGCTAAGTCTGGTGGTTTTGACAGTATGACTCTCACTTGTTGAGCTCAATTTCAAAACATTTATTTTCTCTTTTAGCAAAGGAGTCATAGTGAAAAGGAATTGTGTGAAAGGTCAATTTTGGATTTTCTTATTTATGTGGTCCATTCTCTGAAAGATTCATTTTTGAAAAATAAAATATGTATCCTATCTTAAATCAGTTTGCTTTAGCTTCTTTATGTTCTTTATGTTTCAGAATTATATTTGAAAATACAAAAAGAAACTAGCTATCTTGTCTTGTTTATGCTTAGGAAAAGTTTATTCTTGGCTTGCATTAGTGATTTAGGAAAGTAGATATTTTTGGGTGTTATTGAGAAAATTTAATTTTGATAAACATGAGAGGCTTCCTTTTCTTTTATTGATTCAGAGAATTAGATTTCTTATTGGTGAATTTTTTTTTTTGTTTGAAGAATTATTTGTTAGGTCTTCCAATTCAATTGTTGAAAGTAGCATTGAATTGGTGTTCTTTTGAAAGAAAAATAAAGGCCTCTTCCCTACTCTGGATAGATTTCATTGAAGGAAAAAGATGTTGCATCACATATAGATTATAATTTGCATTTTAAAATACACCTCACAAACATTCAATAACCATTCATATAAAATAAATGGTAGCTTTAGGATAAAATTTATAGTAATTTAAGTGATAGGATAGAGACATGTTCTAGTGTCTTTAAACATAGGAGTTGTCGTTTCATGCCTGCACTGCATCTTGGGGTCTGTGTGGTTCCTCCACGTACCATATGTATATAGAAAAGTATTTCACGTACCCTTGAGGTATATACAAAGGTACTTCATGTACTCGATTGTATATTGGAGGTCCCCTTTCGAACGATTGTGTGTCAAACAACACTAATACGGATTTGAGCTCCCACGTACGTTGTGTATATCGAGAGACCCTTCTAGGATTCCTTAACCATCTAAGAAAATCCCTTTGGCCATCTTGTTGGATAAATACACTGAGAACAACACTCAGAGAGCTACTACGCATGTGTCATCTAGGTGATTGGGTGTACAGGAACGGGTATGATCCCAATCCTCCTTGTCGTGTTTCACTGTTAGACCCTGCGGTATATCGTGAGTTGCAGAAACTTGACAATCCTAGTGAGAAACTAGCTATCTTTAGCCCATCCTGTCATTTAATTCCACTTGTAGCCTTAACTTGCATAGTTTTTTTGTGTGTGTTTTCTTCTTTTTTGATCTAGGGTAGAACTTTTTAGCCATCACCCTGGCTGAGAAATTTGTGAGGTGTTCTTGTAGATTGCAAGGTTTACCACCTAATTCTTCTCCTACCATGGAAGGACATGAAGATGAACGAATAGCTTTTGTTGATGCTCGTATAGAAAATACTTTAGCTACTGGAACTAGAGAAGAATTCTCTATTTATGATAATCCTTTCATCAAACAACCTCCTGCGGCTGACACAACCTTTCATTTTTCAATGGAAGGTCAACCTAGCTCATCGAATTAGACATTCAATCACCCACCTGATGAAGCCATAGAGGTAGAATATGGTCCAAATTCTCCTTTTTGGAGAACATCCCTAGGCCAATCCATCATTGAATATGGAACTACTACAACTAAACCATAGCCATCTATACTTTCCCCTTTAAGACAACTTATTTAGAACGCTTCGTCAAATGAAGAATTTTTTCAAGAATCTATAGATTGTTTTCCCCAAAGAGCATAAAATTTAAGGAGGATAATTATATATCCTCCTCCCAATATTTCAAGAACAACTCCACCTAGGTATCATGCCATTTCACCACCTCAATTAGCTCTTCTCCCAAAGTCACTGACCCAAATATTGGTTACTCAAAATCCAGGTCAAACCTCAACTCCGACTCCACCCAGTCAAAACTCCCCATCAGTTTCGACTCCTCCGATAGTTTCTACACATGGGGGGAATTCCCTAGCCTAAGTTTTATCATCTACTGGAGGATCCATTTCTAATATGGAGTAGGATTTATGAATGGGACCACCACCAGCAAAATCCACTTCTCCTAATACCACTATGGTTGTACCTTCTACCATCTAGGAAGGATCTTCATGGTTCCAACCCATCGTTACTTCACTTTCTTGGGGATATACTTATCATTGGAATCAACCAGCTATGGTTTACCACACTTATCAACCAACATGGTGAGTGACACTTTATCCTAGAATGCCCCACCTCATAAATGTTTTTGTCCCATGGGGACAACCAAATTTGTCTAATGTCCCATCCTACAAAGGAGATTTTGTAAACACTACTAGAGGGTATGGAGGTCCATCGAGAGGCCCACAACCTAGAAGACCCCTCATAGGACCTCAAGGACTTGAAGGACCTAGAGGATTTAGAGGATTTATAGGACCTGGTGGACCATATAGAGGACCACCACCTAGAGGGACACCATATGAAGGACCTTTACCTAGAGGCCCACCATCTAGAGCATCACCACCCGGAGTACCACAACCTGGAGGACCACCTTATGGAGGAACACCATCTAGAAGACCCCCTCCTAGAGGACCACCACCACTACCTCCTCTTGGAGGCCCACCACCACCACCACCACCTTCTAGAGGCCCACCCCCTAGAGGTCGAGCTCCCTCAGGTGGTCCACCATCTGGTGGACCTTTTAGTAACCAATCACCAAATCAACTGGTTGCGGAGGAATCATCTATGCATGTTTATGAGTCTGCATATGGTCCTGCTGATCTGCAAGTTCCGTAGAAGTATTACCAATATCCTCAACCCAATCAGTAATTTCCATTTCTGGCTACATTAGATCTGCCAGATTTTTCTAGATTGATTAACGATCTTGTACATCACGATCCTTTATGGTCGATCATTTTAGTCAAGTTACCTTTAGATATACCAAAATTCGACAGAAAACCTAGTGAATACCCTAAGAACCATGTGATGAATTTTCATATATGGTGTTCATCAAATTCTCTAATGGATTGTTCAATCCGTCTACAATTATTTCATAGAACCCTCACAAGAGTTGCTACAAAATATTATATAGAGCTACCACAACACTCTTTCTGGGATTTTAATGCTTTAGCAATAGCATTTTTAACTCATTTTTCAGTTACCAATCCGGTATGAAACAAGTACATACCTGTTAACCTCACTTTGAAAAACTACCTCAACTCACATCTTCGATCATATACATGAATGGAGACAAAGATGGAGGTTAATTAAGGCCGCTAATCCTGATTAGTTACTTGCTGATTGGTTCACAAAATCTTTACTTCCCCCTATTTCTATAGATGTTTCCATGGAAGGCACTGTTATGGAGGAGCAGGCTATTAGTCATTCTCAGTACCTGGACTTGGTTTATTCCCAGTCAGGTACTTTGTATGATTTGATTCCTCACGCTCCTCGTCCCACATCGAATCCATCAAGAGCTAGAACTGAACCACCCACAGATAGCATTCTTGGTTTAGTTCAAACTCAAATAGTGGTGAAATATACCAAGAATAAAAATCAACCTGCCATACTAGTAAGTCAACCAGAACCACCTCCCAAAAATGCACTGGCTCTTGTTGCTTCCATTGAAGTAAATGCGGTTCAATCTGTTGAATCTTCGGGAGGAAAAAAGAAAGGTAAAACAAAAGTGAAAAATACAATAATCAACAGAAAGGTAATAGACCACAAAATATTGATGATGATTCCAAAAATTAGAGAAAGGTAAAGTACCCTTTCCTAATTTGGGGAGGTGATAATTTCACCAAAGAGTGTCCTCATCGAGAGGAAGTTAACAAATTTCTAAAAAGTTCACCCACCCTGGCAGTTCTTATAGACCCTTTCCCTTCCCAACAACAATTGATTGATCATAAATCTTTGCATTGGCTTTCTTCATCCATTGATGAAGTAAAAATGATGTCAAGTGAGACAATTAACCAGAATACAAGAGCACATAGTTATGAACCCCATCCATAGAAGAAAAATAATGAGGTTCCATTTGATAAACCTTTAGCTTCCAGCCCCCTCCAAGTAATGGTATTCACATCAATAAACATGTGCTTGATGCAATTTATTTCCCACCCAAGGGTACACTTTGTAAGTCTGTTATTAAGCCTAACGCATGTGCTTCCCAATTCTATAAAATTGTAGAATATTTGTCCCAGGAACCCTGCACTATGTTGGCGAGGTACTCCAAACTTGTCCCACACAACGAAAATATTTACTAACAACACTTAGAGCTATGGATCCTGAGAATAGTAACATCATTTCTTTCAAACTAGATGACTTTAAAGCTAAGATCTCACATCAGTTGTATTTCCAGTTATCCACAAAAGTTACTGGAAAGAACATCCACCGTACCGTATTGGATGAGGGAGCCTCTACTTCATTCATGTCTCTATCTTGTTGGAGAGCCATTGGTTCTTCTGAAATTAATCATTCACCTACTACACTAAAGGCCTTTGATCGTCACAAATTTCAACCATATGGATTGTTGTCTACTCTCTAGGATCAAACTAGTGGGGGGATTAGTTTCCATTCATGTTGAAGTCATTGATGCTCCTTTTGATTACAACCTACTCCTAGTTCAAAACTGGTTCTATGCTATGCAAGCTATAGCATCATCTATTTTTTGGATTGTTCAGTTCCCATTCCAAGGAAGGATTATTACGATATATCAGTTAGATTTCACTACACCTAATGCTATTATGAATGATGCGAACATCATTCCACTTCTGACTACCCCACAATATTAGAACATTGGAGTAGGCCTTCTTAAAGACTCTTTACTCATGTAATTATTCCCATTATCAAATCCTCCTCCTTCTTCACAAACCGCATCCATAAATATGATTTCTACCTCTATCATAGACAAAGGAAAGTCTATTGTTGAATCATCATAACTTATTCCTTTTGAGGAAGTATACAATGCCATTCAAACCACCAACAAGTCCACCATCAATGATCATGTGTTGGTGGCCTCTGATCCATATCACCTACCATATTCGTTAGACAACCCCACCCCATCTCTAGATTATCTTTTTCACACACTTCCCTCTAATGAATCCATCATGGAAGTTGTGTCACTAGAAGAGATTCCTTGGGAAGATCATCACCATAGATATTATTTCCTTCCCCCTTGTGATGTGGTTGAAGAGAAATTTGCATCCATGGTTTCATCTAATATAGTCACTATCCCTCAGTCCCTAACCCTCCTTCAAGGTGTCAAATTTGAGGATAATTTATGCAATATTACCAAAACTACTCTGATGAATATATCAGTGAAACATGGTGTTTCAGAGATTATTCAAATAATCCAGAACTCTTCACCTTTAGAGGTGCAATCATATATGGCCTTATTCAAGAAAATCTAGAGATTTATTTTCTTGGAATTATGAAGAAATTCTAGGTATTGATCTCTCCATTGTCATCCATGAGATTAAAACCTACCCTGGTGCCAAGCCAGTTCGTGAAAAATTATGCCAAGTACATCTGAGAAAAGCAACAACCATTAAGGAAGAAGTTGAAAAATTTCTTAGGACTAGTTTCATTTACCCTGTGCCCTTGACTGGATGGGTGTCCAATATAGTTCCTGTGAACAAAAAGCAGGGTGCTATTGGAGTTTGTATCAATTTTAGGGATTTGAATTAGGCTTGTCCAAAAGGCAATTTCCCTACCCCCTACATCAATCAAATTATTGATAATTGTGGTGGGAGTGTCATCTTTTCATTCATGGATGGCTTCTCTAGATATAATCATATCGAAATTCTCCCTTCAGATCAACATCATAAAACTTTCATTTTCCCATGGGGGACCTTTGCCTATCGAAAAATTTCGTTTGGCTTAAAACATTATGGTGCTACATTTCAATGCACCATGTCATATGCTTTTCATGATATAAAACACATTGTGGAGCTCACTTGAAGCAGCGGGATCACCATGTTGATCATCTGAGAGATATTTTTCTTAGATGTCACCATTTCAACATTCATTTGAACCCACACAAATGTGTTTTCTATGTCGAAAATGGATGACTTCTTGGTTTCATATTGTCCAAGGATGGTATCTGTATTGACCCTTTGAATATTGAATCCATCCTGGCTCTACCCTCTCCCACTAATGTAATAGAACTCCAAAGTTTTCAAGGGAAGGAAAACTTTTAACATCATTTCGTCTTCAACTATGCAGAAAAGACACATGGTTTCGTGCAGCTGTTAAAAAAGGACACTCCTTTTGTTTGGGATGACTTAGCACATCATGTGTTTAACAATCTCAAAGATGCTCTTATGTATGCACCCGTGTTGCAACCACTTGATTATACAAAGGATTATTCCCTATATGTGTATGCATCCCTTTCGACCATCGGTATGGTCCTACTTCAGACCGATGAACATGACCAAGAACATGTGATTTACTATGCTAGTAAGATTCTTCTCAAATTTGAAACTTGGTACTCACGTGGAGAAACTCGCTATGGCCATGGTCATCGCAGTCCAGAAGTTTCGTCAATACATCCTTCTCTACACAACTATCGTCTATGCATATGCCAAACCCATCTATTATGTCTTGACTCGTCAAGAACTTGGGGGAAAATATTCACACTAGATTGTTATCCTATAGGAGTTCTAGTTGGAATTTCCTAAAACCACTTCTAAGAAGTCGCTTGTTTTTTTGAGATCATGTGTGATATCCCCCATGTTACTGAGGAAAGAGATCCCATCAATTCATGACCTAATGAATTTTTGTTTCTTATTAGCATGACTGATCCCTGGTATGGATATTTTATTCTCTACCTCTAGACTCAATGATATCATCCCAATTCCACTCACGATGAGCATCATCACATCTACCACCAGGATAATTATTACCTCATTTTAAATAATACCTTATACCACAATGGCGTTGATTCCATATTATGACGTTGTCTCACCCATTAAGAAGCTGAAATCATCTTGAATGATTGCCACTCTAGAGCTTGTGGTGGTCACCTCTCTAGGTTGGCTACTTCCTAAAAGATCTTGCGCATGGTATTTCTGGACTTCAATTTTCAAAGATTGTAATAAAACTATCAATAAATTCCCTCACTGCCAATTTTTTACTTCTAAGAAGTGCACCGATCCAGCTTCGCTTCATTCCGTCATAACAGTTGGCCCTTTTTCAAAATGGGGCATAGACTTCGTGCATTGGATACCTATCTTAGCCAGGGGGCATGGCTACATTATTGTGATTGTGGACTACTTTAATAAATGGGATGAGGCTATTCCCACATATGTCGAAGATGGAAAGACAACTCCTTTGTTCCTTTTTAACCATATCATTTCTAGATTCGAGATTCCTAGGACCATTGTGACTGATCATGGGTCACATTTCTAGAATAAAATGATGGAAGAATTGAGTGTGAAGTTAGGGTTTCGACGTGATAACTCTATGCCTTACTACCCTCAGGATAATTGCTAGTTTGAAGCAATTAACAAAGTTTTATAAACCATGCTTCATTAGATGGTAGGTTAGGCCAAGTCAAATTGGCACTTGCAATTGTTTTCCACACTTTGGGGCTATGAGACTACGATAAAGACTTCCACTAGTTTCACACAATTTCAATTGGTGTATGGAATAGAATCTACTCTCCTCATAGAATGAAAAATTCCTTCTCTAAAGCTCACTGTGGAACTTTTTCCTAACACCACTATAGAGGAAGAACGATTTTTTTATTTGAATAAGATTGAAGAAACTCATTGTGATGTTGCTTTAGCTAATGAGGCACACAAACGATGGATGAAATACAAATATGACAAACATTTTCAGCCTCATTCTTTCAATAAAGGATATCTGATATTGACATATTACTAGAAACATGATAAGTGGGGGCAGGGAAATTTGAATCTATGAAGCACGGTCCTTACATTGTCAGTCGTGTTTTGGAAAAAATTCCATATGAGTTAGTGGACTACGATGGAAACCCTTGGAAGAGCGCCATAATGGGATCTACCTTAAAAGATACTATGCCTAGGTCATCTATCATAGGCTCTTTGTAAATACTGTTTATAGATTGATGTGTGTATTGTTTTGAAAAGTGTGGTTTTTTTTGTGATATAAGAAGTGTTTCTTTCACAACCCTACTTATGTATGTCCTATGTTTACTGGACAGATGACCACTTTTACCAGTTTTTGGATGGTTCTCATTGTTACACATTGAATATTGCATTGGAGGTTTGGGTACTGTACTCTTCTATAGGTGATCTAGTGAGTTCAAGGGGTGTTTGTTTAGATCCCTCCACCAACAATATCATAGAGTATCATGTGGTGAGTGGATTATTGAGAGAAGCCCTAGTCAATGATGTAAGGGATATTAGGGTTTACCTAGACTCAAAATTAGTTTTCTAACAGCTAAACCAAGTCTACACCATCTAGAACCCCCTAATCCTTCATACATTCTGAAGGGTTAGGCTCTTAGAAAGGTATTTTCTGAAAGTTACGTATCAACATATTACGAGACATTTGAATGTTGTGGTAGATTCCCTAGCAAATTTCTTCCTAGATTGGTATATTTCTCATAGTTAAGTTCATTATAACATAAAAACATGCATTTGAATTCATAAGTAGGCATACATTCACACATCACATTTTTGCTCACACATCTGTAAATAAAGTTTTTCATATATATATATAATGTAAAGCTGAGATACAAAATGTGTTGAAGCATCAAGATTTCAGATCACCCAAAGTCTAGGACTATCATAGTTCAAAACACACATATATGGGGAAAAAACTGAATATTTAAATATTTCAGTGTATTACATATACAAAAATGAGAATCCTTTGTGGACTAATCATCATGGTGGTTCTGATGATAGCACATGATGGCCTAAACCACTCTACAGAGAAGCCTAGAAAAACGTCCTGAAACTCCCACGGTTTGATGTTGGTATAATATAGGCATGTCATCAATAGAGAAATTGGGGATCCCTACAGTCAAGTGTTGTAGGTTCTCCTCAATCTCCTGAATATCTTCGTCTACTCAGTGCATAAAATCACCACATATCTGACTTCTACTTGCCTCTCAATAGGTGATGCTCTAGCTGGAGAGAAGGTCCAATGTTTGCACAAATCGTTTTCACATATCTCAACCTTACAAGATAAAAATCGAATAAAAAATTGAAAAATTAAAAACATGATTGATAGCATATTTCTTACCTCAATATTGTTGATGTATTTGTAACTTCGGAATGTATTCATCTATGTATATTATGTCTTGTAACCCAATGTTTAAACTGGGATGTATCTATTATGTAATTGAGTCATTATGTCATGCCTCGATGTTCCGATCGGGAGGATATATAATGTAAACAAGTCATATCAAGTCATTGTGGGTAACCCTCCTATTGTCTAAGGGTTAAAGTCCCCGCAGTTTTGGGGCACTAGGGTTATTAGACTCACTTGGTGAAGTCGGCCCTAGAAGGGTTTTAGTCATGCTAGGAAGTAGTATAAATAGAGAAGTGACTTCTCTATTTAACACACATCTCATACACACTCAAGTGTAGTGCATAGTTGAGAAAGGAGAAGACACTAGGGCTATATCAGAAGAAGGTTACTGTTGTCAGAGATCACTTACTGTTTTGGGATTTTCTATTTTGGTGCTGATTTTATCTCTGAGGAGGTTGTGGGGTTTTCTCCATTTATGGTTTCCCCGAGGAAAAACACTATGTTCATTGTCTCTTGTGTTTTATTGTTGTGCTTGTTATTCTCTCAGTTAAAGATCCTAATAATGTTAGCTTAATGTTGAAAAACTATCATGGTATCAGAGCTAACCTAAGAAGAAGACACTGTGCAGCTGCGGGAACTAGGGCTTCCTAGTTTGTGGAACTTCCTCCATAGATTTTCAGAAAAGGTAAGGTGGAATAAATCTCCTCCTTAGGGTGCATCTTTTTGTCGAAGCAAAATTCAATTCTAAGGTTTTTCAGTTTTGGACCCGACGCTGCTGCCAGAAATTAGGGATTTTCACATAAGAGGAGTTTTTTAGTGAGACCAGGCCTTGATTGATATCCTCCCCAAAATCAAAGTTAGGGATCAATTTCAAAGAATTTGGTTGGAGAGAACTCCAGAAAAGAAAAACCCTAATTTGTTTCTGATCCAGCACTGCAGTATTTTCAACTCCAAATCCAGATCTGACATCTTAACTTGGTAAGATCTAAATATTTTGTATTTCCATTTGAGGTTCTTAGTTAAGATGTCTCATCATACCAAGCTTGATGAAAAGCTTGAGGGAGCTGATAACTTCTAAGCCTGAAAGTATAGGATCTCCCTAGTCCTGGAAGAGAATGAGTTGGACTCCTACATCCATGAGGAGGTTCCATTTCCAGAGGGAGATGAGGCTAAGGCCTTGCATAAGAAGAAGTTGGTTATGGAAAAGAGGATCATTGCCGATTCTATCGAAGATCATCTTATCCCATAGGTGTCCTCTCTCAAGACACCTAAAGATATGTTTGATGCCCTAACCAAATTTTTTGAAGGGAAGAACATAAACCAGAAGATGACTCTGAGGAATTGAATGAAGAATGTGAAGATCCAAAATGCAGAGACCATCCAGTCTTAATTCATAAGGGTTTCTCAGATCAAAGAATAATTAGAAGCAGTAGATGAAGAAGTGGAGAATACAGAAATTGTGATGACCACATTGAATGGTCTCCCTCGGACATGGGACTCATTTAAAGGGATCTATGCTAGAAAGAAGTTAGTCAAGTTCAGCATACTGTGGGAAGAATGTTCTCAAGAAGAATATTGGATAGCATCTCAAGAAGAGAATATGGGAAGTGGATCAAGCTCTCACAGTACAATCCAAGAAACCCAGATCCAGCCATCACAAAAGTAAGTACTTTCATCATAGGAATAACTCTAGAAATCCTAGAGATAGGTATAAGTACATTTTCTATACATGTGGTGAAAGAGGACACTTTTCTAGATATTTTCCTAAGAACAAAAGTAGCTCTCACAAGAAGAAGGGAAACAAAAGAAGACATCATGCTCATGCTGCAGAGGATGATGAACCTTAGTCAAAGAGAACCAGATATGAAAGTGAAGATTCTTCAAGTGAGGATGAATATGTTTTGATCTCTACTCTCACTGGAAACATTACTCATGGAAGTGATTATTGGCTTATAGATAGTGGGGCTTCCAAAAATATGACTGGATTCAAGGAATCCTTTGTGAAACTTTCAGAACATGAATCACCTCACAAGGTGAAGCTAGGAGATGGCTACCAATATCCAATAAAAGGTAGTGGGGAATATTCCTATAAGACAGACTCTATAAATTCTATAACAATGTGTGGAAATTGAACCCAGGCGTTAGAACAATTACACTCACAAAAATTGCCAATTACACATGCAAATTACACACAAAGGAGACTGAATATGGTGCAGAACACTAATCTGTATTGAATAAGTGTACAATAGCCAACCCTATGAAGTCATAGGCTACCAAAATAAATAATTACATGATAGATTCGAATGCATAAGGATTCCATTCGAATTTGGTCAAAAGCAGGCTTACTAAATCTAAGCAAATCCCCCATAGGTGCATAAAGCAGTTTCCAAATCTGTCTTGGAGCTCACGAATTGGAAAAATCAATTAGGTAAGCTAATAGGTGATGGAAGGAAAAATCATACATGCTTTTCTTAGGAGAAAAGAGTGGATTATGATGAGGACAAAAAACAAGTTAACTTCACCTAGTCAAACTTTCCCAATTGCCTTAAAACTCAGAAAAAGCAGGGAATAAAGTAGAAAAAGCAAACATGCGCTAGGAAGGCCAGGAATAAATCAGATTTGATTCCAAGTGGTTTCCCAAGCACTCCATGAATCAAATTTAGCAAGTTTGACCACTTTGGTTGTGTGGAGGACAACTTGCATAAGGTGGAATATGGAAACTATGCAAATAAGACAAAAATTCGATTAATTAATGTATAAGGTAGCTAACTATGGGTTGATTATTATAACACCCCCCCTTAAGCCTGACTTATGAGTAAAATATCAGAAAATTATAGGGCCTAGCAACAATGCTTAGTCACCCTTTACATAGTGCATGTCCATTTAACCAAGGAAAGAGGCAAAAACCCAGTGGGAAAAATCCTCCCTTAAACATGGACAGTAAAACAAAATTTGGAAATATTGTCATCACTCATGCTTCATAGCATGATCAGAAATCCCTAGAAGGGATTTGAGATTGTTGAATGTCTTCTCACAAAAAACTTTGGTAAAGATATCTGCTACTTGTTTTGAAGATGAACAGAAGAGTAGGTGAATGGTGCCATCATGCATAAGCTGTCTGATGTAGTGCGTATGGATCTCAATGTGTTTGGTTCTCTGTCTCTAAACTGGATCATTATAGATTCAAATGGTACTCTAATTTTCACAATAAATAGTATTTTAGTATTCTGATTTGAAGCCACACTCACCAAGTAACCCCTGCAACTATAAACATTGAGTTGCTGCATTTACAACTCCTCTGTACATTGCTTCTGTAGATAAGAGTCCAATGGCACTATGTTTCTTGCTTGACCAGCTAATTGGCCCTTCAGAAAGCATGAACACATATCTTGATGTTGAATTTTGATCTGTTTTGTCACCTGCCCAATCACTGTCAGTAAACCCAATCAAATCAAGATCATATTTATCTTTGTAGAAGATCCCATGAGTCCTTGTTACCTGAACAAAGTTAAGGATCCTTTTGGCTGCTCTCCAATGGATCTCATGAGGCTGATCCATGTATATTGAAGCCACACTTACTGCATAAGAAAGATCAGGTCGAGTATGTGTAAGATACAGCAAACATCCAATCAATTGTCTATACAGTGTATTGTTTACCATAGGTGAAGAATCAGCTTCTTCAAGCTTAACTCCTGAAAGGAAAGTAGTCTTGCTTGGCTTGCAATACTTCATGTTGAATTTGTTCATCAAATCCAAAGCATACTTGGACTGATGTGCTTTTATTCCTAGTTTGGTTTGAGCAATCTTGAGCCCCAAGAATTGGCTCAATAAGCCCAAATCAATCATTGAGAATGCATGGTTCATTGCATCCTTCAAGGAGGCAATTTCATCCTTTGAGCTTCCTGTAATGAGAAGATCATCAACATACAAAACAATGATCATTAATGAACCATGAATCAACTTCAAATAGACATTTGGATCTGACTTGCATCAAACAAAATTCAGTGATAGCAGAAAGCTATCAATCCTTGCATACCAAGCCCTATGGGCTTGCTTAAGCCCTTACAATGACTTCTTTAGCATGCACACAAGAGATGGATTAGTACAAAATCCTTGAGGCTGCTGCATGTAAATATCTTCAGTGAGATATCCATTCAGAAAAGCACATTTCACATCCATGTGATGTACCTCCCATTGCTTCAAAGCTGCAATGGCTAAGGCTAGCCTGATGGAGTCCATCTTTGCCACTGGTGCAAAGGTCTCATTGTAGTCTATGCCATGTGTTACCACCTAAGTTGTACTTAGTGGTTTTTTATCAAGTGAGCCTGGTGAGCTGGACAGGGTTAACTTGTTTGGACTTCAAAAGGCCTTTGGAAGTACTTCTGGGAAGTCCTTGTTGTATCATATCACATGTTCATACCCCATGGGGGAATTGTAATAAATGTTCTAGCATGATAGTGTCTGTAAAAGACTCGGTCTCTTAGACTTCATTTGTCAATCCGATCAGCCCAGGGTGTTTTTTCCCTTGGTTATTGTTGGCTGTTGAATAAACGACTGATAATTTCTGAGTTTTTCACTCCATACCTCCAACGTTGGGGTGGTCGGCTTGGCATTTTGGCCTATTGAGGTTATTAGAGTCTATGTGTCAATGTATAGACATGCTAGACATCATTTTTGAGTCATATGAACATGTCTAAGTCCCCCTAGGTGTTTTTCAATTTTTCAATTTTTTAGTTTTTTATTAAAATTTAATTTTTCCAAAACTTAGGCTATTTTTTAATAGTTTAATTGGAAAATTTGATTTTGTAATAAAAGTGGGCCAAATAATTAGTTTCAGTCATGTAGGTGCTCATTTTCAAGCTAAGAGCACCATGTAAACCCATGGACCCACTGTTTCCTAGTTTTGAGTGATTTTCCATCACTCAGGTCAGAAAGCCCCCAAAAAAATTATTGATTATTTTAATTAATAAATTGATGAATAATGGAGCAAATCAAAAATCATAAATCAATGGATTCTCAGTCGATTTGATTGAAATCAGTCAGATCTGAAGTAGATTGACTAGATCTGACAAATCCTTGACTGAAGGAGGTGATCAAATCAGATCCAGAGTTGATATTGAGCATCCTTTATGGGGAATTTCCCCCTCCCTCTCTCCTCAACATGTTTTTGGCTCATCTGGATGAATTTTGGTGGATGCTTCAGTCAACAGGTTGAGGTGTTAGTTAGATCAGCCCTCCGATTGATAGTTGCACTCAGTGAGACTCGGATATGGCTCAGCTAGATAGACATCAGGCATTAATGGAATCTCCAACAGCTGATTTCATCTGATTCCATGAGGATTCCCCCCCCCTCCCCCCCCTAGGCCGGATCTCTTGTATTTTGTATATATCCAAGCACAGCCTCCTCTTCCAAGGTAGTTAGAATTGGGATTGAGGTGCTGCAGCTATTGTATTGTTGTTATTCTTCATTTGAAATAAATAAATATTTGGAGGCCAGACGGTGTTGTGCCATTACATGTGTGGATGATTATTGCCATTATTTTACTGATGTAACCTGTATCTGTTTTCATTTCTTGCTAGTTGCTTGTAGATCTGTGGTTAAGATTGGTAATTAGCTTATTACAGTATTGATAGGAAAGGTGTTGTTCAATAAGTTTATTGACTGTCACTCTCCTTTTATGCATGTTTAGAGATCTAGATTTAGCATGTCCTATAAGCTTATATGCATGTTATCTTGAATCTCTTTGTATGTACTAATCAGATCTCACAGGTTTCTTGGCAAGTTCTTTGATTTCAACTGAGTTGCAGGTTCATACTTTGGAGTGGATTCTGATCTAGCTTGCTTCTTCATTCTCTTCAAAACATTTCAAAGGCATAGTCCCTCGACATTCCACCTAAAATATCTACTGCGGATCTTCAAGGAAACCATCATTTCTTTCCTCCTCTTCCTCCCTCAAAATCAACACTTTACCCTGTTACTTTGTTCAGTTCATAGCTTTGATTTCAATTGGATCTATTTAATCAAAGTAAAATACACATATATCCAATATTTCGTAGCTCACGGTCTAGATCTTGCACTCAAAAAAATTTCATAAGCATTCTAGATCTAGCTTTAGGGAAATCGTGTCTTTTGCATGAATTTTAAAGAAAACTTGTAGATCGCATGCATTAGATTTCATTTATCTGTTATAAAATTAAATATTCTGCAATATTAGTGCATTTTTGTTGGCTGCACAAACAAGCAGCCAAGATCCCAAGGAAATCTTGCTTTCCTTGGTTCCTTTTCTGCCTGTTTAGCTAGTTTTAACTTCATTTTTTGTGAGATAAAGTAGGCTGATCCAAAGGTACTCTTAAAGTAATTTTGGGAATATTTTATTATAATATGATCACTTTATTTTATCAGGTATAACAAAAAGGAAAATAATCTGCTATCTGAAGTGGTCTCAGGAGCATTCAAATCCCCCCAGGGGTCTCCCTTATCATTAAAAACTCAAAATTTTTCCAAAGTTGTAAAATCTTGGTTTCAGCCTGTATAAGGACCAATAAGTTTCTGATAATTTCATTTCACTGATTCTGTAACCAATAATAAATAAAATCATATTTTGGAATAGGCTCTTTCGAGCCCATTCCCCATCCCCCCTTGGGGGGATTTGCGTCGGTGTCCTTTTCGTCGCTTTCTGCTTATTTCTTTTTTAAACTATAATTGATCTAATTTGTAGGATAGTATACTTGATTTTATTATTAATTTCATATTCCACTTTTTTTTTTTCAAAGTAATCATAATACTTACCCCATGATTTCCCGAGTGACCCGAAAGGGGAAAGAGATTCATCGTAGGACTAATTAGAAAAACAGAGTTGTGTATTGGTTTTATTTTTCATCATTTATTTTTTCAGAAATTATAAAATTAACCCCTCCTTGATTCCCCGATTGAGATCCGCTTGGATTGAAAGAGGTTCTTGGAGGCTTTTTCTTTTAAACAAGAACATTCAGTTTAAAACTTATTAAAATTTACAAGACTCCAGTGTGTATGCTATACACTTGGCTGCGGTTCGTTCGATCAATCAAGATGTATCAAAAGCACTTGGGTGACTAGCATAATTAGGACTCACTCTCCCAATTGACAGACCATCAGGTGAAAATCCAACACCTAGATCAAACCTCTACGGTGGAAAAATACACAAAGGAAGCGGGAACTTCTGAAAAGTGACCTCGGGGCGCCAATCTCTGTCACACCCTAATGGGTGCGTTATGAACAACAGCCCTAGAGACTCCATTTCAGTTCACATATTCCTTGCGGGTAGCCGTGAAGGTTTAGTTTTGGACATACTCCAAGTATTCTCGGGTATATCTGGAGTACCCCCTTTGCCTAATTTAACCAACTCATACTTCACATTTAACTTAAAACATACCAAGATGCAATTGCAAAATATTCACTCCAAGCACATGCAAGCACATTGATTTCATTGATTTGACTCCATTTTAAGGCACTGATCATTTTTGCTTCATATATATATTGCATATCAGCTTCATGCTTTCGTGTGTTTATTTTCGTATCTTGTCATCTTTAATTGTCTATAGTTAAAATATTCAAACTCCTAAGTAACTCATTTAGTTTAAACATCACAACACTAAGTAATTCTCCTTAGTAACTTAATAGGGTCTACCCCCCTTGGCTTCGTTAAGAGTTGAGCCTAAATGCAGGAGTCAAGAACAAGGTGACAGCCTTGACTCGAGACTTGCCCCCAAGGACACACCGAGTGGCTTGAAGATTTCTGCCATGTGACCCAGGTGTGTGAAAGGTGGCAACACTTTTTGGCGCCATTGCCGTGGATAAATCTTTTTATTCCTGAGTATGACTTAGCTTAACTTTTTTCTAAACAACTAAAAAGATAAAAACTTTTGATTGATCTAGTCTTTAAAAAACATAAAAATTAAAACTCGATCCATCTGGCGACTCCACTGTCTAACAACCCTTCAAGAATTTCTACCTAAAGAAATCACCGACAATTATTCAATCCTCTCCCTGATCCTGAAAGGTTTATTAGGGAAATATTAAATAGGCAGACTTCTCGTAGAAACCTTGAATATTTAGGAGACCAATCCCTCTCAGATATCCATCACATATTTGTAGAGAGTCATGTTTAGTAATCTCAAGAAATGACGGAATTTTACAAACCCTTTGACTTTTCTCAGATAGCAGGTAGTCCTCACTACATTCCAAATGATGCTATCAAGAAGCTCCCCAGGTTCGAGGGAAATACTGCTACCACTGCCAAGACTCATCTCCGAAAGTTTGAAAGGCACCTAGTCAGTTACTGCGATAATGTTGCCTCTAACCATGAAGATATCGAAATGAAGCTCTTTGCTTTATCCTTAGAGGATGATGCTGCGGAATGGTATGAAAAACTTGGTGATGATTCATATAAAACCCTTAATGAATTCCTAGCAGGTTTTAAGAAGAAATGGGGGGAAAGGAAAGAACCAAGACATTTGCTTGCTGCCCTTCATAATATAAAGAAGATGGATAATGAAACCATGGATGAATTTAATACTAAGTTCAGGCATGTGGTTATGGACCTCCCTAGAGAAATCAATCCAAGGGATGCCTCCATCCTCATATATTACATCAAATATTTCACTGGTGATTTGAGGTACCAGTTAAGGGACAAAGAGCCAGTCGATCTAAAGACTGCTCAAGAATTGGCCGAGAAAATAGAAAGAAATATGCAGTCTTCAGGAAAATCCAACATTCCAGGTTACACTAGGGGAAACACTTCGTACAACAAAGAGAAGGGAAAGGCCGTTGAATTAGAGGAAAAGGCAACCTCTAAAGACCCCATGGAAAAGATAACTAGCATGTTTGAAAAAGTGATGACTAGTCAGAACCAATTCATGACAAACCAATCTGTGCAATTGAATAATATCCAAAACAGAATAGTCACACTGGAAAGAAATAATGGACCTAGGAATTTTCAACCAAAACAGAATCAAGTGTATCAGAAAAAGTTTCCTTAGCAAGAGCCTAGGATTCCAAACCAATTAGACTCAACTAACCTGGTAGATGAAGTAATTCCATGGTGTAGACCTTGTGAGCAATTCCACCCAGAAAGCACTTGCTACATAGCAAACCAGGTTATAGAACATGGGATGGCGGAGGTCAGTAATTAGGAAACAAATTCAAGTGAGCCTAATCATATATACATGGTAGGCCAGGCCTACCCTTTGTCACCATCTAAATAGTACAAGCCTGAGGATGAAACTATTACAGAATCTTATAGTGAAACTTATGAGGAAAACTGTAATATACATGGTGGGACTCCTATGTGTTCTCCATATAATGATGACAGTCTAGAAGGTTTACTACCTTGTGACATTTTCTCTGAAGAATATGAGTATGAAAATGAGGACAAGTATAGCTTGGAGCATGATACAAGTGACGAAGACTCCCTTATCCTCGACAAAGATGTTGATGAGGAGTCTTGGACATTCATGGAAAATCCAGTCTATGACATGAATAAAGAGGAAAATAATGAACCAAAAACTTTTGATGGTTTTGTTGATGGCATATCCAAAGAAGAGAGCATGGACCATGTGGCCTTGGGAAACTTTGATATGAAAAAGGAGCATGCAGTTTATCCACATGATCAGTCTGAGACATATATCGATATCAGTAATGCAGACAAAGAGAACATGATATCGGAACCTGATATCAGCAATGGGGAATCCATCACATTTAACATAGATGATGGTGATGACTATTGGGATTTTTGTGGATATCTTATTAAGAATCCTATCTATGCTATATCTAGCAAGGGGAGTGTCTGTTTAGAGATTTGTGGTAGTCCAATATACTATACTTCCATAGAGGGAAGCATGAATCTGGAGACCTTGGAAAATCCTAGTATGGAAAAGCAGCATTCAAAACTCTTATATGATCAT